>KQ965764.1:54562-366338 GCA_001574975.1 Gonapodya prolifera JEL478
TCATTCTGGGCATTCTTCGATGGATCAACCTCAGAAAAAAAGTTTGTTGTATTCGTGACATTCTTTTGGTTGCTCTGCTCCAAGCATGGTTCGCATTTCAAAGAGCGTACACTGCATCGCAAGCAAGACGTTTGGCCTTCTGCAAGGACACAAGACCTGTGTGCTTGTCGGCAGTGAATGCAGGGGCTTTTCCGGGACTCTTTTGCGTCGTGATCTTGTTTTTGGAGATGGTGCGATGTCCTGCAAGAAACGACACCACTAGCCACAACATCAAGAGAATCTGTAGGAACTTCTGCGTACCCTTTTCTGTTCGCTCCGAGTGTTCCAACACGTCTTCTCACGTCTGGTAACTTACGGGTTTTGGCTCCTCCCTCCGCATCATCTGCAACAAGCCCAAGCAAACTGGCGACATCTTCAATCTCGGACTTTGTTGCAAGGGGGTTAGACATCGAAGATTCCGCTTGCTGTCTCGCATTTATCTCCAAAGCAGGTTTATAAACCGCAACATTCCCGTCGCGGGCCCTTTTCCGTTTCCGGAGAAAGGGAGAATTGTCCAAAACCTCTACTATGTGCACGTGCTCCTGGGGGAATTCACTTCTCGATGACATTGTAAGTTGACCCTCGTCTTTAACCTTGGCAAGGTGTTCCGCCGTACTCTTCCCATCCGGTATGGAAGAGCCGTCATCATCCATGGTTATCGCATTTCTATTTGCTCCTGCTAGAAGTTTTGTGAGATCACTGACATCCTGGGAAGGTAAATGGATTATTCCTGAGGGTGCTGTTTCACTTGGCAGTGCTAGATGTTGCTCAGAATACTTGTTTCGAGCATCTTGGTGCGATGTGGACAGTTCCGGAAAATCTCGAGGACGGGCATCGTGTCGGATATTGTCCAAAAGACCCTTTCCGTTCCTCAATTTGATTTCCTCGAGCGCGAGACGACGGAACGGTGAGTTCGCCGGACCTGTTGGAGGTAAACAGGGTGAATTGTTGTCAATGGCTGACATTTTCTGTGATTTCGAGACCATATTTTTGCCATGACGAGGGAGATAGCCTGAAAGAGAGCGCGAACGTTTTTATAAGGGTCGGGAGAGTCAGCCTGTCCTTCAAGTGAATGCCGTTTCAGAGAATAGAATGAGCTCACCAGGATAAGAAGTGTCGGAATTTTCATCCAAGCGATCCACATTATCATCATTTCTAACAGCAAGCACCTTTCTGAGAGGTGAAGGCGTGTGCGGCGTATGATGCCTGTTCCATGCCGCAGACCGAACTGGTGCACTCGAATTTGCGTCGTTCTTGTCATCGTTCTCTCGGTCATCAAAGATTATGTCATAATCTTCATCTGCATGAAAATCGTCGGTTTTGGCTGGACTGTATAAGACACGCCTTCGAGATCCCGACGACGAAGGCGGACTGTTGAAACTTTTCGACCCAAGAAGTCCAACACGTGTACGGAACACAATATGACCGTTTTCACGGGAAATGGTATGTTTTCCACCACGGAGGCTTTTAGTGACGTCGCCCTTGGTTCCAGTCTGTACTCCTTCTTCCACAAAAATGTTGGGTAACTGTTGCGCTTGGTTGTCACGTCGAAAAGAGCAATCTGATGTTTCTTTACATGAAGACCTGGGAGCGTCACCGAAACTCAATGATGCACGAATGGTTTTTGGCGGCGCGGCCCGTTCCTCTAAAGATAATCCGCGTCGCAATTTCTCCGCAATGTAGACGTCTTTCTCTGGCGCCGGTGGACCAATGTTCTCTGGAGTTGCGAAATCCGCCCAACCCAAGGAGACCGTCGAACTTGTCCCCAACGAAGGAGAATCAGCAAAAAGATCCCAGTCGTCGCTCAAATCTTTGTTTGGAACTGGAACGGTCAGTCCCTTGGATTTGTGAGTTACGAGCACTCTCTTTTGTGCTTGAAAATGTGATGACTTCGAGGTGGTTGAGCTTCGATCTGGAGACAGTAACAGCCGTTCAAATTGAGTTGCAATATAGCTATCACTTGTGTACAAAAAAGAGAGCCAAGAAAAAGAGCTCACCCGAATCCTTTCTCGTCAAAGTACAGTTCGGTTCCTGATCTTGACGAATCAATTCAATCATACTTCCAGAAAGCAATGCGGCTGGTTTGCTCAAGGGGACCAATATATCAGAGCTCCCAATGGATCTACGACCTCGACTGTGTGTGTTATAATTCCCATGGGAAACACGAGTCCCATCAATAGAGCCTATGGGCATAGGTGGCTCCATAGAGTATTGATGTTCTCGCTGTGCCTTTTTCCCTATAGACTGAACCTCTGACGATTCTCGGAGAGTTGAAAATGATTCGTGCGAAAGGGGTCTCCTTTCTTCACGTCGAGGAAAGTACGCCCTTCGTCCACCCAGTGCGTTCACTTCGCTCATTCCGAAATGGTGGGACTGATTTCCGATGTTGTTTCACTGAATCAGGTGTTTGATTGTGGAAGCAGGAGGGGTGTTGGGGAACGTGACCGCAGTCAAGATTACTGGCTCCGGTTTGAGTCCTTGTCGGTTGTCCAAACCATACCATGGGCTGCTGAGCAACAGTTGTGCTTCAGCCGCTTTATGTCCAACACGATCAGCACTGGCGAAGACAGGATTTACTTTTCTGACGAAGAAACTCAACTTTCAACAACTCTATCGGAGGATCCGGACTTCCCGGACTCGACTTCGAACGGGAGCGGTAGAAGACCAAGGGGAAGCGCATCGACTGTTTCGAATTCTGGGTCCCCACGGATAAAGTCCAAAAGATCGTCTTCATCGTCCTCGGTGAAGCTTAGGAAGAAGGTTCTTCGCGCCTGTTCCTACTGCCAGCGGAGCCATCTAACCTGCGACGACGGTGAGATATACTCTCGTTTAGTTATGGAGCTGGAAAGCTTCCAATGATGGCATCCACATTTTCCTAACGAGGAGTTTGCAACTCTCTTTAGAACGACCTTGTTTTCGTTGTGTTAAGCGTGGGCGTCCAGACCTTTGCATCGACGGAAATAGGAAAAGAGCGAAATACCTTTCTGAAGAAGGTCAGCTTTCTCCCTTCTCTGTCTCACTAAGTAACGGTTATTCGGCAATTGGATGGATCTTGACATGATTCTACGACGACATCTAACTATTGATTTCGATTGGAGCCGGCCAAATATGCTGAGAATGAATTGCTTCGTCTTGATGTAAACCTTCTGCCAATTCAGACAACTTCCTACTCTCTCGCACAATGCAGATCCAGCATCCAACTCCTCCGCGCAACCTGCTGTAACGTTTCCCATTACCACCCCACTCTTATCCTCCGAAATGCCCACGGCACATCAGCCACAAACATCATCTGCACCAGACGCCCTCGCCCACCTAAACTCCAGCTTTCCCCTTTCGAATCCTCTCGGCAACATGCCCCTCTCCCTCCCGTTACAGCTTCCAAATCAACAATTACTCCCACTCCAACTACAGGCCTACCCGTTTGGATCGGAGGCGGCCAACCTCGAGTTCTCCATATTGTCGAATATGCTGGCGCAAAGCGCTGCTATGGACGCCAGTGGCGGGCAAGGAGGGGCATCTGGACAGGTGCAAGGTGCTCATTTTGGCCTTGCTGACGTCTTTGGAGCCCAGCAGACCACTGGCGCTACTGGTGCTGCCGTACCTGCTCCCCCGAATCAGCAATCGTCCCGAAACCAACCTCTCCGACGTTCCAACACTACGGGCTCGACAGCGACAGGTGCTCCGCTAGCGTCGTCCGCGAGTGGCACGCCTGCTAATTCAAAGCACCATGGCCATCACGGCCATGGGCATCATGGTCACCACCATGGAGTGTACGGCAAGGTAACTAAGCCATATGACTATCGAGAAGGCTTCCACTACCTCGTCAAATACGTGAAAGAGAGGTGTGTCTGATAAGATGGACGAATTTTTCTACAATGACATTGTTTTTGACATTTTTTTTGACCTCGTCATTAGGATGGAAAAGCCTGATATAATGCGGATATGGTGAGTCTTTTGTCTAGAAGTTGCAATTTACCTTTTACAGGCCCTAACGTAGAATGGTAGTCGTGCGCTTGCCCATTTCCGTCCATCTTTCATGGGTATGTGTGGTCTGTGTGGAAGACCTCAAAAACTCCACATCTGACTTCTTGTCCATTGCTAGCTCAAATCATGAATCTGTCTGAAGAAGATCTCATCTTCATGGAGCAATGCTTTCAGCGCACTTTGCAAGAGTTCGACAAGCTTATAAATTTCTCTGGGACACCCACAGTTGTATGGAGGAGGACCGGAGAAATAGCTTTGGTGAGGCGTGAAGTCCAGACATCACTTTACAAAAGGTGAAGCGATTTTCGACATTCTGCACATTTCAGGTTGGGAAGGAGTTCTGCCTCCTCACTCAGTGGACAAGAGAACAGCTGTTCGGGAAGAAGACATACATTTACGAGGTGGGATCACGACCACAATTTGCCGTTACCAAGATGATCCGATCATTATACATCAATAGCTTATGGATACATCTTCCGCGGTCTCTTATTGGGAGCTCTTTTCCATGATTGCGTTTGATAATTCTCAGCAATCTGTAATGACCACATGCACTTTGGTGGGGCCTCAAGGGCGCAAAGTGCCGTGTGCATTCTGCTTCACCATTAAACGTGACATTTTCGAGGTTCCTCTTTGCGTAGTTGGGAACTTCCTACCTCTTTTCGATCGCGGACCAGCGGCCGGCATTGGTCAGGCGCAGAGCACGTAGCATGTTAACTTTGTAAATATGACGTGAGCATAAATCGACAGACACAATTCCTCATTATTAGTGTTAGTGATTACATGCTTCCATGGAGCTTTCCCATGGCTATACAATTGGTACCCCTCGCAACCCGCTATTGACATGGGGATCAGGCAAAACAACCCAGAACAACCACAAACAGGACGTAGGTATCATCATCAAAACTCAAGCACCATCAAGACACCACCAAACATCCTGGCCCGATTGGAGTCCTGAGGGTATGCCCATGTGGACATATTTAATCACAACCCTCCTAGCCGACGCTTTGACTGCAAGGGGCCTCCGGGAGAGTACTCCGGTGCAACAGATCGTCGTCTCCCCACAACACGCGGCTCGCTTTGCACATCTGCGCCTTGTCCACCGGGACCTATTCGTCGATCGGAAAGGTGGGTGGACCTCGTGACCGATGGGAGAGTGTGACGGCGACCCTGCTGAATACGCCCTCCCATATTTTCACGTGGCACTAATGGTGAGTCAATGTTCGAATTCTGCAAAACGGCACGACATCCGTTGAGACTCGATCAAGCACTGTCGTTAGTCGAAGTAGAACTTACCCTTGGACTCAAAGACACACCCGAGTCGGTTCCTAAACTGCTCGCGACTCCTGGAGTCATTGGTCCTTCATCGTCATCGTCGTAAGAGTAGTCCACATATGCCGAGTCCGCATTTGCGACGCGATAACGAAAACCAACCATACTTCCATTGTGATTGGAGACCGTCGACCCCCGACTTGAAACAGAATTTGTTTGTGATTGGGAAGTTCCAGGCTGAGAAATACCAGTAGAAGAAGAGGAGGGTGCGGCCGAAGGCTCCACAGACGGAGCAATATCAGATGACGCTGGAACAGCGGGAGGTGCAATATCCATCTCGACTGTTTCGGCTGCTGTGTTCGAAGACAAAGGTGATTTCAGATTTTCCAAATCATGAACTGCACATCCAGGCAATTTAATATGATCCACCAGTACTTAGATGATCGTCACTCACTGGTTGGTACGTCGACTGGAACAGCAACGGCAACATCTGCAACCGTCTGCACGATATCGCCGTTAAAGTTGCCCGATATGAAGGGACCTTCTGACATGTGTGCGTGTAGTCCCTCGACTTGACCTTTTACGTACATCTCCTCCGCTGGTACCACCATGTGGTCAAAAGTACCCACACTGAAGCCGGTTCCTTCATTGCTAGGACCCTCGATTGGTCCGAATCGGGTTGAGCCTGCTCCCGCAGTGGTCCATCCACTATCCATCTTCCCCAGATGTGACGGTGGGCCATTCGAGCCACTAACGTCGCTAAATGTTCTGGTCTGACTCGCGCCTGGGGCAGATGTTACGATTTCATGTCCAGCTGATGGAACAAAAGCATGGGCACCTATGCCTGTTTGATCCTCCATTGTTCGGTCGGAGTCGACCAGCGACATCAAAACTCCTGGTGCGGCCTCGACTAGTCCACCTTCATCGCGAGTTTCCATCGCATCGGACGGGTCGGTGTCAGGGTCTGATTGATCGTTCTCAGGGCTTAGTCCGAAGTATGGTTCCGCCGAGTCGGTGTTCGATGACCCTGATGCTACCCTCCCCATAAGCATCAAGTCAGAGCCCAAATGGTTCCGTGATCGCCCAGTACTTGCGTTAGCCTCCCCTTCACTCCCATACTCACCGTCCGTCCCAGCCGCCGGTGTCTCAGAAAGATCCATCATGTCCAAGACCCTATCGTTTTCTCCAACCACTTCGACTTCGATGCCGCTGACGGATGATTCACTCGAGCTTGCTGGAGTGTATGCTGCTGGAACATCTTGAGCACCATGGCCACCTGCGATTGTTGCACCCCCTCCTCGGGTCCTTCCGTACGTCCTACCGGACGCAGCTGCGCCACCTGATGAAAGCTCCACAAGTCGTTGTAACTGCGGGGGCACGTTGTGACGGTCCATGGTGGAGCTAGATATTGTGTTGGCACGAGGCCGCTGAGAGCTTCGGTGATGGTGCGACGTGCTTCCCTCCCCGACCAGAGCAGCAGCTGAGGGATTAGAGGATGTACCGGAGGACGACACTGCAGTCGCGCGGCGCGATTGCGGTACGTAAGGACCTGTGAACTTTTCCCCAGTGACAAAGGGATGGGAACGGGCTTGTTGGGGTGACCAGCGCTCAAGTGGATTAAGGTTCAAAAGACCACGCAGGAAATCGACGAAAGATTGGCGATTTTGCATCTCTGCATTGGTTTGTTGTTACCCTGAGCAGCACGTCATAAAAAGTGGACATTCACCTTTCTCCAACTCCTTCTGACTGAGTCCTTTCCTAGTGACGGGGTAATTCCCCACAACCTCTTCCAGAGTGGTTCCGGAGAAGTACCTCTTGCTGGGTTGCTCAGCATATCCCGTCTCCCGCATATAGGTCTCCATGGATTTGAGCCGATACGTTGCGCGCCCATCAGGTCCATATCGCTTCTCAAAGAAATTGTGAGACTGTTTCCCCTTCTCGAGCATGTACGCTGGGGGTACGCTGGAAGTTGATGGAAGGAATGAGACCTGAAGAATAATATCGTGATGACAAAATTCAATTTACCCAAGCATCTCGACAATCCTTGCAACTTGATTGTACTCCGAGCTTCCTGGGAAAAGCGGTAGTCCAAGAAAGAGCTCTGCGGCGATGCATCCAAGCGACCACATGTCGATTGAAGATGTGTAAGGAAGCCCGACGAGAACCTCGGGAGAGCGATAGAATCGAGATTGAATGTAAGTGTACACGGTTTGGTTCTCATGGCTAGGACAGGTGTTTGCTTTGGAATGTAGTCGGAGACGAGCGTGCAGATGAGGTTCTCACCATGCCGACCCATAGTCGATCACTTTAATGGATGGAGACTCCAGACTGTTCAACGAATGAGATCAGAAAAGGTCACAGAGAACTGCACCGATAACATTGGCTCACTTCTTCAGCAAAATATTCTCCGGTTTGAGATCACAGTGAATAATCCGTGCTCTATTGAGAACGCTGAGTGCGTCAAGAATTTGTGCCACAAACACTCGTACAAGGTTGGTGCTGAGCCCGCGGAACCCATTCTGCTTAATCAACTCGTAAAGGTTGACAGATAGCATCTCGAACACGATACACAGATGTGAGCGGTGCACAAAGGTGTCCAGCATACGGACAAGGTGATGTCGGTCGTGGGTATCGTACTGGGAATTCAGCTGTGAAGAATTTTGGTCGATTTCACATGTAGCCCTTGCGCTCTTTGGGACAGCGACACACGCACCATTTCCAAGATAGCCACCTCTACTAAGCTCTGATTGTAGTAAGCAGGTTTGTTCTTTATGACCTTGACAGCCACAAGATCCTTTGTTTTGACGTTCTGGCATTTGACAACCTGGCCGAATGTCCCCTGTCCTAAGACATCCAGAATAAGATATTGCTGACCTTCGGAAGTCCCTAGCGTGTCATTTACATAAAGGATGTAATCCTGCCAAGGCAAGATGATTCCGGTCCATAAGGTGACAGGCGTCCACTTGCATCAATGCATTACAAATACTTACGCCGTCCTCATTGTCGTAGCCATCGTTGTGTGCTGGTTTGGAAGGTTTAGTGAGGACTCGTCGAGGGTTGTTGTCGGATTGGTATTGAAATGCGGGGTTCACCGTATGGTAGACAGCAAGAAGGTTTCTCGTAAGGCTTTTAACAACCTAAGGCACGAGCGGGACAGGAAGAAAGCGGAAAAAAGGGGCGGGTGGAAAAGTGGATGGTCGAAGGCGTCCATGAACGAGAATGAAACGTCGAGTGATACACCAAAATTTCAGTCACAGGGAGTCTGTGGGTACCCACCGAAATCTTTCTGGGTGGATGTTGGAGTGAAGGTCTTTGCAAAAGGTCCCCTTGGTGGGTCACACGTCGGAATCCTCTTTGGGAAGGAATGGAAACCGAATGAAGCTGTGGCGAGAGGTACGGCAATGTTGCTGAAGCTCGTCGAGCGAAAGACGAAGGCTGAGTGATGCTACTATGCTGCTGTCCCGGAAACTGGGTGAGAGAGTCGAAGGAGAGTGCGGGTGCTGGTGGAAGACCGGGCAGCTGGGGCAGCGAGCCCGAGCTGAGGGAATGCTGGTGTGTTTGCATCGGTATCGAAGCTCCCGCCGTCGCCATTGAGTGCGCGCGTGCTCGCGTACGAGCGGGAGACATGTTGGAACCCCCGTCGCCCCCATGGTCCCCCTGGTCTCCTTGCGCGGCGCCCACGTACTGCATCGCACTGTCCAGGATGATTGCGATTCCTTCCCGCCCCTGCAAAATTGTCGGCTCTCAGCGCCAAACTGAAATCCTTGAAACCGTTTTGCTTCCTTGCACCGATGAGGTACGTCCCTTGCCTCGTTCGTTGCTTGTTAGCTGCAAGAGTACGCTGATTTTTCCCTCGAGCCGCCAGCCTTGCGCGACGCAGATCCTCTTGCAAGGGGAAGTTTATGTGTCAGGATTGGACTGTGTGTCCCCCACACCAAGTGAATCTTTTCCCTCACAGGCATTTCCTTTGTCTCTGCATACTTTTTTCCTTTACCCCAAATAGCTCAATCCACTTTAGAAATTGCTGGAGTAGTACCTTTGAAGTGTTCCTAAATCCCAGAATTCATTCCCGTCACCCTATCAAACGACATCACGCAATGAAATTCGATTGTACAAAGTGGGGAAAAAACAGGTAGAGAGAAAAGCAGGGGGGGAATGGCGGACCGTGGTCAACCATTCTACCCCTCACTGGGCCCACGAAACCCCTCCATGTTCACTGGAAAACGCAACCCTCGCGCTGGAGCTACCGCTTCGAGGTTCTCACAGCCAATGCCGGATTTCCAATACGGAACTGACATGGGAAACAGCATGACCTCTCGGATGTCATCACATTCGCACAGGAACGACCGATCGAGGACGAACCCGAACATATTTCAGCCACACGCTCCGACGCCTTTCTTAGAGTCATTGTCGAATTCAGGACAAGTGACGACCTTCGAGCCGCGTTTTGGGGTGTCCGAATCGACAAATGTATTCCAATCGAGCAGTCCAGCATTTCGGCAGAAAAATGACGGACGGAAAATAAGAAATGTTCTGCAAAGTGACGTTTTCCAGATAAGAGAATCGTATGTTGCTTTCACAGGGGGTTCCTTCCAGTGTGCGAACTTTAATGTCGCATGCCCACCCTCTGGATGTTCCTTTCGTTGCAGCTCTACCCAACATCCCGATCAGTCTTATATCGTTCCTCCCAATCCACAACGGGATACAGAACGAAGGCTAGCAGGACCTTCTTATGAGTTCACCGGTTCCGCGGGCTTTCCTCCATCACACGTGAGACAGTCACCAATAGTCATTCCAGCTGCACGGCAGACAGGAGGAGATTTCCGTGCTCATCAGAATTACCTGTCTTCGAATGCGAGATCGGAAGGAATCGTGATGGAGCATAGCGACCCAGTGGTCAAGTTGTGGAATCGCAACAATTTTGGTGCACAAACGGAACGGGAGCTTGGATGTGCGGATACATTCATGGAGCCTCCAGAAAATATTGAGCCATTTCAAGATTTTGACGACTATTCCTGTGACGACCCTGAACTCATGTCATATCATGATGAGAATATGGGCCAACCGTTTCAGAATGGTTCAGAAAAGGAAGACGTTGAATTTGCGGAACAGGTGCGGCAGAGTAGCCATAACATGCAATTTCCTCAGAAGGAAAGTGGTCTTGGTGTTCTTGGATTTCCCATTGGAAATTTTCCACGGTCACATGGGGATGTTCCAACACATGTTGGGACTCGTACTGTACGACCCACAGGTGAGTTGATGACCAGCACTAATTGGAACGTACAACACGACTGATCAATGAGCTAGACCAACCGGTAAGACCTGACAGGTATCACTTTGGTGCTGGCAGTCATCACATACAGGTCAACAATGAAATCTACGGACAGGAAATGAGCCGAGGCAGTTCACGAGGTAGTTGTCCTATTCATTTTACAGTACTGTTTTTGGTACTAGCTATTTGATCTTTCCCAACCGAAGGTATCAGGAATCTACAGGGAATAAGGGTTGCTGGGGGTTTATTGAAGGCAGTGGGAGCCGTGATACGTATGCTACAGTACTGTTGCATCAGGGTTTTCTTGTTCACACCGCGAAATTTCTGTGCATTAGCTGCCCCATTTCGATCGCTCTTTCCGTTCTCTCACTTCAATGCCATGCAGTCTGCCTGTGTGGATGTGGTAAATATCTTCTGATGCGCACGTTTGGGCGACGCTGAACACTTAACTAAATTTTATGTTTTTTGTTCACGACGATTTAGGCCCTACTGTCCGACGCCAACCTGGTTGTGTCAGCCCCAACGGGTTCTGGTAAGACGTGTGTCATGGAGGTCCGTTGGCTTTGTCGCATTCAAGGGAATTATCGTGGACTCAAAAGTTGCGAGAACAGCTTGCCATTCTTCACGCACTAAATTCAACGCGCAACTCCCAACCGAGAGGATCATTCAATCCAAGTCTCCTCGATCAAAAAATTGTCTATTTGGCCCCCACGAAGGCGTTAGTATCGGAGCGCGCTAGAGACTGGTCTTCAAGATTTGGTGCTGCTTCTGCTGGTGCGGGATTCGGAAGTGGAGCAGGAGTTGTCGTAGCAGAGCTAACTGGGGACTCGTGAGTTTCCCGATCATATGGAAAATGGAAAGTAACAGTAGTCATACTAATCTCTCATTTTACGTTGCAAGGGAGTACGTGCAGGTCCAAGAAATACAAAAAGCCAGCATAATTGTCTCCACACCAGAGAAGGTGAATTGACTCGTTTGCCAGCATGATCCTCGCAGACCTTAAGTGGTTCGCCTTCTTATTTCCTAAACCTTTTTAGTGGGACTCTCTTACACGTCGGTTTCGTGATCACCGCGCTCTGTTCCGGCTAGTCCGTCTCTTGCTTCTGGATGAAGTCCACGTTCTTGGCGAGCCCGGACGAGGCGCCACCTTTGAAGCTGTCGTTGCCCGAATGAGAATGATCGACAGGGATTTGAACGGGGGTCGGGTTGGTGGTCTCAGAGTGGTTGCAATGAGTGCCACCGTTCCAAACGTGGAAGATGTTGCACAGTGGCTTGGTGGAGCAGAAGTTCGCGTCTTTGGCGAAGAGTACAGACCGGTGAGATGGGCTTAATGTGTTTCCACAAAACACTCTCATGCCCTTGTCCGACAGGTCCAACTCGAACGATTTGTTTATGGGTACCAAAGTTCGTCTAATCCTTTTATGTTTGAAAAGGTATAGTGTGGAGTTGCTTGCCAAGCATCATGAGTCTTTCACCCTTACGAAACGTCTCTAAAGATTCTCAACTACAAGCTTCTTGATATCATCGAAAAACACTCAAGTGGACAGGCTGCCCTCGTCGTATGTAGGCCCTTTTGATATTCTCTGCCATCGATACTCAAAAGTGCAACTCGGACAGTTCTGTTCTACTCGAAAGGGCGCATCCTCTGCTGCGGAAGATGTGCTCAAGTCCGCAAGAGAATCGAATGCAACATTTATCCGCAGCGACTCACAAAAATCCCGTCTTGCAGCAACCCCTATCAAGGATAAGAAGCTGAAGGAGGTTCTGGTACAGGGGGTCGCGTTTCACCATGCAGGTAAGACCTCAACAGCCAAGAACCAATGAGTTTGAAACGGCACGCACTCTTTCATCAGGACTAGACTCGAGTGACCGAAAACTAGTGGAGCGTCTCTTTCTGGATGGTGCCCTGAGATTAATTTGCACCACCACGACACTGGCTGTTGGCGTAAACCTTCCCGCACGACTCGGTGAGAATTCTGCTCAACGTTCGTGCCACATTCACGAGCGGAACATCTCCACCTATTTGTCGTAGTCGTCCTCAAGGGCACGCAAAAGTACGTCAATGGTAGTTACTCGGAGTATTCGGAGCTGGATGTGATGCAGATTCTCGGAAGAGCTGGCCGCCCACAATTCGATGACTCTGGGGTCGCCGTAATTCTAACGACTGATGATAGGAAGGATTTTTACGAGAGTCTAGTGACCGGAAGGTCCGTCGTAGAGTCGCAAGTAGGTAGTGAGGCTCGTTTCGTACGAATCTCCAGTTATTCCTCTTTCATACATTTAGTTGCACGAGGATCTCGTGGAGCAGTAAGTGAACATATTTTTTGAGCTTCTGGAGTTACTCATGGTATATGGTATTCATTTTGGTGCAGTTTGAACGCAGAAGTCTGTTTGGGAACAATAAACTCTCTACCTCGGGCAATATCGTACCTTCGGCAATCATTTTTCTTCATCCGACTTCGAAAGAATCCACCAAAATATGGAGTATATGCGACCCCGGAAAATGGAGTTGGAACAATCGACAAAAGGCTCGTTGAGCTTGCGAACACGAATATCAGGAAGTTAATATCGATCGGGTTAGCAACTGTGGATCCGGAATCAAGACTCCTCGGACCAACGGAAATGGCCCATGTTATGGCCAAATATTATCTCAAAGCAGAAACCATGGTTCAGGTGAGAGAATCGATTTGTAGGTGAGACGGCTATCCCTAAACCGAAATCAATAAGATCAATTCGCTTCCAAGTGGGCTTGACTGCAATGTTCGCATTGTTTTAGAGACGCTATCGCGCGCTGCGGAATTCGTCGAAAATCATCGTCTTCTCGCTGGTGAAAAGACTTGTTTGAACAGTGAGTGGACTTCTTTTCTTTTATCTCGTACAGGCCTTGGCCTTTATCGCTAAAACTATCAACAGAACTATGTAAAGAGAAGAAAGCGGTTCTGAAGTATTCCGTGAAGGATTCACGTGTGAAAGATGTATCACACAAAATCTTCATTGTGATCCAAGTAAGTTCGATATTACTGTATGAGACATGGGTGCGATTAATGTTTTCGAACTGTTTAAGTGTATACTACAGGGTCTGAATAATGCAGACCCACGTCTTTCTTTCATGCTCGCTCAAGAAAGCGGAAGTATATTGCAGAGTGCGTCGAGAGTGATCAAAGGTAGGGCCCACAGTTTGAACTCAATGATTACTCATCGCTTCTTGTTTTTTCAAAGCTTTTGTCGAGGTCACCGCTATTAAAAAGGATGCCCACGCACTCCGATCATCCCTGAAACTGTGGGTATGACAAAGTTCTGTGCATCGTCTAGTCTCAATTTCCCCGCATTTTCAGATTACAATCAATACACGCTAGAACATTTGAAGATTCCGGCATGTCTTTGAGACAAGTTGATGGCATTGGCGAGTGTTTTACTGGTGGAAAAAAAACTCAGTTTGGTTAACAGGATTTGTGAATTAACAGGCCCCGAGTTCGCAAAAAAGTTGAGCCTTCATGGAATAGCTACGATGGAGCAACTTCAGCGAGCAGATGTTGCAAGGCTAGAAAGGATTCTGGGTCGCGGTCCCGGATTTGCTCGCAGCATTTTGGAAGCATCTCAAAAATTTCCCAACTTCACCATTTCCGTTCGGCGCGTCACTGATTATTCGACCAAAACTGTGGACCTTTTTCTGGACATCAAGGTAAGTCCTATAGTCTTTGATTCTCCGCGGATATCCCACCTTTGTGTACAGCAAACAAACACAAGCTACAAACCTTTTAAATCTCGGGCAAAAGGCCTGTCCAGGGTGGCTTTGGTGATAGCTACGAATGATGATGAACATCTCTTTGAATTTTCGGAGATAGCGTGAGTTGGATTGAGTGGTGAATAGTGATGCCGCCTCACCACCCGAATAACGTTTTCTGGGCGAACGTCTCAGTGTGGGACGACTTGCAGAGGGCTACAGTCACAGAGTACAAGTTTGCGTCACGAAACCAACCCAGAAGATTGATGTCTCAGTCATTCCAGAGGACATTGTTGGTTTTGACATGGTAATTCTCCGTGCACTTCAGCTAAAACCGGCAACAGCTTAACAGCACGATCTTCTAGCATCAAGAGGTGGCATTAGATGTTGCGCCGCGTACTTTTACGGACACCGGAAAGCAAAGCGGTGGCAAAGCGGTTGCGATTTCTGACAAGCTTGTGAAGTCACCTTATTTCAAAACGGAATTGCCAAAACCAGTCGAAGAGATTCGTATAGATCAAGATGACGACGAGTTTGGGTCCGTTTCGGACGAGGCCTTGGAAGCATTATACGGTGAGAAATGCTCTGCATCCTTCACCGTAGTCCTCTAACTGATCACATTAGAGGTCGAGCGGAACATGATTGACTCGCTTGAAGTCGACCGCAACAAAGAAGTTGGAAATCGTGAACCCCTGGCTGGAGAGGAACTCAACCTGCGCAAGAAGCCCCTTGAAGCAACTGATGGTCCTCATGCCTGTAACCACAAATGCAGAGACAAAACAATCTGTAGGCATTTGTGCTGCAAAGAGGGCGTCTTTGGGAAACGCAAGAGAAAGGCGGAACCCAACGATTGTCCTAAGTTCAATTTTGGACACGCGGCACGTGACCGTGCGAAAAAGACGTCTGATTTCAGCCATATTTCCGACAAGGAGAACTTATCATCGGAGCCTGAGCAAAGACGTAAGAGGTTCAAGCTACCGCCACTCAAACTTTTGGATGTTTCAGATTCGGAATCCGACTTTGAAGCGTGTCCGCTCCCAGGAAAGCCCATGGTCGCTCCGATCCCAAATATTGACCCCAATCCACTCAAATCGATGCTTACTGTCCAAGACGTTCCTCGTCATGGACAAAAGGACGAGATCAGCAGCTCACACGCAGGCAATTTTCTCAAGAGAAGCAAGCGCCGTCGGCTTATCTCGGAAGACAGCGACAGTGAAGCTGAACAGCTCAAGCAAAAAGTAGCAAAAACGGAAAATGTTGCACACCATGCACCAATTCCGAGATGGGAAGATAGCCCACGACTGAAGGGCTCTGCCACCGAAATTCACCATGATATGCCCGTCTCTGGATCCGGGGGCACGATCACGGATAGAAATGCTCATCACAAGGAATATGGTGAGTGAAGCGTCTCCTGGCTTTTTGTTAAAAGTGATTTATTGGACACTGCGAGAATAGAAGTGGCTTTCTCTGAACCGGACGAATGGCCCTTCAGCGCGCCGCCCAAACGGGGTGATGACGTTACTGTCAACGACCACTCCCCTCTGCTGCCGCAACTCCAGCCCGCTCCTACTCAACAGGTTGATCCGCATGTTGTGGATACCCGCCAAATAACAAGCACCCCGGTTGGTGGAAAGGAAGCTCCTCTCAAAGGCGATGCAGAATCCCCCCCAGATATGCACGAGAACGGTGAAGAGATGAAGAAGAAAGTGTTGTTGAACTTCAAGAATTTTCTGTCACGTGTTTCGATTTCTTAAAGCATGCAATATCAAATTTCCAAAATAAATAGATGTTTCTTCATTGTTGCCGTGGAATCAGTGAAATGGTACCATCCTCAGACCACGTTTCCAACAGTCAGTAGAAGTGTATTTACATATTCAATCGAGAAAATATTCGAGAATGATTATCACTTTCGGCCCTCCACCAACCCCCTTCCTCCTTCTTATGGCGCAAACTCAAACAAAGTGGTGTGAATGCGAGTCACACGTCTCGGGGGGGACCTTCAGTCCTTCAATTAACCTTAAAGTCGTAGTTAAATGGAGGGGTCGAGGGATAGCTCGTGAAGTTGATTACTTGCCGATTTTCGTCTTTTAATAGAACCTCACTCCAAAGGAGATACGACGATTTATGAGCGCTGCTCGCCATTTCCGACAGAGATGCGTGGTCGTGGAAGTCGTGGTGGAGCTGGCAGGGGAGATTTTGAAAGATAGTGAAATGGGCGACATGGTGCGCCATGAGTCATCAAGGGAAGCACTCACATCGTCGAAACCACCGAGCTCTAACGCCTCGTGAGGGTCGGCTTCGAAATTAATGTACTCCCCCGCCGCTACCGAGTCGAGGCGAGAGTGCTGGTCCGAAAGCACCAGCGAGGCTCGAGCGACTTCAGAAGCTGAGTGAATGGGACCAGGTTCCCCAATATCCTTGTGCGATTTCCTAGCCGAAAGGTTGCTTGGATCAGGGAATTTCCGAGGGGAGACTGTTCCATAGAGTCTGTTGGGCAGGCGGTGGGTTGAGATGGGGAGCGCGGAAGCTGAGCGCAGGATGACAGGTGCAAGTTTCGCCGGAACGGAGATGCGAGCGGCAGCGACAACCGCAGCAGAGACGTAGTTCGGAGCAGAAGCCATGATTGTTGTGTTGAGAATTCCGGGGAAGTTGAGTTCTTCAATTCATCTACGGAGGCATGTGACCCCAGAAACGCAACCTTTGCAGAGAGTGCAAATTTAGCCTAAACATTGGCATTTTGGCATTTTTCGGAGCACGCAAAGAGCGCAACCAAATTCGATCTCAGGTCTTTCCCCTTTCTTTCAGCGAAGAGCAGGAAGACAAGAGTTAGCAGAGAAGAGTCTCGCAATCAACTTCAACCAATCTCGCAAAAGTTCTCCCCTCTTTATTTTGAATGTAATTTTGGGAATTTCGGTACAAATGCGAAATTCTGACTCACTACGACGATCTTATGCCCCATTGCTTTTCGGTCAGGCATAATTTTGCAAAAAGTCCAAATGAAATATCTCGCTAGATTTCAAGGCAAAGATTTCAACGTTAATTTTGAGTGTCTCTTGTGCGGTGAGTCACCACAAGTACCGGCACAGGGTTTCAAAGAACACAATCGGTCGATTTCCTTCGCCCTATCGCTGTCTTCGATGTTAGCTTCTAGTTTCTTCACGCCCGCATCCCCTCTTGTCGCTGCTGGACGCGCCATCGGTGCCGTTGCTGGTCCTCGCCTTCTTGCCGCAGTTCCCCGGAGGACATTGCCAAATCGTGAGCTTCCATCAATAATCCAATTTCCAACGCATCAGAAACGTCGAAGAAGCTGATCCCCGCTGTCAATTCTTCCACCATGCATTCCCAAATTATGATAACCGTCAGTCAACTTCTCTCGAGCAAGCAGAGGTTACCTCACGAGAACAGGTATGTGTAAACTCATGTATTGAATTAGTGCACTGTGTGTGAATTGAATGCCACTCTGTTCACGCGCATAAGGTCCGCCCAAAGTCTGCACCGCGGAAGAAGCCGTACAATGTGTCCAGTCCTTCAACAGAGTGTATCTCCACGGAGTAGCCGCCCAGCCTGAGATTCTTACTCACGTAAGTGTATCGGATGGGAATAGGCGTGATTGACATTTACAACTCGTTCTATCACAACCTTCAAACCACTACAACCCAGGCTCTTGCCAAACGAACGGAACTCCGAGGTGTCGAAGTCATGCACCTTCATTTGGAAAGGCCAAACCCCTGCGCAGCTCCCGAGCTTAAAGACAGCTTCTTTGTCAACAACTTGTTCATCGGCCACAACATGAGGGAAGCGGTCGATTCAGGAAGAAGCAGCTATATACCCATGTTCTTGAGCGAGGTAGCGATAGCAATGTTGAGACACGCGAAACGTGGTTGACAGATTCCGGACGACTCCTTTCGCCGTAGATTCCCGTTGCAATGCGCCAAGGTTACCTCCGCCCTGATGTTGCGTTTGTCACCGTCTCGCCCCCTGACAAACACGGATATGTCTCTCTCGGAACAGAAGCAAGTATTTTTTGATCAAATTTTCAACGTGCGGAACCCATAATATGGTCCAACATAGGTAACATGTGCTCTTGCAGCCTGCGAAACAGCTCCCATCATCGTCGCTGTCATCAATAAGCACATGCCTCGCACCCATGGTCAAGCTTTCATCCACTTTGATGCTCTGGATTATGTCGTCTACCATGACTCCCCGCTGCCTGAAAAGAAGGGTGGAAAGTTGCGAGGGGTGGACAATGCCATCGGCAAACTCATCGCGGGACTAGTCCCGGATGGTGCCACACTTCAAATGGGAATTGGTGGTATTCCCGATGCGGTGCTTGCCAGTTTGACCAACCACAAGGACCTTGGTATCCACACCGGTCCGTGACTTCACTTTCGGACCCTCTTTGGTATTCGTGTCTCATCGTTCCTTACTCGTTCCCCAGAAATGTTCCAAGAAGGTCTTCTTCCTCTCGTTGAGAAGGGCGTGGTTACCAATCTACACAAGCGCTTCCTTCCTGGTCGCATCGTGACAACATTCCTTATGGGTAGCCAGAAAATTTACGACTTTGTGGACGACAACCCCGTGGTTAACTTCATGGACGCCGCCATTGCTAACCACCCAGCTGTTAGTGAGTAATTCGTTTTCCACCCGATGTACAGTTCGCTCGGTATTCAATTGTTGCCATGTAGTTGCGCAGAACCCCAAAGTGATTGCCATCAACGCTGCCGTCGAAATAGACCTCACGGGGCAAGTGTGCGCTGGTGAGTTGTTGATGTGCGTTGCTTTTGGTATCGATTTAGGTTCACGAACGTCTTGAATCAGACTCTATCGGTCAAACGATGATTTCTGGTGTCGGAGGACAAGTCGACTTTGAACGTGGTGCCGCTCTTTCACCGGGCGGTATTCCCATCATCTGTGTTCCATCGACGACAAGCGATGGGCAAAGCCGTATCGTACCAATATTAAAACCCGGTGCTGGAGTTGTGACGACGCGGTACCGTGAGTTTCACCTCGTACAATGATACCAATGAATCCATCAGCTCACCTTAATATAACATTTTCCAGATGTTCACTTTATCGTGACGGAATGGGGCTACGCGGTGAGTACCCCTTTCTCAGCAAACTCGAAATGCAAAACTGATTCATTTTGTTGACTGCGAACACAATCATGTTTTAGAATGTGAGTTCTTAACCAACCGAACTTATGAATAACGCCCATTCTTAAACTTAATTTCCTGATTAACAGGTGTTCGGTAAAAATCTGATCCAACGAGCAAAAGCACTCATCAACATTGCACATCCCGACCATCGAGAGGCACTAGAAAAGGCGGCTTTCGAAAGGCTCAGCATTAAATCGTGGGAATAGAGGTTATGAAATATTCATATGAAATGCGTTGATTGATACAAACACCAGAACATCACTGGTTGCAACATCACTCGTTGACATGAAAGAGTCGCCTTGGACAGAAAGTCAGCTCAAGGACATCGCGAAGAAAGACTTAATCCAATGGGTTCAGGACAATGCAACTTTAGACTTCGTGAAGTGAGCAGTGAGAGATCTGTTTCTTCACCATAACCCATTGTTTCAATCAATCTTTTCCCCGTCCTCTTTCGATTTTCAAGGGAGTTCAAACTCAATGGGAAGCTCGCATCGCTTGCGAAATCTGTCAGCAAGGACGATGCGCTGAAAGCTTACCAGGCTCTGATTAGCAGTGGGTCGTTCAGAGGTGAAGGGGAACCAACCGCTTTGGAGCAATGGGAAAGCGAGAAAGCAGGGAAAGACAAGGAAAAGGCAGCCAATGCGGATGCAAATGCTGCTTCCAAGGACTCCAAGGGAGCACCTGCCCACCAAGAAGCTCCCAAGTACACGAAAGTTGTAGTGACAAAAGGGGACAAAACACGTGTTCCGACAAAAGGCGACCTTGTTGGCTGTTTATACACTGGTACACTTACAGACGGGAAAGTATTTGATACCAACGTCGGAACGGGGAAGAAGGGCAAAACGGCGGGCCCGCTGAAGTTTAAGGTGGGCGCAGGCCGTGTCATAAGGGGTTGGGACGAGGCCCTTCTCACCATGGGACTTGGCGAAAAAGTGAGTCGTGCTGATACTGAGGTAGAGGATGGAGTGACCGGAAATGACCATGGACTGAGCAGGCCAAATTGACAATTGAGCCCGAATGGGCCTACGGAAAGAAAGGATTGCCAGACGCAGGGTAAGTTTCAAGGGCTCGACCCAGTTCACGCGAATGAGGTTGGGTTATAACGGGTCTTGTCCAGTATCCCACCAAATGCGACGTTAATATTCGAAGTAGAACTAGTTTCGATAGAATGAATACGCCTTTCTCGGTTGTGAATCCCGTTTTGAATTGATGTCAATGTTTTTGGCTGAGCGGGGGTGCCGGTTACTCACTCTTCTTTTCTGCAACCTCCCTCTCCTCGGCCCAATCCATCTCCTCCCCGACCTGCCATGAACCGCCTAGCTCTCCGTCTTACTCCTTCCCTCAACCTTCGCGCTGCCATCGCCTCCCGAGGTGAGTCTATGGGAGCCATCATCGACTTCTTCATCAAACATACAAAGCACGGAACGGGATCATGCTGGTGACGGTCACGACTTTTGTTTTCCAGTAAACCAATCAAGCGACGTAAATAAAATGAGGAATCGGGAGGGATCGCGGAGGATTCAACTCGGTTGGAGTAACACTTCCACTTGATGGGACGTGGAATGGGGTCACAGCAATAGCATATGACGAACCCGGCTCGCTTTCTGCGTCGGGATAGGAAACTTTGGTGGAATCGTCAAGGCCTCTTGCTTGGATGGGAGTGGTTTCCAACAAGGATGCGGATGGATTGTGGAGGCGTCATTCAACCACGGGAGCAACCCATGCCTTCAACAAGCGTTCTAATACTTGGATGCCCTTGTAGGTATCGTGCCACGAATCGTGACCCGTGCATACTCGGCCAACATCGACCCGGAGAGCAACTACGATGCCTTTGTCAAACAGTGGGCGGGATTCTTCAAGGAGGTCGATGACGAGTACGACTTTGAAGTGAGAAAGATAGCGTTTTCGGTGGAATAGGAGCGACGCGATTGATACTTTTACCGCCTCGTAGGTCGGACTAAACGAGGTGTTCGTGCACGACTGGGTACCTGCTCTGTCCGTTGTTGAGGAGGCCTTGAAGGTACGTTTTCTTTGATACGGCGATATAGCAAAACTTGTCGATGCCAATATTCGTTTTTATCTGCACCTCCCTGCGCATTTTGCGCTTCCCCACGTTCGTTATGCAACTCCAAAAGGCCGCCCGTCGGTTGAACTCCTTCCCCACCGCTGTTCGGATTCTCGAGGGTATTGAGGAGCGTGCGGAGAACAAGTCTCAATACGAGCAGTACCTCACTGAGCTGAAACCTCTCCTCACGGACCTCGGAGTGACTACAAAGGAGGAACTGGGCATCAAACTGTAAAAGTGGCATATTAATGTGGTGCATTAAAGGACCAATTTTTCAGACACTTTTTGGCGGTTTCAATACGAGTGGAGGTCAATCATACTATTATTCAAAAGAATGCAACTCGACTACCCTCCTTCTTCCAAGGAATCCATCGATTCTTGCAATTCGGCGAGAGTCCTTATCATATTCTCGAACTCGTTGCTATTGTCTTCTGTCTCGGCTTCAGTCAATTCTGAAATCCATTTTCTCAAGTCAGCGGCCAATAAACTACCCTCGTCTTTTCCTGCCCCCTTTAGTGCAGAGACATATCGCCTCGCGGTCTCAGCAACACCTTCATAGTCAGCAAGAGCATAACAAACTCTGGATCGCGCAAGCAAGCCGCCAATGTGTAGCGGATGGAAGAATCCAGTGGCATCTGCACTCTGAACCCCAGCTTGTGAACTTGGAGCGCCCGATAGCTCCTGCAGCACTTGTCGCGCCATATTCATCCCATCGTTGCCAGATGACGCCATGGGTGGAACAGGGTTCAATCCCACCCCAGTAAATGCAGCCGTGAGGGAGTCCATTGTCCCTCCAGGCGCCGCTGGCATTGAAGGTTCAGGTCCCTCCAAGTTCTCCCGCAGTAAAAACGGGCCTTCATGAATAAGGCGGTCGAGATCTCGTGCGGTTTGTTCGACCTTTGATGCCTCGGTTGTGGAAAGGATGGTGGCAAGGAGGAGCCGTTGGCGGACAATGCCCCGCATTCCGTAAGCCAGACATAGGTCACGTCGTGAAAGGGGGTACTGCTGAAAGGCAGGTGAAGCCCCAAAGAGTTCCTCCGGCTGGAAACTATTTAAATTGGCATGTCGTTCTGCAATCGCCCCATTCAAATCCTCCACTGCACGGATGAGTGTTGCATTGGCTGCCTCGTGGTCAGCATCACCCAACCCTAGTGCTGCCAGAGACATTCCACGCTGAAACCTGAGTTTCCTCTGCTCCGGGAATGGCCCTGGCCCTCTTAGCTTTTCTGCTTCATCATAATCGTCGACACATCGTTTGAAATGCTCGAGATTGTAGTGTACCTCGCCCCGGGCTGCGAGTGCAGCGAAGTGTATAGGCCCAGGCAAGTCGGTGAAAGAAAGGAGGGATGAAAAGCCTCGAAGTGCGCCAGTAAAGTCTCCAACCTCGGCGCATCTCGATGATTGGAAGAGAAGCAGGTGATGGATGCTGGGAAGAGTCTCCATTGAAAGAGTGCAGAGTGCAGAATGAGCGGCAGAATGATGCGTTAGAAAATCAGCCGAGCAATCACAAACCTCACCATGTCCGACCTCGCAAAAAGCGTTCAGAACAGCGCTCCAGTCCATGAGATCACAAGTTACATCGAGCCTCTCGTGAAATGGTGAGGATTTCATGTCGATTGCTTCTCCCTCTGTCTCACAACCTTGCCCACCGGTATGACAGGACTGTCCAGAACCATTGGCTCGCACTCGCTCCACTCAGTGTGGCTCAATTCGTTACGAGCTCAATAAGCAACGGCGTTCTTGCTCCTAGGTGCGTGTCTCGACGACTGGCTCGGGTCGGGTTTGCACAAAGGTTGAATCATCCATCAGTGTGCCTGGCCTCTCCCTTCTCGGCGTCGAAGTCTCATCAAAGAAAACCCTTACCGCAGAGCAAAAGAAGGTGGCTGAAGCGAGGGCGAGGATCACTGGTCAGTTTCGCCGCGGCATGTCAAGTGACGTCATTCTGACTCTTGCGTAGCTGAGGCATCGTACCGCGGCTTTGTCAGGCTGTCCAGCTACCTCGTGCCGGTTCTTGTGCTGGGAAAGCTGTTCGTTTTCGGGCGTCCGGTCGACAGAACGGACGTGGACGCCAGCTGGTCCCTGGTCAAGTTTGCCACCAGGTACCACTTCGCCGTCGTGGGCCCTCTCATACTCTTGCAAAACATGATTGCGAGGGAGTCTGAGGTAGCATGCTGCTACAAATACCAGCGGAAATAATTTCTGATAACCTTTCCACGTTCCAGGCAACGAAAGGGATCGAGCCATTCCGCTGGTTGATCGATACTGCAGTGCTTGTTGGAGCTATTGTCCAGACGTACTCCAAGGTGATTACACCTGGACATACGTCTCTTATCATAGCTGCTGACGTGCCGTCTTTTTCAGTACTACCTCACCCACAGGGCCAACTGAGCCAAGGAAGAAAAGCCGGGCGAAGGTTGAAGGACGGGGCCTTAGGCAGCGCGGCCATTCGCAAATGCATACAATTTTTTTTTCACGTGTTCTTTTCGAATACAAAATCTACACTGTCGCAACGCTTTGGGCCACCGCGTCGCCGACTTCGGACGTGGAGCTCTTCCCACCCAAATCTCCAGTCTTGATCCCGTCGGCAAGAACCTTGGCGATCGCTCGGTCGATGGCGTTTGCGGCCTCGGTTTGCCCCAGATGGCGGAGCATCATCGCGCCAGACGAAATCTGCCCGATGGGGTTGGCGATTCCCTTTCCGTAGATATCGGGCGCCTGAAGAACAGGGCAGGATGAGAATGCGTGAGATGGTCGGCAGGCAAGAACAAGGCTCGACACGCACTGATCCATGAACGGGCTCGAACAACCCCAACCGCTCCTTGGGGTTGATGTTTGAGCTCGGGGCAACTCCAATGCCACCGGCAGCGACGGCAGGGGCGAGGTCCTAGTGAGGGAGCGCCGTGTGAAATTCGGTTGCGTGACGTGTCAGATGGAAGGAATAGGGTAACGTACGCTCAGGATATCTCCAAAGAGGTTAGATGCGACGATGGTGTCAAACCCTGTCACGTTGCGGAGGCGCCCACGTAACCGCTTCGATAAAGTTCAAAGTTTGGGTAAGCCGCGAAAGAGCGCTTACATTCAGGGTTTGTCACTAGCCGCGCGCACAGGATATCGATGTGGAACTGGTTCGTCTTAACGTCCGGGTACTGGCGACGTGGCGCGCCTTTGTTGGCTTGATCACAACGTCTCGCGCTTTTCTCGTGTCACGCACCTCCTTCTTGATTGCGTTGAACCTCTCATCCCAGAAGGGCATCGAGTGTATGATCCCGTTAGACTTCGTGGCAGACGTCAGGTGTTTCTGGAGATGATGGGTACCGCTTCATCAGCTCGCGCAACCGTCATGAACTTCGCCTTTTATTCACCTTGGGTCTCGATCGGGCAAGCTCGAACGCGTACCGGATGATTCGGTCCACACCGCGCCGGGTGAAAATGGCCTCCTGAATCGCAATGTCATCCTCCGTGCCCTGGTAAATGCGTCCCCCGACCTGGGAGTATTCGCCCTAGCATAATCGTGGTTTGCGGGAGACGGGTTGGCGTTGAGATGCAAGTCCTTGTCAGTCGTTGCTGTTGCAGGTGATACCGTACCAAACACCTGACATCACCTTCCCCTCCTCGGTCAGCGCTATCGCATAGACCTCCGTGTCGCTCCGCGAGAGTATATTCCGCTTCGCGGTATATTCGCCTCCAGCGGACTCCTCGGTCCGTGCCTAGCGGCGCTTAGGCCTTGGTGCTCGCTGCGCTCGCCCCGCCCCCCCTCCCGCCCTACATTCCACCCACCTCGACGTTTTCCCTAACGATGAGCAAATCAATGTCGCCGGGCTTCTTGTTCGCCAGTGGGCACCGCACGCCGGGGAGGTTCTGCGCTGGGCGCACGTTGGCGAAGAGGCCAAATGCCCGACGGATGGGGATGAGCAGGTCCCACAGGGAAATGTGATCTGCCCGGGGGTCATGCCGAAGGAAGAGACACGATTAGTTGAGTCCACAGGGATCATCTCACTTGGGGCACCTGGACGGCACCAGGACCCACCGGCAACACCAGGCCAACCAACGGCACCCAAGAAAATGGAGTCGTACGCCTTGAGAATCTTGATACCCTCGTCAATCCCACCGGGCACGATCGTTCCGGTCTTGGCGTAGTTCTCGCAGGTCCAGTCGTTGAAGTGGGTCTGAGTGGAAAGCGAGTCGAACGTTGTTGAGGAGAACCGCAGGTTGAGCAGCCGGTCATCAGACGTTTTGAGACATGGGCGATGATGAAAGAAAACGGATGAATCTGACGCACCCATTCCACTTTGAACCCGAACCGCTCGGCTGTCGCGGCGATTATTATATGGTCCGACGGGTGAGCTCCTGCTTCCGACACCACGCGGGAGCAGACTTCGCCAACACGCACCCGCAGCATCGACGACCTTGATTCCCTCTGGCACGGTCTCCTTCCCGATTCCTGAGAGCGGTGTCGCAGTTGGGTTGTTTAATGAGCGGGCCGACGGAGGTGAAGACGGTCCAAAGACCACGCAGCACGGACGCAGCACGTACCATCGCCAGGCACGGCGGCGATTTTGAGCACGGTGGATGGCATCGTGGGATGGATCGTGTGTGAACGTCGAGGGTCCTTTTGAGGTGGGCGGGAGGCATGTGCAGACCCTTCTCCCTTCGGACCGACCGTCTGTCGGGTGCAACGCCGTAAAATGCCGTGAACAACGTGTTCGCGCTCAGGTAACGTGTGTCCCCACGGAGCGACACGGAATTCGATTCGTGGTCAAGAAAGGGCGCACAATGTATTGGGCAGGCGTGTGTCTGTCCTGCCATGACTACAATCTCTGACGCAATGATGCAGATGCCCCACGGTCTCCACATCTGCCTCATTCATCGTCACTCTTCTCCGCAGCGGCAGCTTTTTTGGTCTAAGAGTAGAAGCCGAGTCGTGACTCGTGTGAGCACTGCACTCGTCACGCTTTCAGTACGGCGCGACCACTCACCGCCCGTTTCCTAGGCGCGGGCATCATCTCGTCACCGTCGTCATCCGCGTCCTCAGTATCCTTCTTCTTGCGCTTGGGCGGTTTGGCGGGCTTGGGCTTGGCTGGAGACGCGGCCTTTGCGGCGACGGCGAGTTGGTCCTGTTCCGGATTGATTTTGGCCTCGATGGCGGAGCGCACCTTGACCTGGGACCGCGCCGGAAAGTAGGCGGAAGAGAGTGTGTTGGGGTGTAAGCGTGTGATTATAAAGTGAAGACCCGGTTTCGTGCTTCTACTTCAATCCCACTTCGAAATTGCTCATTCGATGATGTACAAAATGCACTTCAAGCTGAGTCATCCGTATCTCCGCGCATCAATTGCACACTTTGGCAGACAGATGATGGTTTTCCTCCGTTTGGAGTGTCAGCCCACGACATGGACCTTCCTGGTAAAACCTCGCTTTCCCCACGAGTTTGTTCCCAGCGCAAGGCCGAGGAACTCTGTCTGCTCCGCGATATAATCCGCTCCGATGTACTTCATGGCAATCGCTCGCGGACGCACCTGATCCTCTGCAGACAACGTGTCCAAACCGGTGACATCGTCGACGCTCTTGATCTTGCTGAGAATGGTAGCCGTCACGCACGACCAATGCCGCCAGGCCATGCCCGGGTGGTCTTGTATTGTAATTTGAGTGCCGAAGCGCAGGTCGCCTTTGGATATGGTCTTGTCGAGGCATCTTGTGTGCGGGTGTGGTGTCGGGGAGGTGAGAGCCGAGAGCCGAGAGAGAGACGAGACTCGAGACTCGGCTTTGACGCGGATGCAATTGTGAACTTACGATTTAGGACCCTTGCACTGTAGGAAACGAGAGTAGGAAACGGGGGAAGACAAGAGCGGTTTGACAGTGAAAGGGGTAAGGAGACCGAGTGAGGGATGCAGGTGGAGGGAGAGCACGTGCAGGAGTGCAGCCCACTTTCGCTCGACCGGTCGCGGCGTATTCAATGATGTACGTCGGCTCGGACATGCGCGAATTTGCGGTGACTGCCAACTGGGCTGCGGCCACAAAATGACAGGCTGCGGACAACTCGGTCACTCCTGGCCACTCCCGTGTCGCCATTCTTTTCTCCCCCTCCCCCTCATCGTTCGTTCTTTGGGCAAAAATTGCCGAAGAAACATCACGTGGCGCCAACGAACGGAGAACAACGAAGAGACTGGGGTCCTCAAATCATGTCGGCAGACCACTTCGCGACGCAATCCGCCAACGTTCATGCTCTCTCCGACCTCTTACCACGTCGCAATCCTCAATCGACACTGCTCCCCCAAATGATTTGCCTTTCTGCTCCCACTCACCTCCTTGATCTTCCATTTGAGATTCTCGAAGCCATTTTTTCGTTCCTCGCAACGGATTCCCTTGCCTCCAGTGCCATCGCGTGCCGCAATGGCGGTCGTATTGCGCGCGAGCTCAGGACATGGTCAGGGGAACACCACCTCCGGGTCGAGAATACGTTCGGATCGTCCGAGAAGTTCCAAAAGGCCATTCAACGCGCCATATCAGTCCCCCTGCGTGCGATCTTCAATGGAGACGCCTCCGCGTCCGCGTCGTGCGTGACGATGGTGACGTTAGATCGGGAATACATGCCGATCGACGTTACGCTCATCGGTCGCATCCTGGACACCTTCACGTCCGTGCGTGAAGCTCGCTTTGTCGGTTGTCTTGCGTTCGGCTCGGATTTCGTCGAGATGGGGAGCAAGGAGCGCGTGTCGCGGTGGATGGGTGGCGCGTTGAGAGTGTTGGATCTGTCGGACAGCAAGGGAAGGGTCATGGCCAAGGCCAAGGGACCTCTCGGGAGGAATCATTGTACGGGAGAGACGGCGTGGAAGTCCTTTATGGATTCTTGGGAACTGACATTGATGATGTACACAGAGCTCGTTCACGACGTGGACATGGATGCTGAGACAATCCTTTCTTTCGTGGCGTATCCCCTCCTCTACACCTCGTGCGACGAAAACCCTGCTTATTCGTGGAACCTGGACGGGTTTTTGCGTCTTCTGCCGCCGTTCTGGCGAATGTCTTCTGTGTGGGACTCAGATGACCCCCTCGGACGCGGACGAGGTGCTCTATCGCAAGTGCCCGCGTCCGTGCTGGGAGTGCACGCTGGCCTGCGTGACGTGCCGCCGATCTGTGGGGTGGACCGTGTGTTCCCATTCGACATGCCAGACCGAAGTGCGCCCTCCGTGTTCGCGCACCTGCGGCCAGTGCGGCACGGATGCTGCTTTTTGCGTCGACCATCGCACCATGTGTGCGTGTGAGGCCCTGTGCGCGTCGTGTGTGCGGAGCGATCTGTGCGACAGGTGCGGAGCTGTCTGGGGCTGCAAGTGGTGCATGTCCAGTCTCGGCCAGTACGGAGTGTGCAGGCGCAAGTCCTGTAGACAATGCCTGGCGAAGGCGTACGGGTACGATCACTGGAGTATGATACCTAAAAACGCGACAAAGAAGAGAGAATCTCGATGTCCACCATGGATCGACACCCGAAGAGCGTTCAAGGAGGATTCCGTCACGTCCCGGGAACCCACGGTCCCGGAACTAGACAACAAAGGCGTGGGTACGATGCAGGCGTGTCCGTTGCGACCCTCTTCGCGCAGGACTATGATGGCCCACCCTGGCCTTTCCTCGTGGCGGGCAGTTCCATCCCGCCCTTGCGCCAACGTCTACCGTGCGCGCGTGCATCATCTCTTCTTATGGCATTGTCTGAAGAGGTAAGGTGATGGGCCCGTGAAGGCCCACTGTTCCTCGAATAGCCCAGACGGGAGTGAGCGCCAGGGTGTCTGCGGAAGATGCTGGTCAGTGTCCGCAAGCAAGGGGATGGGAGATACGTTATGTGGCTGCTTGTCCTGGTTGGTTAATGAATTCAATGCTCGTTTGACGATTCACGATTGGTTGTAATGTAGTTGAAGTGTTACGAAAGTGATGCGGTACAGCAATTGATCCGGATTCCCTCCTACACTGATCATAGTTCAGTTGTCGCACAAGAGAAAAGCGAGGTCTCTTCTAGAGCAGAGAAATTACGAACGCGAGATCCGATTTTTTTATATTTACTGCTCCAATGAACTGTCGCACGGCACGAACGCGTTCGTCTCTGTTTGCATCCCCGCTCATTCCATTCGACCACCCCCACGCTTCAAGTTCAACTGCCACGAAAATTTCTTACCACCCCAAAACCACGATGACAACCGTAACCTTCCCATGCCTGCCCTCCACAATGTAAACGCCTTGGCAATTTCCTCTGGTGCACTTGCGGGACTTTGCTGAATATTGGATCGACAACAATGCCCAAAGAACGTAGCCCCTCTTTGATAACGTCCCAGGTCGACACAAGGGCTTCACCCCCCGATGCAATCGACGATGAGGTCTACTTCACGCTGTGTAGAGTCCGCCTTTACCCATGCGAGATGGTGCAATCGATGTCGTCGGAGGCTCCAAACGACTCGACGATGGGAGCTTTCCCTCCGGAAACCACAGCGACATCTGCTTCCACGCCCGCTGCAGCTGCGAGCTGGACCGCCCAGTTCCCCACACTTCGGGCCACAAAGACCCGCGTCTGAGCGTTGTGTGCGATCGCTTCCTTGTCTCCGTGAGCGGCACCCTCCACGCAAAAAGAGTCCCTGCCGCGCGGTAAGTGCTCTCAAGGGTGTCGCCACCGTCTGGATCCAATCGAACCTCCTCGGCTTTAGCGCCAAATCGCTTGTCCTCGCGATCGTGTAGTCTGTGGCCTCGTGCTGCGGACACCTCAGAGTTAGGATCCGTCATAAGAGCGCGTAAGACAGCGCGATGGTTTTGTTTCATGGGCGACGGGGTGCGCTGGACTGGGCGCGCGTGCTGGAGTTCGACTGCGAGAGGGTCGAGGAGGTGAGGGGGGCGGGGGGGGGGGACACCGCGTGGGAGTGGCGAGTCGTGCGAAAGGGGAATCCGCGGCGAGAGCGCATGGCGGGAGGGAGAGACGCGCACAGCTGCGTGCTCAAAGCGGAATTGCGTGACGTTCCACTCCACACCTCGCTTATCCAACACTCCCAACAATCCAAACACCCATCACCACATCACACCTTCCCACCACCAGCACATAGACCTGGACGCAGTCGGGGCGTCGCTCGACCCAATATACGATGCACTCGCGCACGCGAGCATCTCCCTCGACGACCCGCAAGCTACAAGAGACAACTTGGTCAAGCTCTTCCGCGTCGCGCAGTCCCTGCTCCAGTGGGTTCCCTCCTCACGCCATCTTTTCTACGTGTGCAACGTACATTTTTCTAATCCATTCAACCCTCACTTCCCCGCGAACAATCGTACCACCCCCGCCTCAAACCCTACACACCCTTCAGATACAAACACGCCCTCTTTCAAGAAACCGACGCCGAAGCCGAACGGCTCGACCTCGAAGTGCGCACGCTGGAAGCCTCTGGCGCGGGGGTAGACCCGACCTACCGCTCGCTGCGGGACGAGTCAGCCCTGCTGTCCCGACACCTGCGGGAGGCCCAGCAGTGCGCCGACCGGGCCGAGCGCGCGCTGGAGCAGGAAAAGGCCCGCTCGGACGCCACGGAGATGGACGCGCAGGCGCACAGGGCCCGTGCGCAGCAGCTCGCCCAGCAGCTTGAGAGAGCGTCGGCGGACGCCAAGGATGTATCGTTGCAGGTCCAGGCTCACAGGGATGCAGTTGCGAGAGCGCGTGTGGATGAGGGAGAGCTGCGCCAGGCGATTAGGGAGAAGAATGCAGAGGTTAACAGGCTGCTCAATGAGGTCAATGTCGTCCAGGCGAGAAACGCAGAGCTGGAGAGGGAGGTCGAGTCCATGGGCCAGGAGCTAGAGGCTGCAGTGGGCGAGCTAGAAAGGTGCGTTGACTGGGGGTTGCGGGAGGGGGGTTTGTGGGGGGAAGGGGAGTGGAGGAGTAAGGGGCGTGGGTTAGAACTCGTGAGGGGCACGGAGTGTGGACCAGGTTCCAGGGTTGGACATGGAAATCGGATGGAGGGCTTCACTGAAAGCGAGCACTCTGTGCGCGGACCGGTGGACCGGACATTTCGGATTACGGACTCCCACCAAGCACCGACCAGCACTCACGCCGGCGGCTCATCCCCACGACCGTCAACACTGACCGCACTGACCGGCGTCGCCCCCCCCCCCCCCCCCCCGCCCTCCCGCAGCAAAACGCGCGACCAGCATGACACGCACGCGGCGCTCCTCTCCGCCGACACCGCGCTTGACACTCTGCGCGCCGAGCGGGACGCACTCAAGGCCCGCGCGGAGGACCTCGAGGGCGTGTTGAGGGAGAAGGGACTCAAGGTCGAGACGGAGCTGGAGGAGATTGGCGGCGAGTTGATGGAGTATAAGGTGTGTTCGTGGTCGTGGTCGAAATCTACGTGTGGTTGATGGTTGTTTGTTCTGCCCTGCGTACGTTCCCCCACGCACCTTGACACACCTCCAACACGCACATGCCACGTGCAACATGCCCTACTCCGTCCCCGCTCGTACCAGCACAAAGTATCCGCGTCCCGCCTCGAACTCTCCAACCGCGAAACCCGCATCACCGTCCTGCAGGCCGAGATCGCCGACCTGCGCGCGCAGCTCGAGGCCAAGGAGTGGGACCGCCTGCAGAGGGACGTCATGGAGCGAGGTGGGTCGGTGGTGGCTGGTGGACGGCGTCGGTGGGATGACGTGGATCCATCTTTCAACATCCTGCCCCTACCCCCCCCCCCTCCCGCCTTCTCTCCCCTCCAAACCACTCCCCTCATGTTCCTGCGTGCCTGGCGCCCCAGACGAGACGATTAAAACCTTGAGAGCCCAGGTGGAGAGGGCCGAGAGGGATTTCGAAGTGCTGGCGGAGGAGTGGGAGAGTGCCGAGGGAAAGTTGAAGGACGCGGTAGGTTCATGGTATCCTGTGGAACACCTCGCAATGTTCCTCATCGCTTTTACTCGTGTCCCCCTGTGCCCGTCATGGCGCCTTGCCAACATCCGTGGTCATTATACGTCATGTTCATCATCGTCCAGGAGGGCCGCCTGTCGATGGTGTCCCCCGACCGGTCCGCCCTGCACCTCCGCGCGGCCACGAAGCTTCGAGAGCGCGTCAAACTCCTGCAACAGCGACGTCGAGCCGACACTGCGCGCATTGCCGATCTGGAAGACCGTCTTGCCAGCATGGAGGGGGAGCTCGCGCAGACGCGCGCCCGGTGCGAGCGCGTCGAGTCGGGCACGTACGGAATGCCAGAGGCCCGCAAGGAGATTCGCGAGCTCGAGGTCCACAAGGCCCTCCGCGACAAGGACATTGCCCGTCTCGCGACGGAGGCCAACGCGTACCGCACAAAGGCCGAGGACCTGGCTGAGGAGTGCGACGCGCTGCGTGCCCGTCTGGGGCTCCCCGAAGTTGACAAGGCCTTTGCGGACGGGACGAGGATGGCCCGGTACGCGGAGCTCGAGGAGCTGAGGATGGTCAATGTGACCCTGCGTAAGGAGGTGGACGCCCTCGAGGAGGAGAGGATCAAGCTCAAGTCGCAGTTGAGGGTCAGGGCGGTCGAGGTTGCGGGGAGGGCGGCAGAGGCGGGATTGAGCGGCGAGGAGATGATGGAGGTGGAGGAATACGCAGAATCGCTGAGAAGGGGAGAGGTTACGAGCGGGCATGCTAGTGAGTCAGCTTTATTCGGTGTATGTAGTGCTTGCTGCGAGGTATCGTGCCTTATTGTTGCTTTTTGAACTTCGCCTCCGGGCATCCACTACCTACTTACTCCATCCGGTTACCGTAGCGTCTTCGCGCTCCGACCGACCGACCGACCGACCGCACATCGAAAACCAGCAGCTGGATCGACTTGCCTACCAGCTGGAGCGGGCCGCTCTGGACTTGCAAGAGGAGCGGGATGCCCGACGAGCTGCTGAAGAGACCTTGTTTCGACGTTCAGAGGAGCACAGGTTGGCCGGAGAGGCGCTCAGAGAACTGGGTAAGACTTTCGTCGAGGGGAGAGAAAGAGGTGTGGAAGGAGTGGATGTCGTGGAGAGACTGGTGGCACTGCTGGATAGGGACAGAGAAAACGGTTTCGGTGTTGTGAATGGTCGCACTGGGGGTGAGAGTGCGGGAGATTCGGTCGCAGCCACTGAGCTGCTTCGTGTGAACCGTGTTTTAAGGGATGAAGTGCAGCAGCTAAAGAAGTCTTTGGAAGATACTGCTTTGGAACGGTCGAAGATGGAAAAACGTCTAACTGAGCTTGGCAAAGAGTTAGAGAGTTCCAGGTTGGAAGCAAGGCGTCCTCGGAAAAAAGTCGAAGAGATGGCAGGTAGGTTCTCCATTCGTAGACGAGTCTATTAATGAGCTTGACTTTGAAAAATCACCATTGTGTTTGTAGTGGAGCTTTCAGTGGGGAGTTTGTACGACGTGGCAGAGCTAGTGGACCAGCTCGTGACAGCGTTGCGCGAGATCGAGGAGAAAGATAAAGACCACCGCCGACTGGGGCCGACCTTAAAGGGGCACTTCGAACAGCTTGCCACCATGTGCCATCAGCTAAGGCTTTTGTACAAGGACTTTCAAGTGAAGCAGAGTGAATGGGATGCCAAGAACAAGAACCTCGCCAGTAAACTCGCAGAAGCAAATGACGCCCTTGAAGCGTCGCGTGTCAAGATCATCGAATTGGAACGGACGATGAACGCTCTAGCGGACTCGACATCCGATAATGCGAAAAGCCGGTTTTCTGAGCTAGCGCGTCGAAACGCCGTACTGGCGGTCAGCGAGCAGGGCGTCACACGGCGGTGCAAAGCACTGGAAGCGGAACTGGTGTTGGTTGATGCGGATCGAAAAAGGCTAAGGGAGGACATGAGTGCTGTTGAGGTGGCTGCAAGGCAGACAATTGGTCGAATGGAGAGAAAGCGGAAGGAAATGGCATTTAGGATTGATCAGTTGGAGCAAGAGATCAAGGGTGGGTGTGCGCACCTCACAGCGTTTTAGGATATGCAATTACGCCATTTGTGTTGCTTTCAGATTCGATCAAGATGGATGATTACCTGGCAATGAGGTCGAAAACTGAATCACTGGAGCAAAAGTACAAGAATATGCTCGAGCGCGAAACTCAGTGGATCGCCGATAACAACCGCCTGGATGTAGCGGGACTGGATATTGGGAAGGCGATTTTGATGAAAGCCGAACTTACTCAGGCCATACGCGACTGTGCAGATGCAGAGCGGCGTCTGGAAGACCTTTCTGCGGTTCTAGAAGGTACTTCGACGGTAAGACTCAATCGAATGATTTCTGTTCTTCATCGATAAGGTATGCTAAACATGTGTCACGGGTAGGACAACGCAAAAGCAATGACACCCGCCGACTTGCAAAGGCGTGTAGCGCTCCTTTCAGCTCAATTAGAAAGCAACAAAGCCTGCCTCGAGCGTGCCGAAAGGAAGGTGCAGACCGCAAGGGATGCCGAAGAGCAGGTGACCTTTCCAAAAAAAAAAAAGTGATGTTGTTAAAGTGGCGTTTTTGTTCATTAGAGATGGTTTGATAGGTTCGTAAACGACTTGAAGAAGTGGAAAGCAAACTCTTTGAGCTTGTGAAGGAGCGATCAGAAAAGGATGAAGCGTTTAAGGCATTGCAAGAACAAGTAGAGGTGAGGGAACGAGAAGTTCCTGATCAACTTTTGTCGCACCGCTGCTCAAAAGCCGTTCTTTTTGTTGCAGACCTGTGTGAAGAGGAGTGATCATGAGGAGATTATTACACATTTGGCTGAGGCCCGCTCAAGAATCATTGGTCTGGAATCGGATGTCTCCCATTGTACGTTCAGATCAAATGAGCTGGTGGCATTGTTTCTTGACGAAACCGTTCAGACAAAGATACAGTCGCAATTGCTGCTATGCAAACTACTGATTTTCAGCACTTTCATTCAATCAATGTGACGGAGCTAGAGCTTCTGCGCGGCGCCGTACGCGAATTGCAGATGGAAGGCGATGAAAAGCTTATCATTGGCAATCTTCACCAAAAGATTGTCAGTCTACAATCGTCGGAAGTGACACTCCAAAAGAAGCTTAAGGAAGAGAATGAACGGAATCTGAAACTGGCGAAAAGAGTCGCAGAGGTATGTCATCGATGTCATTCATTTGTTTATCGAAGACTCTACCGATGCTGCTATGAAGGTGGAAGCTCAGAGTGAAACTCAAGATCGGATCCTTTCTCAGTTGAAATCTGTTTTCAAACAACGCATTCAGGACCACCGGAAAGTTGCTGATATTTATCACAGTCGGTTGAATACCTTCGTGACTTTGGAACAGCATGAGGTAAGATATTGCGATATCCAATGAAACTCTTCTATGTCAAGGTCATATAACAATCGTTTCAATGCAGAAAACTTGTGCTTTACTCCGTAATGTGGTGATGTTCAAGGCTCAGGCTCAATGCCAACTCGAAAATAGCAGAAAGGAGCTTGAAACAATTTTTTGTAAGTATTCGCATGTCTAACATGTCCATCAAAGCCCAACGTTTTAATTTTTCCCGGGCGACAGCTAAATGTGCCACATTGGAACTTGAGCTCAAACTCAAGGAGGAACTCCTCACCGCATTTAGTACCAATGATAGCAGGGACCGCATGGCAAGTTGGCACAAAAAAATGTCAGAAACAACAGTCGCGAATCTGCGTCTCCAGCGGGAGTTTGCCCAGAGTCAGGAGAGCCAAACAAAAACTGCGGCAGAACTAAAGATCGCTACCGCCACAATAACTTCTCTGGAAGAAAAACTTGCGATGCTTGAAGTAAGTGAGATACATGTATTACTCTCGTTGCTCACTCTAGATAATCTGTGACTCTTGGAAGGCGGACTTCGAAATCAAGCAAATTGAGTGGGCGCGAGCTGAGTTTGACCTCGAAAAAGACACGGTCAATGTGAACGAGGAGCGGGGCGTGCATCGAGGGGTGTCCTTTGACGACGTGAGTTTGCTACTAAATTGCATAGCGTTGACTAGGATGACGTTCTAACTGGATGCTCAGATGGTAAGTACGGACACCAGGGTCTCCACTGAAGGGCACCTAGAAGCCTTCGATCAACGACTAGCTTCCAAGGACAGGCTTTTGAAGGACATGGAGACCAAAATTGCAATGCTGGAGACAACCATTCGAGACATACGTGCTCAGCCCCAAAGTGACGACATTACGAAGTCTGCACAAAGTACGTCGAAGGGGCGAAAGAACATGGAAAGCATTTTGCTTCTCAATTCTTACGCTGACTGTACGTGCTTTTGACAGTTTCCAAAGTCGCTGCACCGACGCGGGAGGAGGATAGTACTTCAGAGGTGGCACAGCTAACAATTGATGCCCTTCAGCGCCAACTTGATCAAAAGGAAGAGATGCTCAAGAAATATCAAGACATGTTGACAACGCAGAATAATTCGTGGGAACAGCAAAAGGAGGTGCATATGCCCAAATTTCTCCAAGGATGATATTCCTAACGATATCGTTGCATACCAATTAGCTGGACCAAATGGAAATTCGACGGCTTTCCACTCTCGTTACCGACCTGAATCAGAGGGCATTAAGCCACCTCCAATCCAGGCCGGAAGATTCAACGAAGAAGATAGAACGTGAAGCAAGGTGAGGTTAAGCTATTTTTTTTTTCGCTTGGAGTCAGTCTGAAGTGTTGGGATTAATGTTAGTACCCTGGAGCAAGAATTGCGAACACTCGAGTCGATACTTGAGTCTCGAGTATGTACTGTTGCATGATTACTTTCTCTCGAGAACACCCTGAGTTTCAACTAGAATCTTTCCCTTCCGGTCAGGAGCGGGAAGTCGAGACCATGTCTGAAAAGTGTAAGAAACTCGAGGAAGAAGTAGCGGCACAAAAGCTCACATTGGACGAGCTTCTCCGGAAAAACCTCGAGAAAGACTTGCAGGATGAAGGAGAAAGGAAACGCTTGGTCCGTGTCAATGGTTTTGTTTTTCCACCATTCTGCCAACTTGCATGAATTTCCAGAATTTACGTATTGTCGGTCTCGAATCCGATCTTTTAGTTGCAAGAAATGACGCAAAGCGGTCTCCGGCCAAGTCAAATGTTGAATTGGTGAAACATCTCAAGATGGAGCTTGCCAAGAAGACAGCCGTGGAAGGCAAGTTTTTATAGAGAGGCACTCTTCGATTGTTTGGAAAAGGAACCATCAAATTCTTTCAACAGACGCTCTCACCGGTACAATAACCGATTTAAAATCAGTTATTTCAGAAAAGAAGGACCAAGAGTTAGTCATTGATTTGCTCGCTTATGAGACATGACTGAACTATCGTGGTCTACAGGAGGGCTGCGGCTCGGTGTGCTTCTGATTTCAAGAGAATTGGTTTTTTGGAGGGCGACATTGCAAAGTAAGGCTCGTAACATCATCTGATATCAGTTGAATCACGTCCTCTGTAACTAGGTACAAAGAAATGCTGGCGGTCCAGGCAAAAGAATTGGAAGTTGCCAGACAGGATCTTGGTACGTTTGAGGCATTAGTTCAAAGAATTGAAAAGTCACGTTCTGGCTATCCTAACCAGCTAAGCGCGATGTGCAAATCAAACGCCTCGCGTCTGAACTGTCAAAGAGCCAAAAACACGCCCACATACCGATTGAAACTGAGTTTCGAGCTTCAGTATCAACGCAAAAGAGCACGCCTCACTATACTTTTGCTGATGCATTTGCACAAACGGAGGTGCCAAACCAGTCCTTGGAAACCACCCAAGAATACCGACGAAAACTAGACAGGGTGAAAGCAGCTTTGACAGAAAAGGGCAATGAAGCTGAGAAGTTGCGAATCCAGTTGGATCAAGCGAGGATCCTCGTCAGTCGATTACAGAAACAGAAATCATCTTCAACCACTCGACCTGCGTCTGCAAACCCGAAAGAGCACGACGTCGATGCTGATGCAAGTCAGTTCGATATACGGCGTAGACTCAGCACACTTCAGCATAAGTATGATAAGCTGGAGCGAGAAGTCCTGGTTGACAATTGTAAAGAGATGACTCGACTAAAAATGGAGAACAAGAGGCTGCTCTCCAGGGTTGCTGAGTTGGAATCAACCAAAACAGAGCACGGACTTCAACGTTCTGATCAAGACCCTCAAGAACACTTTGAGAAAGTGATTCGTGACCTCAAGGTACGAGAACCTTTCTATGATATTGAGGGAGTTCCTCATGTCGCCACACTTCCAGTTCGAGAATCAAATCATGGAAGATGAGAAACTCAACTCTGAGAATTATGCGTTGGAGTACAAATACGAGAGAGATCACCTTCTCACCATCATAAAACGGATCGCATCAGAAGTAAGACAGGCAACTGAGCAAACGTGGGTTCGTCGTATATTCATTTTCGTCTAATGCAGCCCAAAGACGCCATAAAGCTTGATGCTAATGGATCGTTAACAATTACATCTCTTGCGGGGCTGACGTTGAAGGGTGAGACAACATCCGAGAATCTCCTTCAAGGACGATTTGAATTGCTTTCTCTTTTGTACCAGGAGCTTCTCCTCAAACGTTAAACTCCATCATCGAGCAACTTTCAAAGCAACTCGAAAAGGTACAGCAAGAACATGACTCACTAAAACGGAACAAGAACGTCGGCCTCAGAAATGCGAGATACATAAACATGGTGAATGAGCTTCGGACATTGCGAAAAGAAAAAGAAGCAACGGTAATGATGGAACGCAAGCGAACGCTTCTGGAAGATCAGCTTGCCAAGTGAGGAACATGCTTAACACCAGAGAACGTGTCGCTAGATTCCAACTTGTTTTGATTAAGGGTGGAGGCCGAATTGGCTAAAATGCGCTCCAAGTTCCGACAGGCGAACGATAAGAACGCAAGACTCCAGCAGCAAGTTTTGGAGACTGAAACGGCGAAAGAATCTCTTCTTGCTGAGAATCAATTGCTTCGAAGCAAGGTTTCTTCAATGGATGCTGTCGAGAAAGAACAAAAATCCTCAAAATTCGAGGTTCAGAAACTTCAAGAGGCTCTTCGGGAAAAGGAGCGCATAATTCAGCAGCTTCTTCGCCCAGGTGATAATGATGTTGGGGTATCTGGTGAGAATCGACGATTACTCAGGGAAATTGAAGATTGGAGGGCCCGTGTAGCCAAATTGGAGTCGAACAATGAAGCTTTGAAAGCGAAATTGAATGAGCAAACAGTGAAATTGGAGACAGAGCGGACTGCTTTCTTACATAAAGTGAAGTCGGATGAGGAGGCGAGGCGTGTGCTCGCGACTGAGAATCTCGAACTGAAGGAAGAACTTGAAGCTTCTGGAGCTCGCAACCCTGAATTCTGGGAGGAATTGGAGGACTTAAAAGAAAATTACAAGGAAGCTTTGCGCCTGAACATCCAATACGAACATCAGTTGGAATCATTAACGACAAGATAGGACTTGACTTTTTATGTAATGAAATAAGATTGGGAGAAGGGAAGGAACGAGAAGAATCCATATCATGGCCGTTATGCGATGCTTTATGTCACATTCAAAACTGCTTACAAAATGATATCCCCACACAGTTACCACAACCAGTCGTATTTACTTTCTTTCTTTTCTTTCAGCCATTTTTCCTGCAATGGCGCCATTATATGCTGCATCCAAACACGAGGATTAGGTGGTAGTGGAAGGGGTGGTAAAGTACTTTCAGCTTGCCCCGTGAGTAAGGTCATGATCTCATTGAGGTTTGAACAACGATCGATGCCTTCGGGGAGCTTGAACTCCAACTTCCGTGCTTTCTTTCTGGGAGGCCCCGGTTCCTTCTCGCTATTGCTGGCCCCGGCCATCCTCATTGCCTCCGGATATAACCTCTGATTCCCAAATGAACTGAGAGAACCAGTGAGAACAGAGGGACTGGCGGAATCCACGTTTCCAAGATGCGCTTCGGGCGAAGAATTGATGCTTGTTATTGCATTTGGCACAGCTTCTCGTGTATCAAGAGGAACCGCATGATTTTCCAACATGGTCTGAGCAATTTGGGCTTCCGCTGACGCCACGAATGTATCCATTGCGTCAAAACCGTTTCCGGAATGATCCACGGACAAAAATTCAGGGCCCTTGTTTGAATCTCCTTGTCGAGTCGCAATCCTCTCCGTCTCGACCATGGGAACGTCATGTTGCTCAATTTCGGCATCCTTACGGGCACCATCACCCTCTTCTGCGTGCGCAACCCCCGCTACTTTCAGATTTATAGGCTTTGTCACCAGGATATTCTGAACCCCGACGAGGGCACTAATGGGGTGATCTGCTGCCGCTGAAATGACACCACTAGTTGCGACCTCTTCGATGGTGTTGGAGGGACCATCGTCATCAACAATGTGAATACTTGTTGCATTCGAATTAGGTATTTCCCATCGAATACCATCTCGGTGCACAGACAGTGTCACTTCGGTCGCATCCCTAATTCACGAGTTATGCTTCATCTTTGACAGCCTCGACGGGAACGCGAAAACTAGCTTACGCGGGGAGTTCAGCGAGAAGCCTGACAAAGAACTTGGACAATCGTAAGTTCGACACGGTAGTAGTACGCCTTTGGTGGCGGGGAGAGAGGGAGAGGGGTCATGATGAACCCAGAACATCTGACCTCACGACCACTCACGAGCACTCCAAGTATGGACAACGCCATTTGGGCTCCACGGCTGTTGGCGACCTCCTATTCATATAAAGGTAAGTATCCAGATCGAAAGGTTTCTGAATGTGTCCGCATCCAACACCAAGTGCCGGTCTAACTATCCGCATGCCCGACCAACGATCAATAAGCGTGACGTGCTCAAGATTGTTATCAACCATTTCAATATCCCCATCAGGGTCTTGGAATGGAGTAAGGTGATTTGTAACTTCACCCAATGGCAAGATCAGCTTGGTAAATAGCGTAATAAAAAGATAGTAGCTCACGTCTGGCGATTTCGTCTCCCAGCTCCAGAGTCCGTTCCTCTGCATGCTTGGCAATTTCTTCTGTCCTCCACAACTGTTCCCATCGTGCTTCGAGATGGAACATTTTTTCTTTTGGGTACTGATATGCATCGTCCCAGGTCACGTGCACCAGGTTCGTCTCACCCGGTGGCTTGAGAAATGGGCCAATGTCTGCGGGGCGGTCTCGAAAGTTTTCAACAAAGGCCTGTTGGAAGCCCTCGGTACCAGTGTGGCGGATACGCTGAAGACGTTCGTGTGAACTATGCAGCATACAAACTGTCACTTCCCAATAACACCCACCTTCTCCACGGGAACTCTCTTTCCATTGCACCATACCTTACACCCTTCGTGCCACTCGACGTAAGATGTTGCCTTGATATCATCGGAGGCCAGTTCCGTTCCTCGACGTTCAGCCGATCTGAAGCTCCAAAGCATCACTGTGCTTTTTCCCTGGATCTCCATGTTCTGTGGTGTCTCAAAGTGTAGATTAACAGAATTCGACGTGGTGTTTGGTGTGTGGGGGGGGAGGAGGGTCTGGGCCAAACTTCGCTTGGTTACAAGAAACAACTCCGGATCCGGTGGCGGAGGTGGTGGTGGTGGGGGAGAAATCTCCGCAGCTTCAAGGACAGCTTTTCGGGTTTGTGAAAGCAATTCGGTCGCTTGAGCGTCGAGAAGGGTTGGGTGTTTTGCGAGTTTGTCACAAATGCGAGTCGTCCCACGCAGTGCAGAATGACCAGAATGCAAAAAATGGATTGCAACGTGCCGAATTAAGTCGATGAAGGGTATGAATATCATAGGAAAGAAAACTTCCCGGTGGAAAGACATGAAAGTGAATTTCACGGAAATGAAACACACCACACTGGCATCGTAACAAATAACCAATAGACACACACCAAGACGCGACTCCACCATCTTCTCACAGTCCCCAATAGTTCGCACGACATCATCGTCTGTCACCGCACCGAGGGCCACCTGGCGACCTCCGTGAACTCCACCAGGGCCACCCACCCCAACCTTGCCAGGCCATCCTACCGATATCCCCGATTTACCGATCAAGGCTTGCATCTCCAAAAGAGGCTCCAGATCCGGCTGAGGAGTTCCTGGCTGGTTCGGTGCGATGGCAGGGGAGTTCCTCGTGGGTGGTTGTCCACCTCCCGCATGACCACCTGCAGTTGCACCGACGGCTGGCGTAAGAGGAACCACAAGGTAATGTCCCGGCCCACCACCCCTGCCATTCTGTCCCGCCGCACCGCCTCCCCCGGTCGTGAGCAACATGGGGCCCCCCGGTGGACCCAGGCTCGTTACAATCGACTGCGCTCTTAATGCAGGTGAGCTGTGCACGGTGGTGATTGGAATTGGAGCAGCCGCCTGTCCACCAGATGGGACGGGTTGGGTCGCCCCCAGTCGTAGCGGCGCTGCAGCAAGGTCGGCAGAGGGGCGCCACGATGTCGGCCGAGCGGGTGCGACAGAGCCCCCAGTGGACGCAGCAGGCGCGGCAGGCACGGCGCGGACATGGCGCTGCGGCACTGAGGAAGGTCTTGCAAGTGGTCGTGGTGTCGGTGTCGGTGTCGGTTGTGCGGGGCCACCGGGGGAAGATTCAGTGGAGAGACGAGCCGGTACACCTGGCAGGATCGTCGCAAGTCTTTGGGCGGGGGATATTTGCGGCACCGAGGGAGTTGAAGTCGGTGGACCACTTGGAGGCCGTCCCGCAGACGAGATTGGACCTTCATTGGGCAGCGGCGGCGGCGGGCGCCCGGCTTGCAAGAGGGGACGATACTGTCCGAGTTTCTGGAGCATCGTGCTGGCCTCCTCTATTACCGCCAGGGTACCAGGTGCCGTCGGTTTGTCCCCAGTATGCCCTTGTCCAGACTCTGATCTCGTCCCGGCGGCGTTTGGGCGCACAAGCGTCACTCTTCGGTGAGAGGACGGCTGCATTTGCCCCCCGCTGGCAGATGCCATTCCTGCCGCGACTGAAGCGCCAAGTGCGGCTGTTCTTGCTGCTATTGTAGGATTGGAATTCACGATCAAGTCGGGGCAAGACGCAGAGGGGCCTTGCGTGTCCGTTTGGCCGCCCACACCATGAGTCTGCGGGGGGCGACCGCTGGGGGTAGAGCCGACCTGCGAAGGTACTGGGGGCGGTCGGGTCATTGCGGAGACGTTCCCCCGACCTAAGGTCCCCCCACTGGTGAATGGCCTTTGGACATTTGGCACAGTGGCAGCGGTAGCGACTGTCGAGGGTATTGCAATAGACGGCGAAGGATTAGGCACGCAGTTGGAGCGGATTGGCACGGGCTCGGGGCCGGAGGCGGCGGCAGCGGCAGCGGGTACCGTTGTGTTGGGTTGCGATTGCTGTTGCTGGTTGGTATTTGGCCGGATGGCGGGAGCTCCAGCACCAGGATTTGTCGCGAGGGAGATTGTTCTCAAGGGCACGGCCATCGTGGTCGAGGGTTCAGGAGGTTGGGTCGAAGGGCGAGCCACGATGCCCTGGGGAGGACGAGCCGCGATGGCCTGGGGAGGACGAGCCCCGACGGCCTGAGGAGGACGAGCCGCCATGCCCTGGGGAGGACGAGGCGTGAGGCCCTGGAGAGGACGACGTTGTTGTAGGTGTGCTTGCGGTCGGGGGGGTCGTGGTCCCGGTTGCGCGGGTTGCGGGGGCTGGCTGAGTGGTACCGGTGCTAGTCGTGGGTGAGGTGAAGAAGATGGTTGCTGGGTGCTGTTCGTTGAGGCGACGTAAGCTCCAACGGTCCTTTGAAGGGGGGAGGTAGAGGTTCCCCGCACTTGAGCTTCTATTGATGGCGGTGCAGGTGCAGGTGCAGTTAGTGGCTCCACCGCGACACCTCCATTTGGGGCGGGGCTCGCAACACGCGGTGGTTGACCTTCCAAACTCTGTGGAGGGCTCTCCTGCATTATCTCGGCAGATTCTCAGGAAACTCTTTTTTCATCCGGTGTCCACAATTTCGGATTTAAATGGGAAACAACCCGTTGAGGGATTGAGAAACTTTCTCGCCTAACAATGAAAGACAAACCTAGCGTGAGGTATTGTTGGAAAAGAATAGGCGTGGATTCTACACCACCACTCCGTCTCAGCATTAATATTGCGACGCTCACGCTCGGTATGGTCCCTCCCAATACGAAATAGTTCCTGTGTCCCGCCCACCCTCGCTGCGCCGTGTCCTGATCCGTGTCGAGGCTGCGAATCTCAATTGAGCACTCACCGTCTTCTTTTCCCGCTCCGAATCGTTTCCTTTTCCCAGCGATCGACGTTGAGAAAGAAGTGGGGCGCCGGCTAATCTCGATCGCAACAAGTTCTCCCGGCAGCTGCCCTGCCTTCCTTGCACGTGTCTGCGCCCTGAAACTCGATTGGTGGACACGGGTCACGAGATTCGAGCTGTTCTTTTTGCACGCGGCATCCTCGGCGCGCTCGACGCACTCGACGCAATCAATCCAGGCGGCAAAAGCGCACTTGCAAGTGTTTCAAGACCACCTGGCTGCCCATCGAAGACCGAAACGGCATTTCCTTTCAGAAAATAGGGTGACAGCAACAAAACGTAGACAAAAGAGCGCATCGCAGCGATGGAGTGGATTGGTCACATTCTATTGCAGCCAATTCTGGTAACGCTGTCGATCACACTCGACACGCGCACCGTAGTCGCATGTGCCGCACTCATGGCCGTCGTTGCGTGGGTGGTTGTACGGTACTCGCTCCTGACGCGGTACTCGCGCCTACCCCGGCCGACTCAAGTGAAGCACGTTGACGCGCCGTTGGACCTGAATCCGCTGCTGATACCTGCTCCCGAGGATAGCGATAATGAAACTTCGGGAGATTTGCCAGGAACGGCCGGCTTCAGCGCCAGTTACTCTGGGCACTCTGCTGGTGCTTACACCACGTTCACCCAACATTCACCCACAAACACCACGTACTCGCCCTACTCCCACTTCTCCCTCTATTCGTCTCCGGACGACTTACTCGCCGCCTTTCTTTCGTCAATCAGAGTCTTTGGCTACTTGGACAGAAACATTTTCCACGAGCTGGCGAGGTCGCTCACAACACGGACTCTCCAGCAGGGCGAGGTTCTCTTTTCACCAGATAGTCCTCCATCCGACTTTTACATCGTGGTCGAAGGAGGTGTTCAGGTCTTCTCGGTAAACAAACCCACAGAGTCCCTGCCGCCTCCAATCCCCACCTCGTTCCCTCGCTCGTCGTCCGCCCACATCCCTTCACTCCCGTCCTATATCCAGACTCCCTTGTCGCCTTCAGCATCATCGGCTACTGGATTTTCCTTTTCACACATCCTTTCTTCTACGTCTGCGAATTCGGCCCATTCCCTCCCTTTTGACCCTGCGTCGCTTCACCTTCTCCACGAGGTGAAACCCGGCGGTGCTGTATCCTCGCTCTTCCAAATCCTAGACGTATTCACAGAAGGCGTCTTGCTTCCCGAAGATCGGGACATGGCAGTGCACGAGCCCGGGCCTGGTACCGCACAGCGATCATCGACAACATCACCTCTTGGACTTGAGCGGTTACCGAGGCCGCTGCAAGATACAAGTTACAGGAGAGATGATAAGCATGAACAGACGCGGCAAGGTGTATATGAAGCCTCCAAAAACACCGTGGAGGAGGAGCACGTGGACGTCGAAGGAGCTCCTGCTCAGGTTACCACCTTAGACTCGGACCCCGACGTCTTCTGGCACACTGGCCCCCCACCTATCCCCCCCACTGCACCAGAATCCGACGCTACACCTCTTCCCCCCTTTTCCGTTCCGTCCACGCTGGCTCTCGCAGCGCGCCCCACCGTCCTCGCCGTCGTGCCCCGCGCGGCCTTTGCCGATATCGCAAAGAGGTTCCCGAAGGCGGCGGGACATGTCGCTGGAGTGATTTTGGCAAGGTTTGCGAGAGTTGTAATGGGAGGAGTGGGAAGGTAGGTGAACAAGACAAACCAGACACGGAAGCAGAGAGGGGAGGGGTTGAAACTGAGCCTGGAGCTCAAATTGAATCTTTTATTTACGTGCCCTCGTGCGCTTGCGACTCACCACTGTCAATGAACGTGCGCGCCCCTTTCACCCACACCCTGTTTAGGTACATTCCACTTGACTCGGGCGTGCCATTAGTGGACCGCCTCTTGTCTCACCCCATCCACCCCTCGCTCACGCCACCTGCCGCGCTCATATCTCGCCTGCTTTCGTCTGAGGAGGACCCACGGACGCGACCTGAGGGCGTTGTGAGGATATCGGCGGACGGAGACAGCAGTTGGGAAGAGCGTGGCGCCGACATGGAGAGGCTTGTAGGATTGGGCGGGAGCAGGAGTGCGCATGGCGTCACTATGAGAGTGGGGAGTGGGAGGACGCGGGGAAGGACTGTCACTGTGATTGGACTCGGGTGGGTTGTCAGAGATGTACAGCCTTGACCCACATCATTGACGAGGCGCTGTCATGTCGGATGCAGTGAAGAGCCAGCCGCCAGCAAGCGAAAGGTTTTCTCAACATCGCAGGACGATGACAACGATGGCTCTCCCGAGGGGTCCTCATCGGATCTCGACAGAGACGACTCCCCGTCTGTGTCCTCTCCAACGTCTTCCAACGCCACAGCACATACCTCATTTTCCCCCGCTGACCTCGCCGCGCTCAAGAGGCACTGCTACGGGGCCATGAGGACAGCCTTGGGAGCAGACGCACCCGACTCCCAATTGGATGAGGATAACTCCCCGAGACTTGCACCCTTTAATGGAGATGTGCAGGGACTTTCACCAATCGCACTTCGACTCGGGGATGCCTCGAAGGATTCCAGCGGGCGTTCGTCGCAAGCATCCCCATCTGGACCGGGTTCCGAATCGCGTGCGTTTGGAGAGCTGGAAATTCGCATCTACGAAGCGGGTGTGGTAGTTTTTGCAGAGGGCGAACGGGCGGGGGGCGTGGTCATGGTGTTGGATGGTGCGCTGGAGGCTGCAGCAGAAGGGTTGACCGAAAATCCTGCTGGAGGAACCGCAGGGCAGATTGGAAACAGGAAGTATCGGTCCCGGCACGCAGCAAAGGCGAGGTCTTACCACGTGACAGTGGGCGGGCTTGCCGGCTACTTATCAGCCATGATGTCGCACCCTGTTCCTGTGACGGTACGTGCTACGGTGCCGACCGTTGTTGCCTTCCTACCAAAGCCCGCACTTGACCGCTTGTTGGAACGAAGCCCACGAGCGGTGTTTGCTTTGGCTCGACGGATTATTACAAGAGTTACCCCTTCCGCTTTGAGAGTCGACATGGCGTCCGACTGGGTACAGCTCCAAGCTGGTCAGGTTGTTTTTCGCCAAGGAGAGCGAGCAGAGAGCGTTGTCGTTGTGCTGGGTGGCAGGCTGAGGAGTATTATAGAGGCCGATGATGGCACCAGTGATGATGGCACAGAGGCGGATGAGGACAACGAACGTGGAACACGGTTCGATGCACAGAGGAAGTTGGGTGCACACAGGCGGGGTGGCCGTTCGAATGATGCGCTGGCGCCGGACTCGCCGCCCCTCCGTGCAACACCAGGGTTTGGGTCCGAAAGCAACAACCAGACGTGGAACCAACCTTCCACACCAAGCCCACCCAACACCCAGCGCCGCCCGGCATTCACTATTGAGGCTGAACACGGCCCGGGTGATTCAATTGGTGAGCTTGAGGTGCTGACAGACGCCCGTAGGCCAGCGACTGTACACGCAATCAGGGATTCTGAAGTTGCGGTGCTGCCTCGGACGCTATTGGAAGCCCTAGCGAGTGTGAACCCAGAAGTTACAATGGCCGTCTCGAGGATTGTGGCGGGGAGGGCAGCGACAGGGCGTTCAGGGAGTGTCGGCTCCAGGAATTGGGGTCTGTCGCCAGGAAGCTTCAATGTGCCATCTTACATGCCCGCTGTTGGGTCTGGGGGAGGGGCCTCTGCAAGAGATAGCGGTGTGGGTTTGGACAACGCCAATCTCCGCACAGTTGCAGTCCTTCCAGTGACGTCTGCAGTACCTGTTCTCGAGTTCGCCGCACAGCTGCGCTCTGCACTGGTTGCGGAAGGTTGCTCACCAGTGAGCGTGCTCACTTCGGACAGGGTGGTTGGTTGGCTTGGACGACATGCGTTTTCGAGGGTCGGCAAACTGAAGTTGGTCTCCTGGCTCGCAGAGATGGAGGAAGCTAGCGGGATGGTGCTCTATGTGGCGGACGGTGGTGTTGGCAGCCCATGGACCCAACGATGTATACGGCAGGTGAGTACATATGCCTGTCGCAAGTGGTTATCAACTTAAAACTTAAGTTTGGCACATCTCCATTGGGTTTTGCTGTTACATTTGTTGCCACATTTTATCTTGTTCAGGCTGACTGCATTCTTCTCGTCGGACTGGGTGATGAAGATCCTGCAATTGGGGAGCTTGAAACCATTCTGATTGGAATGAAAACCACCGCTCGAAAAGAGCTGGTGCTAATTCATTCTGAACGATATGTGATCCCAGGAAGCACCGCCCAGTGGCTGCAGAATCGGACTTGGGTTCACGCGCATCACCATGTGGGTTTCCGTTACTCAAGGGAACGCATCAGTGTGGTGACCACTCATTTTATCTTCGATTCTAAGTTGCAAATGGCGAATCGTCCCAAAAATTCAGCTCGCAAAACAGCGTTCAATCTGGCGTCTCAGATTCAAAGCCTCACCTCTCATGCCTTTTTATATTCTCTGGGCACATCGGGACAGTTCCATGATGTCTCAATGTCCAATCTTCAGTCTACAACCGAGTCTAATATTCGAGCTGACTTTCGGCGTCTTGCACGACGTCTGCTGGGCAAGTCTGTGGGCTTAGTTCTTGGAGGAGGGGGTGCGCGTGGAATAGCACACGTTGGAGTAATCAAGGCACTTGAAGAAGCTGGAGTTCCCATCGACATGGTCGGTGGCACAAGCATCGGCTCCTTTGTTGGTGGCCTGATGGCCAGGGAAAGTGATTACGTGTCTGTTGTGGGAAGGGCCAAAATGTTTAGCTCCAGAATGTCGAGTCCATGGAGGCAATTAATGGATCTGACTTACCCATCTTTGTCATGGTTTAGCGGTGAGTCCTTAAAGTACCGCCCTGGAGGCCGCTAAGAGTAACATACGCAATCAGGTCACGAGTTCAACCGAAGCCTTTGGAAATGCTTCTCGGACCTTCACATTGAAGACTGTTGGCTTCCATACTTCGTCAATACGACTAACGTTACGTGGTCCACCATGGAAGTTCACAGAAGTGGATACATGTGGCGCTACGTTCGTGCATCAATGAGCTTGTCAGGGTTTCTTCCGCCTCTTGTAGATAACGGAAATATGTGAGTAGGTCGAGGGAGTCATCACCTGTCTTCCCTGGTATTTCATCTTGAGTTTTCAGGCTTGTTGACGGTGGATATATTTCCAACCTGCCCGCGGATATTATGAGAGCTCTTGGCGCTGCATATGTAATCGCGGTTGATGTGGGTGCCTTGGACGACACGAAACCTGTTCACTTCGGTGATACACTCTCGGGACTATCGGTGCTGTGGGATCGTATCAACCCTTTCCGAGACACGTCTAGGTATCAGCGGATTCCGAACCTGGCAGACATTCAGTCTAGGTTGGCTTATGTTAGCTCAGTTCGTCAACTTGAGGAGGCGAAGGCCACCGATGGAGTTTTTTATCTCCGCCCACCGGTGACTGTCTACGGGACATTGCAGTTTGGCAGCTTTTCTGAAATATTGAACGTTGGGTATGCGTATGGGCGAAGTGTTGTTGAGACGTGGTCGCTCGATGGTTCTCTCGAGCGGATTTTTGGCATTCGGGACACGTTACAGGATTCGGATACAAATCGTGAGGCTAAAGAGGCTGCAAAATCGCGGAGGGGTAGAAGAAATTCGGTGTAATTTCACGATAATAATAATGTATTATGAAGATGGGCGGAACTGAAGTGAGTGAGCAAAACAAGATTCAGCGAGCTTGGGCACAAACACCCACCGGCGGCAATCGCACACACGCGTCCGATGACCACGAAACTTTCGATCCCGCTTATCCAGATGGACATCGACCCTTTTTATGCGGCATCGGTATTGATAATTGTGTTAACAGCCTTGATTACCGTCGCCGCCTACTTTCGCTACCAAAAGCTCACTGCAAATCTCGCGTTCGAATCGGAACACAAGGATCGAGGTATGGAAGATTGGACTCCGTGTATCCTCCCGTCCTTCGGTTCTGAAGTGCCACCCACGTATACCGTTCCACTCCAAAGTGGTGCTGTACCAGTTCAAACGCGAAGATGGTGCTCCCTCCGGAAGCCCCTTTTGCACAAAGGCAGAAACGATCCTAAAGTTTATCGGCGCAGAGTACGACAACGTTTGGAGCATGCCACACAAGTTTGAGAGGAACAAAGTTCCCGTTTTTCAATACAATGGCAAAGTGTACCATGATTCTCAGATTGGCTACGGCAGACTGGCTGAGGATGGCGTCCTTGGTATGTGTTTCCTTGTTACAATCCTACTCTTACTCTGTGGTGTACCGTTTTCCGTGCCGATTGCAGAGGACCTGGACGCCGGTCTGCCCGAGGGTAAGCAAGCAATAGGACTTGCTTTTCGGAATCTTGTGGAGCTTCAGCTTGTTCCAATCTCCGCTGTGAGTGGATCGCTTCATACACGAAAAAGGCCATTCAGACCAATAAACCGATCACCTATGTTTCTGGTGCAGTACGAACGCTGGGTGGCGGAATACCCTGCATCGCTGCACAAGTTTCTTCTTAAAGATGTTCCGTACCCGATAAGACTGATTCTTATGCGAACAATTCAGCCCAAGTGAGTCTTTGAAAAATTCGCTCTTCATTAATACTAAGCTAGTAGCACAGCGTGAAACGTGGTCTCATGTTTGGGATTGGTGCGTTTAGCTAGTTAGTGGCGGAGACTCTGGGTTCTTTTAACACTTTGTCTCACCCAAGGTCGCTACGGTCAAGATATGTTCACAACACTTCTTCCCGATTCTCTCAAAGCAATTTCGACTCAGCTTGGACCTAACAAGTGAGGCCATTGAGCATATATGAAGCAGGTAGGTCACACTGACCACTTGTTACAGGTGGTTGCTTGGTACTGTGAGTCCCACTACCGCGGACGCTTCCTTTTTTGGATACCTGGCGACCAACATTGCACATGGGACTTTCTCGCCGAGAACTTTTGCGGAAATAAGGTATGTCACCTGCAGGGTGTAACCAACTCGATGACATCACGAGCAACCCCTCACCACAAATTCCAGGCGCCACCCTAATATTGTCGCTTATTATCAGCGCATTCGAGCGCAATACTGGCCTGAATGGCGAGATCCTCTTGCACCGGTCCAAGCTCCAGTGGTGAATGCGCCCGCTCCAGCCGCAGTGACAGCACCGGCTCCAGCTGTGGTGAAAGCACCTGCTTCACCCTTGGCGGCGGTGCCCGTCCCACCCTCAGAGGTGAATGTACCAGTAATTCTACCACGAGCCACCAGGAAGACTACAAGATCTGCGGTTTCCGGGGAGTCCTCAAACGATACACTGAAGGAAGAAGAACCCGCCGAGGAAGTTCGAACCACACGTGTTTTGAGGAGAAAGACGAAGGCGACATGAAAGCGCTGGAGATTTTACATCGAGCTATTTTTGTTTCTTTTGCTGTGTACATGTTGTATCAAGGATTGGCTTCGCTGCACCCTGTGACTTTGACTTTCAAATAATTACAATACTTTTGAAGGACTTTGACTTGAGGTCGTACGGTCTTGCAACTTTTTGTTGTTCTGCAAGGCTTTCGCAAACACCGTCAAAAGTTCCATGAAATGCGCTTGGACGCGATGAATTTCCGTGACAAACGACGGTCGTTGTGCGAGATTCCCTCCACGGACATCTGAAAAATCGAATTTGACTGCCTTGCGTATCGCCTCAAGAATAATTGCAAGCGGAGCAGCCACGAAGAAGGACGTGAAGAAAACCGAAATCAAGCTCATTATAAGTATCACTCCAGCAGCTGCAGCGGAACCAGGTTAGACGTCCTTTGAGGTGCCAACAACACCAAAACAATGCATACCAGATCCAATGATTATTGCTTGTGCTTGCGCTCCAATTTCCGCAAGGGACTTTTCAAGGGCAATTGTGTCCCCGAGGTAGTCCGTTGCCGGTGCACCCGAGACAATGATGTACTTGTATGTAAAAATTCGTTTGGATGTGACTTGAAACAAGTTGTCTCCGACTCTCCATTGAGTATCTGCAAAATCGCTTGAGAGGTTCCCACCAGCCTTGTCATAGATCAGACGGGCTGTGACGTTGAGCACGGGGAAGGTCTCCACAGGATAATCGAATATGGTTTTGAGGACGAGACTTGTACCACTTTGTTTCAGAAGCAGTGAGCGTCGAGATGTGATATTGCTTGACGTTCCAGACACTGCAAGGACCTGTCCGTCCGAGTTGATAATGTAAAACAGGGAGTTTGGCGTCGCGCTACCCTTGATGATGTCGAGCCAATCGCAGATGTTCTCTATCGAGAAGTACGTCGAAAAGTAGCCGATGGGGTCTGTAGTTGTCGTTGCGTTGTAAAGAAGCACGGTGAGGGCTTGCGAAATTGTCCCCATGGTGGATCCTGGGCGACCGACCGTTGCTCCTTGAGATTGCGTCATGGCGCGGGTAGATGCAGCTGCAACTGCTAAATCAAATGAGACATTTTGAATTAAACGGCCAATTGTTCTTGCTGCTGTATCCCACTGGTAATAGACTAGCTTTCCACCGGTGTTGGCAGGGACACAAGCCCGGCATGTCAGGTTTCCACTCGAGTAATAAGTATACGTTGGAGAACCAGTAGCGGACGCCGAAGTGTCGAGGATGGGTGAGAACGCGTATGCGAGCAGAGGATTGAAGACGGTTATTAGCGTATATCTCATCGAATTCCCCAAACCAACAGAGTACGCTGCGTTGTAGATAAATGGCGCCATGGTGCTGAAAGAAGTCAGTTAACTTCCGAATGTTTGCAAACGCGAACCTGGGAGGCTCACTCAACGTCGGTTATGGAAGCCATGTTTTGTTTAACAACGTCATACACAGTTTGTGCATGATTGTTTGCTTTTTGAAGATAGCCTTCGAGCTGGCTTGCGATGGATTGGCTGGCGTCCTGCTGTATTTTCTGAGCGAGGGCTTGAATACTTGTGGTGGCTAAGGGTCGATGGTTTGTGGGCGACGTTTTAACACCTTGTGTAGGTGCTTCGCACTGACCTTGCGCGATTGCGTTCGAATTGCTTTGCTTGCTTGTGATAGATGACACAGAGACCGTTACAATGGCCACGAGAGAGATGCTTTTGTAATAAGGGAACAAAGCTGAAACTTTGATCAAGATCCATCTTCTCGTAATGGAGCACTCACTTTGTGAACACCAGCACTACAATCAATACTCGTAGCGAGAGTGTCATGAACAATTTTGGAACCTTCTGCGGGGGGGATCCGGATAGCCGTGTGTCGCTCGTTGAGGTCCCAGCGGGGTCCTGGGTTCCAACGGACATTGACGATGGCACAGTGTCGCCGGGACGTCTGGAATCGATGACTCGCGGAGTGCTCTGCGAGTGGCTCATTGGGTTGGTTGGAAGACCGAGGAGATTTCTCTGGGGAACTTGGTGTCGCCTCCTGTGCCAGGCAGGAGTCGGATTTGATGAGGGCGGACTGAGGTCGGCGATGAGGCAGCTCGCTCAGCCCGTCTACACACGTGCTTCGCCATAGCACATACACGCGTGCTGCACACGACGCCAGACGCCGGAGAGTGTTCGTTTCAAGCCGCATAAAATGGAACACCCGACCCGGTCACCAGCCCCTGATTACCGTTATCCAAGTTATGCAAATACTTAACTTTGGAAAAGCGACTCCGGCGTCTTCAATTCCGCGGACATGGATAAAACAAACAACTCGCTGAAAAGGTGACTTGCTTGATGGAGTTTTACACGAACGACCTTCCGTTTCTCTACTCTGCTGCGCGTTTCTTCCAACATCTCCAACGAACTACTTCTTTTTACGAGTTGGTTTTTGTTCGAAGCAATTCAATTACGTAATGAAAAGACAAAACAATATCCCCCGAATTATTGAAAAGAGTAAAACACTCCCCCGCCTTCTCATAGACTCTCGATTTCAACCTCCTCAAATGTTTCCTCATCTGCGGGCGCTCCACGAGCGGGAAGTCCGATCTGCACCGAACGTCCTCCCTTGTTCGGCCGAGAAGGTGATGTAGACGGAACGTACCCAGAAGTAGCCGGTGTACGATGTGACCCTTTCAATAGCGCAGCAGAAGTGTGTGGCTTTGTACCGAGAGGGGCCGGCTCCTTGCCATCTGAGGTTCCAACATCAGCATATACCGGTGAGACCTCAACCGGTGGATAGTGGGGTTTCAAAGTTTGTCCTCCTCCCACCGCTGATGCCGCCGACGGTTTCGCAAAGAGATTCGGTTTAAAGACTGTCGAGGGCGCCGTCGTGTCGTGGGTGCCGATGAAGCGTGTTTGGGAAGGGGGCGATGTTGGTGCCACTGCAATCTGTTCTTGATTCGGAGAGCGAGCGGAAGGTGCTACCACGGGTGATCGCGCTCGGGATACGTTGGCAGGAGGAGGAGGAGGAGACAATGCGCGGGGTGCGACACGCGGTTCCGGAGTTGCGATGGGGGTTTGTGGGGATACCGAGGGGGGGGGAGGGGACACCGACGCAGGGTGAGCGGACACCGAAGTGGGGTGAGGCGATACCGCGGCAGAGCGTGAGGGGGTCGCGGATTTCTCGGGAACAGTGGGCAGTGCTCTCGCTTCGACGGCCTTCTTGTGCGATATGATGGTCGTTTGCCGGGATTTGGACACAGATCGGGAACGGGGGGCTGGGTCACTTGCTGTGATTCGACGAGACCGTGATATGGGAGTAGTGTTGTTACGGGGGGTTGGTGAGGACGCCACCCCACTCTTAATAAAAGAGATGCCATTTGGCTGAGGCGAGGTAGGTTCGTGAGCAACCAGGTGCTCTGCATTCTGTCATTCCGATTCGCAGAGTATTTGTCATGGTCTCTCGGAGCAACACATCTCACAAAGTACAAACCTTCGCTCTTCTCTCTGCTTCTTCCCGTTCCCGCCGAGACCTAACCAGTTGATCCCGAAGCCGAGCTCTTTCGTCTACAACACGCGCGATTTCCCGTCGAGCTGCATCAAGCTCCTTTTCCAGCGTCCGCGCGCGTAGGTCTGCAGTCTGTGCCTCCGCTGGGGTAGCGTCCTGCCCATTGCGCTCATGGACGTGGGAATCGACCTTTGGGCGAGGTGCGCCAGTGGAAGGATCCCTGCCATAGGCTTCGCAAATCTGCCTCAGTCGCACAACTTCGGCGACGAGTCCCGCAGATCTTCGTTCCTCGTCGCGAAGCTTCACGAGTAAATTGCTGTGCGCGTGCTTGGTAGACCGAAGATCCGCGTGGAGCGCTTGGAGAAGGGAGGGGAAAGAGGTCTGCTGGTCCCGGAAGGTTGAAAGAGCGCGGTCTTGGATGCGCGTGGTCTATAGTGACAACACAAAGCAAGTTACGAATAAGACATCATCGATGTGAAGTAAACCTTCGTCAGGGCAATGCACGAAATCTAAGACCTCGTTGGGGCCTCCGGCACTTCCAAAGGAATTCCGTCTACCCACCGCCTTTAGAGTTTTAATCTCCTCTTCCAGCTCCTTTATCCTTGCTCGAGCGAGATTCTGTTCCCCAAGTAGTTGTTCAGTGAGATCCAAGTCTGCCGCGAGTTCTGCGATTGTCTTGCGAGGTCGCGCTCTCTTCGCTGTTCATCGAGTTAGGTTGTGGAGGAGAAATCAATGCATTTAAAGACGGAGTTGTATTTCATTTAAGCGCGCGAGCCAGTCGAACCGAAGGGTCGGCAATGGTTCCTTCCCCACCAACATACGTTTCTTTGCCCTCATATTCGCGTCCTTAAGTGATCCGAGCGAGCGTCTCGAAGCGCCACGTGATACGGATGCTTCTTTCGATGCCAGTTTGTCTGGAGTATAAGCTTGCTTGGACGGTGGCTGCGCTGGGGAAGCGAAATCTCTGACGCCGGATGCGCCTGCATTTGTGGATGGATTCGCAAGGCCTTTCATTCAACGATCGCTGAGAGAACACGCTTGAAAGTAAATGCAACTGGGGTGGTTTCCGGAAACCGGGGTGGGGCAGCACAGAACAAATTATGAAACCAAATCAATCAAAATATGCCCGTACCCACTTTCCCTTCGCAACACGAAGATAGAAAAAACTGGGGAGGGTGCAGGTGATTGTTTTCAATTGCGCTCATTCGAGTCTTATAATTTCGTGGGCCTTTGCGTGTTGTACAAGAAGGGGAGCGTCCCGTTTGAAAAAGGAATTGGAGAAGTACTAGTCCAAGTGCTACAGACTCTGAGTGCTGGCGGCCAGCCAAGGACTGCATCCCAAATACATTCTAAACACCAACTGCTCTGGATTCTAACTTCTCGGTGTGATACAGGGATTGTCATCCTGGACTTTCCTATGATGGCGGGCGTCCCCGATGGTGGTGTCACAACGAAGGACACTTCCAGAGGGGTAGCGGAACCTAACAAGGATGGCCAGTCGCTTGCAGCTCCGAAAGGCAGCTCGGGTGCCGAAAACGGAGGGAGAGCGGGAGATCTGATTGATGGAGACACGCTGGTGCAGGCGCTGGCTGCAGTGAGTTGAAAGTGACGTGTGGGGCACGATCGAGGCTCAATGGGGGAACCATCACAAGGCGGAATACGGCTGCATATGATATTTCACTTGGAGACCAGCTGAGAGAGCACGAACAAAGATTGCAGAACACGGATTCATCCTCGGGCGTTTGCAATTCTGGCGTCAAAGGAGTCCCTGCGGGGAAACGTCAAACCGCGTTATCTGCAGTGTTTGACGCATAACAAACAACAGTACATCCAAAAAAACGAGCTTCGGTTTCTCCTTCCCTCGGAGCTCTTCGAGTCCCGCCCTCCCTCGGTCTCACCCTCCCCTGGCGGGTCATCGTCTTCCTTGGCACCCACTGTTCCCTCTTCTCCATCCAAACCCCGTCACCGTCGTACTGGCTCCGACTCAGGATCGAGCAGGTCGTTTGCCTCACTGTTTTCGACATTTTCACGGGCACGGGAACCTGCTGACGATGGTACCGCGCCCCACACACGTGCAGAACGTGCCGCCGCCAGAGCGCGAACGGCCGCGAAATCGGCCGCCGCGGCGTCGCCACTTGCATCCTCTCATACGTCTGTTGTAGCGGAGAGTGAGAACGATCGTCCGCCCTTGCCGGCTGGGCCTGACCAACCAGTCGATCAGATTGACAAAACGCCGCATTTAAGGCCAATGTCGCCTGATGCAATATCGTCGCCTGTGGATGCTCCCCTACCAGAGAGCACTTTCGCTATCGATGTGCACCATCTAATCTACATCGTCACGAGGTTTGACAAAATGGCCGCGATTCAGAGACTGGACAACCAGGATGAAGCAATCACTGAAGGGGCACTTGACGTGACGGCCAGTGAACTTGCATCAACACTCGAACCTGGTGAAAATGAAATGAAGGAGACTGCGCCCGACTCTGTTGTTGCGACTGTCGCGACAGACCGCCAAGCGGATCAACCGGAGGAGGTACCAGCACGGTCCTCCACGAAGTCACCTTCTCCAGGACATTCAGTTACCTTTGCACCATCACCCACCCGCCCAACCTCCCCACTGACGAGCCAGATTTCAGGGACGCAGGCGTCATTCGCGTGGCTTCGTCGTGCGAGCGGGGCATCTCTTTCCTCCCCTTCCCCTCGCCCATCTCCCCAGCTCGCGCGATCACTCTCATCCGAAGATGCTTTAATGCTTCTGTTTAATTTTTTCCACCAACTTACACACCTTCGGCTCGCTCCTGTAGGGAAACGTCGCATCGCTGGAGAATCGTCACAAATGGACGTGCTGAAGCTCTACAAGTGGTTCCCGAATATAGAAAGTCTCGAATTACACAGACTAGGACCGAACAACATTGCCGATTGGGACGACTTGAGAAAGACCATCAAAACATTAGTTTTGAGGCAGGGAATGCGTGATGGTGCGGAGCTTCTATCACAACGGGCTGGTTCAACCAACCTGACAGGTGCTGGTGCATCGCGCGATCCGCTTTTTCCGAAATTGCTGTCTCTGAGCCTCGTGGGCAATTCTCTCACTCATCTGCCGCCTACTCTGTTTTATCATTGCCCTCACCTGAGGCGATTATCTCTGAAGGACAACTTATTTCAGCAACTTCCTCGTTTTCTGCCGCCCACTCTCCACCATTTGGACCTTTCGTCCAACCTGCTGGCATCTCTTGCTGGCCTTCCTGTCGACTCACAATTGAAGTCTTTGTTTATTCGCCGGAATTCCGTTCAAAGCCTCAGCGAAGTAGCGGAACATTGCGCGAAATTAGAGCGCTTCGATGTGGCAGGAAACCAGATTGCTATGGTTGAGCTGGTCGGTGAGGTACTGAAGGTGTGCACAGCCATGAAGGAGATATGGGTTGAAGGCAATCCTCTCACATCCCAAGTGAGCGTAGCAACCTTGCCGCCTTAAAATTTGGCAAACTAATAGGATATTTGCAGAGTGAATATCGCGTATCAATTCTCTCCTTCCACGCGACACCTTCAAGCCTCTGCATTGATGGTCAACCTCCCTCCCTCCCAGAGCTCTCTGCGGCTTCCACCATTCGAGAAGCTGGCGTTGAGTACCTTCGTCCCAGCCTTCCAAAGCTCGATACCTCATCGGCAAGTCTTGGCATCACTACTTCCCGGATGTCATCTGGCCCTTCCACACCGGCGTCCTCTGGTGCCGAACAACGATTACCCCCCCAGAGTCCTTCTGCTGCGGAAACTTTGGTGACCGAGTTGCAGAAACGCCCTCCTACTCACGACGGGGTACCCCGCCGTAAATTTGTTCGTGCAGGCACGGCTGGTGCATCTGGGTCGAAGGACCTTGGCGCGCCTATTGTAATGGGAAAGCGTGTGCGGGCGCTCTCCACCCAGGGGCAGGTTGACAACCACGAACCTGGCAGCGCCTTGCCCAACGATGCTTCCCATGATGTGAACACTGGAGCAGTCGAAGGGAATGCTGAGGGTCCTAAGCAACTGGCAAGACTGTCAATGGACGACGATATTCTCGCACGGACCAGTCTTACTCCTGAAGACGATCAAGCCGAAGCTCTTTCAGGCGAACAAATTATCACCCCAAGCTCGCCAACTGCTGTGTCAATGGCTCCTACAATAACGACCACGCCTGCAACACCTGTTACCGGAACCCCCCCAACAAACCATTATTCGACGAACCCTCCCACACCAAACACGCAACGCCGACGACGAGATCTGCACCGTGAAATTTCTAGTGTCGGCGCGAGCCGTAGACAACGAGAGAAGTCACCCGGAGGGTCTTCGTCACTTGCATCGGCGCGAGTGCGTCGATTGAATCTTATCAACCAGATTGATCTTGCTACAGATGAGGCAGAGGATGGTGACGGTTCCGTTGAGGAGGTTGCACATACACGCAAGCTGGCAAAGAAGCGGTTCACTCGATCTGGCTCGGGTTTGGTCGGTGTGACCGGAGTCAGCGGTGGAAGTACACCAAACGACGGCTCCTACAGGAGCAGGAGTCCGGGAAGGAGTGATTTTTCGTTGGGGGGTTTAGCGCAACCTTCTACAGACGAAAATGTAGCTTTGGCCGTGTCTCCTGTTGAAGTTGAAGCTGAGGGTCAATTGAAGGTTTCGATTGTGCCTATTGGTTCCTTGGCAGATGCCGTGATGAAGACGAGCGAAGTGTCTTCAATCTCGACTCCACCGGAGACGATAGAACGCCGAGAACCATCTGTCGAAAGAAGTGATCAATATCACCCAGATGTGGTTCTCGGAACATTATCTCGGAGAGTGGCCGTGGATGCTGAAAGGGAAATGAGAGAGAAGCGAAAGGCTGAAGACGATATGGCGCGGCAAGGCATGGATAAAGTTCACCCGCCTGAGTCAAGTACAATGAATGGAAGCGGAAAATTGGGAGATGCACGGTTACCAAGACAAGAAGAAGATGAAGTTACCGATCAAACTGACACAACCCTTGAAGTGCCTCTTTTCCCAGAGATGCCGACTCTAATGGCTTTGTCGGCGGGGATGTCATCTCTTTTGGCGACACGCGACGAGTCCAAAGGTGCTGAAGGGGACCACCCAATCCCCTTCCAAAAAATCGAGAATTCTCTCCTATTCTGGCTTAAAGTGGATGCGATGGATGCAGAAGATGAAAAAATTTTAATTTGGACACCTGTGAGCGTCATCTGCAGTGAACGTTCAATCAAATAATTGTCAAGTTTTATCCTGTCTAGACCTCCTACGTGATTCAGCCGAACCCCTTCTCTTCCCCTTCTCCCGTTCAGCGTCCATCTGGCGGATGGTCTTCCTTTGGAATGGCAAACAAGCCACCCCTTACAAATGGTGTAACTGTTGGAGTGCCTCAGTTGAAATCCGCTTTGGAAATGGTTGAAAGACCAATCTACCTGCTTTTGTCAGATCGGCGAATTTATTTATTTCAGCCATTGTTTCCACTACCGTACATCCGCACAGAAGAAGAGGAAGATTTGGAACCTTCCACGCACCTTGAGCTTGTTCGATCATTCCCGATAGATGCCATAGCTCGGGTGGACGTTGGGTGGGAAAATCAAACAATCGGATTGCATGTCCGCGAAACACCCAAGAACGGGGTCAAACGTAAAAGCGTCTCCATGTGCGATATGATGTCCTTCGTTTTTTTGGTCAAAGACCACACACTTGGGACGTTGATTTTGGATGCATTGTACCGGGCAGCGGCGGGTCTTGGAATGGATTTACCGGTTAACAGACGGGGATGGTGGAGCCAAGATAATATGGACAAGCTTTTGAGGACATCCCCTTATGGTAGCGTCTATGGAACCCTCAATGTTGACGATACTCTGTCGATGAGGCAGTACGCTGTTGGCGGCATCGTCCAAGATGGCATTCTCTACTCTGTCGGTATTGTTCTTGACGAAGTGCTATTTGGTGTCTTTTTTCAGCGATGGGACGTATGGCCACCTCCATACTTTCCTGAGGATTCATTGCAGCACTTACCTGATTGGGTGAACAAAACAGTTGCGGGTACATCCCTAGATCAAAGGATCAAAGACGGGGGGAAAGGGTTGCTGGCAGATTCCGTTGAGGAGTTTGAACAGGAAGTCTCACCACGACTACGGCGTGTGAGCGAAATTGTCAGTATGCAAAGGGGTCGGACACGGGACTGGCGACCGCGAGACGAAGCAGACATAAAGTTCGAGCTCGGTGATGTGGGGCGACTGCTGGAAGGCGGAGTTGTTGGTCCCATAGAACCTCCTCGTGCGTTTGATCCCATTACTGCAGCCATAGAGAGGAGGGAGATTGGCGCTCCGAGCAGAGAGATCCGAACGGCCAAGGGAACCGCCACAGGCTGGAAATGGTGGGTCCGATTCAACTTCGGGACATCTAATGGTGGTGGGTCGTCGCATCTTACCCAAGAAATTTTCGAGAGCACTATCACTGAGCCCAAAGAAGCGCTGGATTTGTTTTTTGTTTCATGGGAGAGTAGTGAAGCTCTCGTTAGGGAAGCTGTGCGGTTGTCAGGCCGAGATTGGCGCAGTATTCCGAAGGAAGGACTCATCCAGTGCGGAGGTGTCATATCAAGTGCTACATGAGCGAGTCATTTAGTGATGTATATTTACATGTAATGTTCAATACGCGGCAGCCAAGCCTCGCTTCCTGGGGTCAGATACAGCTACATTGTCGTTAAGGCGGACATGTGTGAAGAGTTACGGCATTGAATGTTTTGATTCAAGCTTCACGCACCATAAATCATTCCATTTTCACTTCTGAGAATCGTGTTGACAATTGACATGAACGTGAGTTGGTCCAAGGGTTCAACCAGGTGCCCTTTGGTGCGAAGAGCTTCTTCCGAATCAGGGGAAAAATTCCACTCGACTTGAACGGAGTCCGGAAAAAGTTGGTGATGAACACGAGGGTCCATTACTGCACTCAGAGGATCCATCTGATAATCTAGCAGATTGAGAAGCACTTGCGCAACCCCTGTGGTTATTCTCGAGCCACCGGATCCACCAAGGCACGCAAGGACCTCCATGTTATGTTCTACTATAACTGGAGCCGAAGACGACATTGGACGCTTGCCAGGAACAATGAAGTTGGACGGCGAAGGAGGAAGACGAAAACTATTGTTAAAAGTTGGGCTGGAAAAGTCGTCCATCTCATTGTTTAGTATAACGCCAGACGTGATGTCCATGATTTGAGCACCAAATAGCAGATTAATGGTTGCCGTCAGTCCGACGGCGTATCCCTCTTTATCCACGAGGGAGACATGCATGGTGCCGGGGGTCTCTTCCGCAGAGAATTTGCCACCATAGTGCTCAGGAGGAAACGTGTGAAACTAATGGTTCAACAAGTTGGCCGGCGTCACGAGAAGCCTGAGAATAGTTGAACAAGGCACATACATCCGAGATACCAACGCGGACTTCTTCTGCGTGCGCCTTGTCATTCCACATCTTCACAACATCAGTTGAATTTGGCCAGTAGCTGGGATCGCCCAGCTCAGAACGGAACGCGTAAGCAAACTTAAATGCCTCAACTAAACTTATCGAATAAAGGAACATGACATGGCCCGTGCGAAAGTGAATAAATTCAACAAAAGCTCACCGATGCACATTCAAATCGGTCTTCCTCTCGGCTTTGAGGTCGTAACCCTCAAGTATATTGAGGATTGCAGTGAGCAAGGCGCCAGAAGCCGGGGGTCCAGCAGTAATAATTTTTCTCCCATGATACCACCCCACAACAGGCTCTCTCACGACAGCGGTGTAGTTGTAAAAATCGCCCAAAGTGATTATGCCGCCATTTTGTCTGATAGTCGAAACAATCGACTCCGCAAGTTCCCCTCGGTAAAAAGCGTCGGCGCCTTTGTTGGCAACGATCTCCAAAGTTCGCGCAAATGCTGGACGTGTGAATACATCACCAGCCTTCAAGAGTTTGTTATTTGGTGCGAAGACGCTTCTCCAAACCGGATCGTTCAAAAGCAATGAACTGGTATACTGGTGCAACATGATGCTATTTACAGGGCGAAGAATGCCAATACATGTTTGACCACTTACGTTGAAGGCATGCTCCATATAATCTGTGACAGTAATTCCTTCTCGCGCAAGCTTTATGGATGGCTCAAACAGCCTCTTCCACGGCAGTCGCCCATGACGCTTATGAGCCATCTCGTAACCACGTAGTTCACCTGGAACTCCAATTGCAAGCCCCCCTCGAGTGGCATTTTGCGGAAACTTCGAGTACATGTCTTGTGTGGCGGCGCCTGGCGCAGTTTCCCGAAAGTCTATGACTTCCGCTTTGCCGGACGGAGTGCGGATTAACACTTATAGAGCGAAAGGACGGTGTGAATCCACCCCGTTTGCAACTAGAGAGAGCAAGGGGAAAGAAAGATTGCACAACTTACTGAATCCACCGCCGCCGATCCCAGTTGAGAAGGAATTGAAAGTCCCAACACATAAAGAAGTGGCGATGGCCGCGTCAACAGCATTTCCACCATCTTTCATCACATCAACACCGATGTCAGAGCACGCCTTTATTTCAGCGGCTGTCATAAGAGGCTATTTATTCAATCCGTCAGATAAAAAACGATATCGCACCAACCTACTGCTCCATTTGGCCCTCCGGCGACTGGAGATACACCTGCTCGTTGGGCCGTGAAGATGGAGTCCTTGATCCTACAAAATCAACTACATTCACCAAGATTCCATGGGGGTGAGTAGCTTGATGTGGTCGAGTGCCAAACTATAATTTCCACGTTTCAGCTCGCATGATATAAACATGGGACAATGAGATCTTAATTCTCTCACCAATTCCAATGAAAACAAGCATAAGTATCCCTATAAGAGTACACGACTTCCATGCTCGTCTTGGTATTAGTTCAGAGAGAGTGGGAGCTCGAAAATTGGATTTCGGAAGCAAAGCATCGCAATCGTCTGAATGCCGCTCTTCATCATCCCACAAGCGAGATTCACCCGATGCATCACCATCAGTGAGGCCATGCATCGGCCGGTCGAGGAGGGGGAAGAAACGGGATGAGAATGTTCTGATAAGATTACGTGTGGGGCAAGCTTCTAGACTAGTAAAGTAGTTGCTAGACTTTTATGCTACCTATCCCTAAAACCAAGCGCAAAGAATGCAACGTCAGTGTCCGAGACTTTGTACAACAATCGGAGCAACCGAGACTGCTCTTCATGATTCCGGGACTTGTTTCGAATGCACACCTTCCGGATCATTGTGAGATGACCGCTCAAAAATCCCCCTATGATTCACCCACCTCCCCATTCATATCACGAGTGACACCACTCGAGAAAGGCCTCACAGAAAAAGTCACATCACTTATGTGTCGGGTTTGCCGAACCAAAATAACGTCGTCTGAAGGTTCACCGAGCACTGAGGAAGTGTCGGTATCGTCGGCGTGCAATAATACTAGGAGTGTGAAGTTCGCCTTGAGTGGAAACGAGGGAAATCGTGTCAAGTCCTATCAAACATCCAATCACAGAAGCCTTACGTGGTCCGCCAAAGTACGAAGCGTATCTAAAAATTCGAGGATACACTCTAAAGAGACCCCAGAATAAAGCAATACAGTCAGATCATCGATTATGAGAAGAGAAGGAGTCTGTTGGACGCTCATATCCGCTGGTGTCAGTATGCTTCTTATCCGTGACAGGGCATTGTCCAAGATACTCGGGGAGGCAGTGTCGCCCGATAGATTTACTTGTGAATTTTCAGCTGGAGATAAAATATTCGCCGTTGAGAAGAGCATCGAATGACCGTCCACGAACGAGAGTGCTCCTGAGTCGCGATGCGTCTGCAAATTCACGCCCTTCGAAAAAGAGCAGTTTAAAGTCTCGAATAGCCTGACCGGCGTGGAAACTAACCAGTTTCGATAACACGGAGCACCAATACGACCACACCTCATAGAAAGCAACAAGCACAACTCTTGGACGTTGCTGTGATCGATCCGTTCCCGATGCTTGCCTTCGAAGGAACACGGAAATGAAGTGATACAATAGGAATTGTCCAGAGTTCGTCAAAGTGTCCGTGACACTGATAAGTTGAGAACGCGAGCGCGTCGACAGCTTATTTCCTGTGTCTTGGTTCAAAGGATTCGACAATCCAAGCTGAAGGCTTGATGGCAAGAACGGCTCTAATGTGGTGAAGCCCATTCCAGAGAATTGTGTGAATGAGCACATGAACACGTCGCCCATTGTATTAGTACACATAGAAACATAGGAGTAACTAAAAGTGAAAAATTCAATGCGTGTACAACATTCATTGCAAAGGTCTAAAGTCAGCTCCAGGCTTTGGTGCAAATTGGGAAAGAAAGTAGAATGCAACATGCAAAGGATGCAAAGGATTCTGCGCGGGGAATTTGCAAATGTGGAAGGACGTGAACATGGATCTACTCGTTGTCGCTTTCTGAGGCAGCCAAGTGGCATTGGTCTACAAGGTTGTGACGCCGAAGGGCATCTTCCCCACAAAACTTAAATTTAATTTCGTTTCAAAAGGGACATTGCAAAAGCAAACGCGCACCTGAACGGGTGAACCTTTTCCCACACTTCTCACAAGAGAACGGCTGCTCCCCTGTATGCAGTCGCGTGTGTCGTTTCAAGTCGTGTCCTCGAACGAATGTCGCCGAGCAATGATCGCAGTGGAATGGCCGCTCCGATATATGCGTCTTCAAGTGCGACTAAAATTTGGAGTCAGAAAGATCGTGAGCTTGACCGATGAGACATACACACCTTGAGGTTATACAACTTAGGCCACAATTTGTCGCAGACCGGGCACGGGAACACAAGGGCAGAAACTCCTTCCTCATGAATCTCTGACCCCTCAGGCGCCTCAGATACCGGTACGACAATTGTTTTGACGTCGAAGCGAGAAACCGCCGCTTTCACTTTCCGCGAGCCCGAGGATCTGCGGGCGCGCAGCCGCGATGTGGGACCAAGCTGTGGGCTTGTTTCGGGAGAACTCAAGTTCGCATCTACAGATGCACCCAGAACATCCGCCGTTCTGGTGGATTGCGCCATACGTGTGGCCTTTCCTCCCGATCGACCACCCTGTGTTTTTGCCACTCGCTTCCGTCCGCGACCGTTTGAGTCATAGTCCGTATCATCTGAAAAATCTCCATCTCCGTGAGTCGAATCATCGTCGTCTTCATCGACACCACTGCTGAAAGCCTCGACGAAACACGAAGAACCAAGCTCCAATGGCGGGGGCACTGACGCCTTTGGCTGTCCAACTGCCGACCTCGTGGTGGGAACCACTTTTCTCTGCGATGATGAAGCAACCACATCGGCACTGATTTTCTGCCTTTTCGATGGGTGACGGTCTTCTTCCAGATCCACAACAACCTCTAGGGGATCTTGCGCATACTCCCCAGAGGGCACAGGGAGCGCATTGGGGGGATTGGAGCCGACAGTCTTGAACCCGCATTGAGGTCTCACGGCACGAACAGGTCTCCAAACATCAGGAGTGTCATCAACCTCGCTGGACGCATTGGCTGCACGTTCAGCGGACACCAATTCCGCCATGGCAACAGAACCCGAAGGTGCAAACAGGGAAATAGGGTCCATTGAAGAAGTTGCTATTCCATTCTCTTGGGGGCCCGAAGATGGAGGGGCGTTGAAGATGAGATTCTGAAACAAGTATGAAGGCATGATTACCCTTAAAGTGTTGATAAAAATGAATAAACACATACCACATCCACGCAGTCGCTCGATTCCGTCTCTTGGAGAGGCCCCTTAATTGCGTGCGCAAAATCGGGGTCCGATGCGCTTTCAATCCCCTCCTTGTGTGGTGCAACAGTCAGTGGCATGTGTGGCGGGAGAGGAGGAAGGTGCGTCGAAATTTCCATTCCTGTAGTTGAAACAATTTCTGTCGGTTGTTCGAGAGGAACACTTTCGGTGGGGGCCGAAGGCCGGTTGAGCGCTGCAACTACCTCTTCAGTCACAACTGAAAGAAGGGCGCGATTGTCCAAGCTCAGCGTTGATGCATCCAAAATCTCCTGCACCATAGGTACACTGTGGACTGCTGCAGGTATCGACAACTGCGTCATCGTGGTACCAGGAGGTAGCATCATATACGAGACGGTCTGAGTTGACATTTGTGGTGCAAACGGAGCCTGAGTGGTTGCCACGATTGAGGAATGAGGTGCAGCTGTGTGAGCAGCATGAGCTTGCTGAATCTGGACATGGAAAAGGTTCGCCAGGCCCATATTCGTGGAGGGATCAACCGAGACAGCAGAACCGAAGGATGATGGGTGGGGTGGGGTGCCACTGTGCGCAGAGACGTGTGCTGACATAGGTTGGTGATTTCCGTAAGAATACGTCCGAACGTGAGTTGGTGCCGGTAAGAAATGTCCCAAGGGCAAGGCCGACGGAGCCACCATTGGGGACATAGGTGCCGAAGCGTTCTGCGCAGCAAGTTGGTCTACAGCCTGTTGTTGCAAGTTGGCTGCGGCAAGCGATGCGAAAAACTGCTCCGTTTGGGATTGTGACAAGGATTGCTGCGTGGGTGGCTCTGACGGCATCTGAATCTGTTGGACAGCAGGGAGGCTAATGCCGGTAAATACTGAATCTTGAGCCGTCGCCATCTGGTTTTGCAAGAAGTCAAGGTTGACGAGGAGCTGTTGTGCAGACGCAATTGTAGTCAAAGGGGCCGCCTGGATGGTGGAAACCGTCTGAATTGTGGGAACAGACTGCGCCAGCGCAGATTGAACCGCTTCCAAAGTGACGGGAACCATTCCATGCACGTGAGCAGCTGATTCGAATGATCCAGGAATCACCGCAGGAGGCTCCCCAGAGGAAGATTGTGGGGTAACGACAGCGCCAGCGCCATGCATCATCTGAAGTTGTTGTATCTGCGCCATTGCGCCCGACTCAGGCTGCTTTGAGAAGTGAAACTGGTCTGTCGAAGGTGACAGGTTCACAAGCATCATTGTTCCCTGCAGGTCTGCCTGCGCACCAGGCGCAAGCAAATTATGCGGATTCTGTGAAGCGGGGTGTATGAGTGGGAGAGCGACCGTCGGGCTCGGTGGATTTGCGACTGATGGGTTTTGTGGTCGCAATGACTGGACGCGGTTGTACACAGGACCGCAATCTGAGCGCCGGGAAACGGATCCCAGCCCGGAATATTCGGGAGTCGTCGTGCAGAAGGGTGAAAATACGGACGCGCTTGCCATCTCTAGCGCGGCAGACATTGTTTGATTTGTTTTGAAGGAGGCGGTGTGGGGGTTCTCCCCCACTTTTGCGAGTTCAGCACCCTCATGTTTACGTCACGAAGCTGTCACATCGCCTGACACAGCTGAGTCTTTCATGTTTGCGAGCAATTTCTTTTTACTTTTAACTTTCTAGAAATTCATCTTCTCTGATTGATCGCTGGCAGCGATGCTGCACATTCAGGTTGGTCAGTACTTTTCCAGGAGCATGCTTCTGTTTCGAGAGGTGCTATGAAATACAGTTTTACTGACTGCCCCAGACAAGAGAACGTGCCCTGTTACATTACCAACATTATTTTGAGGGCGTTGGTCGACCGCGACCGCAGCAACAAAGGGGTCACCGCGACAAATAAAGCATGCAGACGACGTCTTTGCCTGGTCGCTTGTGTGTGTGGGGAGGCGAGTTCTCGTCGCTCGTCGCTCAATATAGCAGAGTGGAGTGCAATGTACACCACCTCGCGCAAAAAAGTTGCCTGCATCACTATACTGTCTGTGTGCTTCTTTGAGTAATTATTCATCTCCGTGCAAGCGCTCAGCCCGACCATTTTCAAGGTTTCATTTGGCTGCTTGGGTCGCGTCCGCTGCCGTCACCCGCAACTGAATCAAATCATTCTGAATCGTTCGCTAAAATGGTCAGTGCTAACGCCATAATCAATTACAACCACACCCGTCCTGGTTTTCCGAGTCCCATCCGTCCATTGCTCACGAGCTCTCAACTAACAACATACCACCTAACAGGCCGGCGCGATGGACCTTGCAAAGAAGAGAGGCCCCCACGATGACCCCCCCGAGTCTGAGTACGGTTACATCTTCTCCGTCTCTGGTCCTGGTGAGTTCGTCTCCCATAGCCACATCATTCCTCCGGATGCAACGGCAACACACACTGATTTTCATATTCGGACGGGCTCTCCATTTCATATTCTTATAATGCATCGTTTTCTGCTTTTTAAGTCGTCGTCGCCGAGGGCATGACTGGTTCTGCCATGTACGAATTGGTTCGTGTTGGTCATCAGGAGCTCGTGGGAGAAGTTATCAGAATCGAAGGAGACAAGGCTACCATTCAAGTCTACGAAGAAACTTGTGGGTAAAAATGGCGACCCGCGATAATTCACGGGGGTTTTTCTCCCGCCCCAATGCGTGACTGACTACTCCAACAGCCGGTCTCACTGTCGGCGACCCTGTGCTGAAGACTGGAAAGCCCCTGTCCGTCGAGTTGGGCCCCGGTATCATGGGGGATATTTTCGACGGAATTCAGCGGCCATTGAAGGTGAGCCTCGTTAAAGTCTATGGGAACCCAGCATCCCCCCACTAATCCCACGCGGCCTCCTTTTTTTCCAATCTCGCCCCGCCTCTCCCCAAAACTCATAGAAAATTGAGGAAATTGCCAAGGGTATCTTCATCCCTCGAGGTATCAACACGCCGTCGCTTGACAAGAAGCTCAACTGGGAGTTCGAGCCCCAGAACTTCAAAGTCGGCGACCACATCACCGGTGGTGACGTCTACGGCATTGTCCGCGAGAACACTCTTATCCGCCACCGCATTATGCTCCCACCCAAGTCTCGAGGTACCATCACTTACATTGCACCCAAAGGAAACTACACCCTCAAGGTGAGTTGTCGCAAGGCTTCCTTGCACATAAATTGCAGTTGTATTTTACTCGCGTTTTCTACGTACGAAAGGATGAGGTCTTGGAGATCGAGTTTGAAGGGGAAAAGTCCAAGTACACCATGCTCCAGATCTGGGCCGTTCGGTCGCCCCGCCCGGTTACCGAGAAGATTGCCGGCGACCACCCGCTCCTTACGGGACAGCGTGTACTGGACGGACTCTTCCCGTAGGCGCTCTTCACGCACTGCGCACTTATCTTGTTCTCAGTCGTTCCAATTCTTACAGCTGTGTTCAGGGTGGGACCACCGCTATCCCCGGCGCTTTCGGCTGCGGCAAAACTGTCATTTCACAATCTCTCTCCAAGTACTCGAACTCGGATGTTATTGTTTACGTCGGTTGCGGTGAACGCGGGAATGAAATGGCCGAAGTACTCATGGAGTTCCCCGAATTGACCATGACGGTGGAGGGCCGAGAAGAGTCTATCATGCTTCGAACCACGCTTGTGGCGAACACTTCCAACATGCCCGTCGCTGCTCGAGAGGCCTCCATTTACACTGGCATCACTCTGGCTGAATACTTCCGCGATCAAGGCATGAACGTCGCCATGATGGCGGACTCCACTTCTCGATGGGCGGAGGCCTTGCGTGAAATCTCTGGTCGTCTAGCAGAAATGCCCGCCGACTCCGGGTACCCTGCGTACCTTGGAGCCCGTCTTGCTTCCTTCTATGAGCGGTCCGGAAAAGTCATTTGTCTGGGCAGCCCGAAGCGAAACGGATCCGTAACCATTGTTGGCGCGTAAGTCCTTTTGTTTTCGGGAACAATCATTTGGAGTGGTAGACATACAAATTTTCCCCGTCTTCAGTGTGTCTCCACCGGGCGGTGACTTTTCAGACCCGTGAGTGGAAAATGCGTATCCCTACTTCAAGTGCATAATTCCTAACGTGGAACTTGGAAGTGTTACATCCTCCACTCTGTCGATCGTCCAAGTATTCTGGGGTCTCGACAAAAAGCTTGCTCAGCGGAAGCACTTCCCATCGGTCAACTGGAACATCTCTTACTCAAAATACACCAAAGCGTTGGACCCATGGTACGAGCAGTTCGATCCCGAGTTCACATCTCTTCGCACGAAGTGCAAGGAGATCTTGCAGATGGAGGAGGATCTTTCCGAAATTGTACAGCTTGTCGGAAAGGTAAGTTTCATACTTTTACTTTCTCTTGCGTCATACAGTCATGTCTAAATGGACACATTGATAGTCTGCCCTCGCCGAAACCGATAAGATCACCCTCGAGATTGCCAAAATCATCAAGGAGGATTTCCTGCAACAAAATGGTTACTCGTCATACGACCGATACTGCCCCTTCTTCAAGACTGTTGGTATGCTGCGAAACATGATGGGCTTCTACGACCTCGCTACCCATGCAGTAGAGGCATCTAGCAACCAAATTACGTGGGCCAAGATCAGGGAATCCATGTCCGATATTCTGTACAAACTGTCATCGATGAAGGTAAGACTGGATTGTGAGCGCGTTATAATGACGTGCAAGCTCAATAATGTCCTCGTTTCATTCATTTAAGTTCGAGGACCCCATTGAGGGCGAGGCAGTGATTCGTGAGAGGTATCAAAAGCTTTACAAAGAGATGGAGGAGCGCTTCCGCCAGATGCTCGACTAATAATGTGCGATTGACAATCGGTTGTATTTACAATTTTGAAAAGACTCTTGGTCTAACCTATTCGCAAGCCTGACATTTCTGTCGCTAAATCGTTCTGAGGCATTGCGTGTCCATTCTGTCCCATTGCAGCCGGGGGAATACTGCCATTTGTGTGGTCTTGGTGTACGCCCATCACTTCGCGTTGACGGACGACCACCCCAGGCGGTCCATAGAGTGTCATCGGACCAGCCGAAGTACCATCAAATCGCACACCCATAGCTCCGGGCTGCTCGAAATATTGCGGCAGAAACTGTTGATAATTGGCGGGTAAAGTCCCAGGCTGAAGTGGAAACTGCTGTCCTTGATCACCCATGACGGGAAAGGTGGGGAACGCGAAAGGTGGTGGCGGCATTGAATCATCGGTCGCGGCTGTCGGATAGTAATAGGTGGTAGGCGGTCCAGCAAAGCGGAAGTACGGTTGTGGTGGATGTAGTCCATGGTAACTAAAACCTGGGTGCGGAGATTGATTGGTCATTACATCCGCCGTATGACCCAGCGGGCCCGAATTTGCGGAATCGTTGCGAGGCGCTGGTGAACCTCGACTCCTTGAGCTGTCGCCATGTATCCAGTTTCGATTGCCGCCGCCGCCAGAACCTCCAGTGTATCGTTTTGACGGAAACTGCCGGGGTCCCGGTCCTCCTCGCTGGTCTGACAGAGGATAAGACTGCATGTTCTGTTGATTAGAGTCCCCTTCAAAGTGACGCATCTTCCCTCGCCTGCTCCCACCACCTCCACCACCAACTCCAGGAGAAGGTGAGTTGCTCTGCCCACCCTTTCCAAAGTCTCGTGGGCTCCCAGCCCCTTCCGATGGATCAAAAAAAGCCGGTGGAGGAGAAGTGAACGGGTATGGTTGGGCATACATAAGACCTTGTGTCTCCATATCCGCTGGCACAAATCCTTGGTACATCGGACCGTAACCAAAGGTCGGGGGTCGGGAGAAAGGGCGCACTCCTGGGAGAACATACCCCATTTCTGGCGTGCTCCAAGGACCAACCTGTTGGGGTCGGGGTGCGTACACGCCTCCTGGAGCACCAGAGTTGGGACCGTATCCGTGGCGCCCGCGACCGTTATTTGCTTGCTGATACGAATGCGACGTGATTGAACTATTCGAATCTCCAGCTGTAGCAAACGATGTTGATGAAGGCATATTGCTCCCGCCGTTGTCATTTCCTTCAATCCCCGTGGACGATTCTTGAAATATCCTCGCTCTTGCTTCCAAATATGCTCTTTCCCGCTCCTCTATTGTTTTTGCTTGCGATCCTTGACGAGAGACAGGAGCACCGTTCGTCCCGGAGATGGGAGCTCCTGCTTCAGTCGACGTGTTGCTTGGATCATCTTTATCCACCGACGGTGACCTGTTGTTCCCCTCTCTTCGCATAATCCGCACTTGTGCCGCCAATGCAACCGTATTACTATTTCACTTGATGAGCCAGTTGGTTCACCAATATTTCAAAAATTGTCACTGACCTCTGCTCCCCATTATTCCCGACCACTTTGATCTTCTCTCCCGCTTTGACATCATCTGGTTCATTGTCGCGCTCTATCTCTTCATCAGCGGGCACCGAAGCTGCGGAGCTCTTCTCCTCCTCCCGATTATCCCCATTTTCCGCCGAAACTGTTGAGCTTTGCCCATCCGGTTGCGGTAAAGGTTCCATAGCCACAGCAGGTGGAAGGGCTGATGTTGAGACGATAATGTCTATGATTCGCAGAGGACGTCTTCGAACAGGAGGTGACAAGTTGTGAATGATTGAACAAGCCAATCGGAGGTTCCCATAGGGCCCGTCCAATTTGATTCACTACGCACATTGCGGAGTCGCCTTTCCTGGTGACCAAAAGGGTATCTCGGGAGCGCTCGTAACGATGGCTGAGGCCGTAATAGTCGGCGATTCGATGAATCAGGAGGCGGTGGAAGGACGATAGCATGCTGTAGACCAGGCCATCTCGTCTAGGACGACACCACACGCATGATAAAAGAGGCATAAAAGGAAATGAGTCCAACAAAGTCGGGAAGGGCAAGATTTGACAAACGAAATCAGGTTTGTAGGGAGACGCACTTTGCTTCTGAAAGCAACGCGAGGAAGTCGTTTTCCACCTTGGTGACAAAAATTTTGTCCTTGAAATCCTTGAGAGCGGCCTGGATGATGAGAGGGTCGAGATTGGGTGGGTTCAACGGTAGACGGTGATGGATTGCAACTGTTGCTAGCTGCTGAGCATCATTGGGGGGAGGAGACGGTGCAGGAGGCGGCGCTGGTGTGGGAGATGTCCGGGATGGGGAACGCGAGGGCTCGGCCATGCAAATGTGGGATGCAACTCGTCCTCCCGTCCGGTTGATATCACCCTTCGGCTAATAACCCTGAACAACCCGACACCCCACGGAAACTGAGGAAGCACGGAGACGCCGGACGCCGTCGAAGACAGCAATACTGTGCAATGCAATGGCAACCAGAACTGTGGACCCGAAATCGCTTCGCGGACAATTTCATGCGAGCGACGATACACGCGCGCCCGCCATCATCGACTCAGAGTGCATCACGCTTGTACGGGATCTATCTCTCCTTCCAAATATCGAGACTCACTGTTTTCGTGGCTGTTTTCATTCACCTACATGATGGCTCACTGAGCCCTTTGGCTCTTCTTGTTGCAACGTCGACCTCGTTCTTGGTGGCCCTGCTTGTCTTGAATGTCAGAATGCCAAAGTTTTTTGAAAGTGGGATTCCACACGCTTTCGTAATATCTCGGAGCCGTGACAAACGATTTCTCCAGCTGTCAACATTATGCGGCGAACTGCTCTTTTGATTCTAGTCGTGTTGCTATTATCACCTGGTGCGTCATGTTGACACAAGCTTCGATCATTCGAGTCAACTGAAGCACGTGAACTGCTGCTTGATGCCACCAAGTCCTCACGCACCTGACACAGGACGTCGCAACAGATTCTGTCATTGCAATGTCGTCTGTGCTACTTCTGGTCAACTTCTATTCCCATAATTATGCCACAATTCCAGCAGGTCTCTCAAACCCTTACGAGTCTTTTAAAGTACGTGATCCCTTGTCCCTAAATACGGGCATCTTTGCCGCTGTTCTATTGGCGAGCCGCTTGCCAGACTGGTACCACGTGTTCACGTGGTGCATCTTTGCGATTCTATGCTTGGCAGTAGCTCCCGGTTTCGAAAAGGGTATCCCGGACCGCTTCCAGCATGCCACTGCCTTGGCATGCTTTATGTTAGCGCTCAGTGCAATTTTTCGCGTATCACATCCTGTTACCGTAGCATTCACATTTGCAAATGTCTTTTGTGTTTGGATGGTACCCCTCGTATGGAGATTTACTCGCAAAATCGCAGAGTAGCACAAATGGAAGAATGTATTTCTCATCAGAAGTTTTTATCTACACCAAGTCCGCAACGTTCATTGGCATTTCATCAATCTGAAAAGGTAATAACAAGTGGGTTGCTTGATCGTTCAGCACAAATTGAGCCCAAGCCCCAACTTGTCTCACCTGCGTTGAGTAAAACTGTTCGATATCGCGGAGGATACGAATGTCGTCCTGCTTGACAAAGTTGATGGCAACGCCCTTCCGACCGAAACGCCCGGAGCGACCGATGCGGTGGATATAGTTCTCTCGATTGATCGGAAGGTCGTAGTTAATCCTAGTGACTTGTGTCAGCATAAATACCTTTGCGGAACTCCTAATGCACAACTAACACCAATGAAACCTGAGACACGTCGATCCCTCTTGCCCAAACGTCCGTTGTTATCAAGACACGGCTGAAATTAGTTACCACCATTAAATCACTGCGACAATTGGGAAAGCTACAAAAACCATCACCTCTTGGTTTGACGAAACTCGTTCATGATCGCGTCCCTCTCTTTCTGTGGCATGTCACCGTGCATTGACGAAACCGTAAAGTTCGCGTCCCTCATTTTTTGGGTAAGTTCGTCCACCTTTCCCCATATTTCACGTTAGAATTAGAATAGATCTGCACGAAATGGAGCAGGTAAATTCACCTTTTTCTTCGTGTTGCAAAAGATGACCGCTTGTGTGATTGTAAGAGTATCGTAAAGGTCACACAAGGTGTCGAACTTCCAATCCTCCTTGTCGACTGCCACGAAAAACTGTTTGATTCCTTCGAGCGTCAATTCATCACGCTTCACGAGCACACGAATTGGATCGGTCATAAACTTTGGCGACGAGGCACATTGGGTGTCGCGTGCATCATTGGTGGAGTGCATTGTTCAATGTCTTCACCCGACGACGACACAGTTAACACTCTACCTTGGTAGTCATTTCTAGAACATCGTGGGGAAGCGTGGCTGACACAAGGACAACTTGGGTGGAAGGAGCAAGGTGGCGGTAAATGTCATAGATCTGTTCCTTGAATCCCTTTGACAGCATTTCATCCGCCTCGTCAAGCACAAGCATCTTAATCCTCTTGGGGCGGAGGTGGCGGCGACGAATCATGTCAAAGACCCTTCCCGGGGTTCCAGAAACGATGTGTTGGCCATATTCGAGCTTGCGAATATCCTCGCCGACATTTGTACCGCCAATACAGGCATGGCATTGTACGCTCATGTAGTCTCCCAAGGCGAGACAGACCGTTTGAATCTGTTGGGCGAGTTCTCGTGTGGGCGACAGAACCAGGGCCTGGGTCTCACGTATCGCGGTGTCGATGTTCTGGAGAATAGAAATGCTAAAGGTAGCAGTCTTCCCCGTGCCAGACTGAGCCTGGGCAATCACGTCGCGGCCCTTGATCATGGGAACAATGGATCTCTGAGGATGAATGTGGCAGGTAGGAGGAACATTAAGGACAAGTTAGCTCTATTCCTGAAAGAAACTAGAGAGTATAACGAAAATCGTATCCGTACGCCCTGTCGTGGGTGGTTGAGCAATCTCCTCGGCCAAGGAACCGCTCCATGTAGTTGTTCCGAGTTCTAGGCCAGCACGTCTGTTGAAAATTCGAGGTATTTAAACGCACCTGCTGGATCGCCGACGGCTTCTCGAAATCTTGAGAAGCCGCCAATTAAAATACGCGCGTTTGAGAACTTATGTATTCTCTGCCGGGAGGAAAGACTGAGAGCAGGTGATTACGCACTGAACGCATAGATGCCCCGGAGCAGATCCTCCTTAAGATCTGAAATGTAAGAAAATTGGAGGATTCAGCGATGCGCCCATCATAAATTGTACATTCTGACAGGAAGAATGCCCACTCATTGAGTCGAAAGTTGGGAACACTTTCACATCCTCGCTTGTCTCGAAAACGAGCTTATCGTCGCCGTCGATGCGCTTATTGTCCTTTGATTCCATTGAAGTTGCGGGAAGAAAATGGTGGTTACTGCGGTCAATCTCGACTACCCACGGGGCCCACCCACACCCACACCACTCATGGAAGGACAACTCGAATTGCTGCGACGCACTCACGAGGAAATCGAACGCGTAGAAGATGCTGCAGTCGCCGAATTGATGCTCAAGCCAAAAGCGCACAGAGAGAAGTTGGCTGTTGAGCACAAAGTAGCAAAGTTCCTGGAGAGGATACATTCCCGTTCCCGTTTCCTGCTGGATTTGTACAAGGATGAAGATGGGTATGTTGATCTCATTGCGCATAGCCTTGCGACTTTGAATTCATGGAAGTCTTCTTATAGCTCTCGGAAAACTGAGATTGCTGCCATGTCCACTCCGAATGAGTTCACAGAGTTCTATAACAGGTTGAAATCAATCAAGGATATTCACCGCAGGAATCCAAATGAAATAGTTGAGCCGATGGAGCTGGAGTTTGTCAGACATAATGTCCAAGAACACGAACATGAGTTGGAGGGAATGTTCACAGCCGAGGAGGGCCTCGGACGGTTTTTGGATCTCCACGCGCTTCATGACCAGTATATGAATCTTCAAGGAATTGAGAGGGTATCTTACGTCCATTTTCTCGACTCGTTTGACCGGTTCGAGGAGATTCCACTTCAAGTTAAACGAGGTCAACCTTACAAGAGGTGAGCTTTGCACTACACGATTTATCTCTCTCGATTCGCCAAGCAAGCTCTTTCTCCCGTTTTCCCACTGGTTTGTCGGCAAAAGCTATCTCGAGAATCTTCGGTCTTACTTGGAACATTGGATCTCGCGTTCCCTCCCCCTCACGAACATTGCAGAAGTGACGAAAGCGGCGCTGGACCGTTTCCAAACCGACTGGGAGTCCGAGTCGGTATCTGGATGGGAGCCTCGGGAGCATGTTTCTAAAGGAGACGGGGAGGATGACCCGGCAGATCTCTTTTGCGCAGCGTGCGAGAAGCGGTTTGCCAAGCGGACAGTCTACGATGCACACTTGAGCGGGAAAAAGCACCTGAAGGCTTCGGAGACCTTGCTCAAAAACGGAGTATCGGCAGTTACACCAAAGCTGCTTTTGGAAAAGCGGATGGCAATAGAGCGCCGTGATCGAGAAAATGACAAACCAATAGCTGCGATGGAAGCCCAAGCACGGGCACTTGGACAATTTTTGAACACTCAACGAGATGACACCAAAGCGAACGTGGAACGCAAACAGACGATCACAGATGCGGAGAGAGTGAGTTCAAAGAAGTCATTATATACCCTCGTTATTTGTCGACCCTTAACATTCGACGTGCCTTTTCTTTGCGATGCGCCATAAAGGAAGACGAGGGAGAAGAAGTCGAAATTCCTGCCGTGGAAGGAGAAGAGGAGGAAAAAATTTACAATCCCTTAAAGCTACCTCTTGGCTGGGACGGAAAACCGATTCCGTAAGTTGTTGTGCACGTCGTTGTGATACAACGGTGCTTGGAAGTAATCGCACCTTCCTAGATATTGGCTCTACAAGCTACATGGTCTCAGTGTTGAGTATCCATGTGAAATTTGTGGTAACTTTGTCTACATGGGTCGAAAAGCATTTGACCGACACTTTCAAGAGTGGCGGCACGCTCACGGAATGCGTGCACTTGGTATTCCGAATACACGTCAGTTCCACGATATCACCCTCATCGAGGACGCCTACGCGCTTTGGGAAAAGCTCAAGGCAAAGAACAAAACGGAAGAGTTTAATCCCGAGGTGGTCGAGGAATATGAAGATCTCGAAGGCAACGTGTACAACAGAAAAACGTATGAAGGTAATATTGACAAGTTTATTCAGCACTTTCTTCCAAGCAGCTGTATTGAACCTTTTCCTTCCTTTCGTATCAGATCTCGTTCGACAGGGTATTATATGAGCACCCCTTCGCCTATTAATGTACAGATGAACGTACATATAATTGCATATCATACGTTTGTCCTGTGATTCGTGCAATGTTCAATTACACTTCCCAAAATTACCCTGGATAAAAAGATACAGCAAAAACAAAAGTGGAAGCTGTGGGTGAGGATATCGCGAGAAGGCTAGTAGTTCGATCCATTCCAAGAGCGTGGGAAGTCATTGCCACTATAAGCTGCTGTTTGTGATGGAAGATTCGTTGGTGTGGGACTGACACTGGTGTAACCATTTGTTCCTGTCGGAATTCCCTCTTTGCTAAGCTTGTTTTGTATACGCTTTCCGTATGGTGTCTGTCGCATGATGTCACCAATTAAACTTCGTACACCTCAACACCGCCTGAGTCCAACAAAAACTTACGTGGCGTATTGCGGGTAGTAGGGGCTTTATACAATCGATGAGCTTAACAAACAAAGACCGTTAGAGCGCTAGTGCACCAGGAGTGAAGTCCACAAATTCCTAGACACCTTCTGTTTCTGAATCGGATCTGCTGAGTCTAGTGCGGTCTGAACAACATAGTTTGCGTAAGAATCGCGAAGGAGCTTATCGAGACGCTCTTTGTTCAGAAGCTCATCAACAAGGGACCGTCGTGTCTCAGGATCAGCTACCCGAATGCACTGGTGGTTGAAAGAGAGTTTGTAAATCATAACAACGTTCTGATAACCGTCAAAGCTGTCGTCACCTTTTCAACAACATTTGAGCTAAACTTTTGGACGGATAACAAGCAGACATTTCCAATGAATCGCCGGACAAGGGCATCTGTAAAGCGGGTGTCTCCCAGATCCAAAATATATTGGACAACATAGTTCGCGAATGGATCCTGCACCAACGTCAGAGCATGATACGTGATCTCGGTTACGAGTTGAACCTTTTGGGATTCACTGGCATGATCCAAACAACGTTGTAACACGCAACATCCATGCCGATGGGTTGCAACGTCGATGCATTGCTTTGTGACTGCGTTAAAAATAAAATTGTTGCTTTCGGGTGATAGGCGGGTGAGACACTTTTGAATACAGTGATTCCCATTTAGGTCTTTGATAAGGGCGACCGGATTCTGACCCAAGGCAGTTACGAGAGCGCGTGTCTGACGCAATTAAAAAGTCCATTAATAAAAAATCACCTTTTGATCAAAAAGTAATGCATAAATGATAAGTACCTGCTGCGGAGTCCTGACGTGTTCGATAAGTTTCTTCAGTGAGAGGGTGTGAATGTTTAGAACGTAGATCCCACGCAGAGCAACACTCACCTGAACTGCGCGAGTCCCGTGCATGTTAAGACATATGTTGATTATTTCAGAGGCTACCGTGTCAATTATTACCATGAGCTGTTCGTCTGAGGCAACCTCAATCATTTTCTGGCACAGATAATTGCCGAATGAATCTGCAACATCACGACTATTAACAGTAGATAACTCCTTGAGAGAATATTCCGTACTCACCCGTCATGAGCTCTGCTAGATGGGAACACGTCTCCGAGAAAATGATATCACGATGATTTTCTGCACCTTCTTCCAACCGCTTTTGCAAATACCGGCATCCATGCTGGTCTTTGCACAGTGAGTATATCTCCCCGACAAGTGTTTCAAATTTGACGTGCGCGTAGCGAGACTGAACTGATGAAGATGTCAACGCATGAAGAGTAAGTGAAAAGAGAATAAGACTTCCCCACCTTCTTCGGAGAATGTCTTTTTCATACGCTGGGGCGCAGTCGCTGAATGATTGGTCCGTGGTTGGGCGATATTTAGGGGTGGTGGGAACATTTTTGGATTTGGGACCCCGATAGCAAACCCCACCGGTGCGTTGAAGTGCTGCCCTGTTGGGTATGTGTACCCAGGCATCATTTGATTGAATGAAGGCGTCTGCAACATTTGGTAGGGGACCTGTTGTTGCCCGACGAGATACTGCTGTGTGACTGGGAGCGGCCGCGTGACGTTTGACACTGGGATGGTATGTCCAGCAATGTGCATGTAGCTACATCTTTCGCCACGTGAGCAGTAACCTTGCTGAAAAAATCTGCACAGCGGCGCGTTCGTGGGGAAGAGGGAATTGGGCATATCAGGTGCTGGTTCTATTGGACCCTCTTCTGCATAGCTACCCAGTAGAGAGGTTAGACTTTCCACCGGGCGCTGGAGTTGCGAGCAGCACTCACCCTTTGTGTTCACGATAGTTGCCGTACTTGCCAAACCCACCGAAGGCGCTTGTATAGAGCTCAGAAGGATCACCTGGATTCACCAACGTATCATAAGCTGAGGGTACAGCGAGTGAGCAGATATTTGAGCGAGCGTCTTCATACCAGCCATTCCACCGGAAGATTGGATGAATGCTGTATGATGGATGTGATCCCCTTGCAACCTTTCCCCCAGGTGGCGCGGTGGTCTGAGCAAGCCATATGTTGAATCATACGTCTCTGGCGGTACAGCCTAACAGTTGAGAAAAGTGAATTGGAATGTATTCAAAGCACGACGAGGCTCTACCGCACGTGAGCAATTTGTTCCCGCTGTCGCACAAACTCTGCCTGCTCCAGAAATTGATGGTGGGTACCGACAATACCAGGACCAACGGACAATATCTGGGCATATCGACGAGCAAGCGACTCTCCAGGATCCTGGTTGGAGCCTTCCTTGGACAGCGAGAACGTGAGACCGTTTCCACTCTCCAGGCACTTCTCATTAACCAATTTCGGAGATTCCAAGCTTGGGAGTGGTGGCTCGACGGGGGTGGAGCTCAGAAGCGTGAGCTTATCCATCGACGTCCACAGTTCCGAAAAATCGTCTTTGCCTCCTTGCAATGTAGATCCTTGTATTTCCATTGGGGTGATTTCAAGTGACTGCGGCTGTTGCAGATGCCGTTGGTTCAGTGAAACATGTCAACCAGCGTGTCCGTTATGCAAGGGAACGCACCACTTCCAGGGTGTCTTGAGACATTGCAAACAGGCACGCAAAAGACCGCACAACGCCGAGTCACGCTCTTCTCGGGCGAGTACGGCAAGTGCAGGAAAAATGGATTGATCGGGAGAAGAGCCTCGTCGCTGTCTTTGCGTTGGCCCTTGTCCCTGGCTTCCCACAATTTTACCCGATTTGGGTTCATCACCTTCCCTCATTGATTGGGGTGCAGCCAAGGTAATATTATCCTTCCTACTATCAAAATTATCGCGCTTCGTTTCCAAAGTGGTGTAGCAAAGCCTGTTTCGCAGCCTGTATTCCCCCCAAACATAATAAGGAGCAAAATATGACAATTTGATTGGGATGATGCACCCTCACCTTCGTTTCTGCCATTTTAATTGATGTTCCTTCAACCAAGGGTCAATTCACTCGGACTTCTTCAAGAAGAAGTTGGCTCACTCACCGTATGCTTCACCAAGCTTATCCACACCGGAATAGACTCCAACGAGAAAAACTGGGCTATGTGTAGCTCTACCGCTTTCCTTCAGCAGCCTTCACGACATTGCTCCAATATTGAAAACAGATTCAGATCGATTCACGAGAACATACCGTGACACAGGCGGTTCCCTTCCCTTCGATTTTAAAACAGCCGCAAGTGTTCTCTTAGGTTCACTCAGGTCTAAATGCGAAGATACGTCGACAGTTCGAGAAAGGATATGTCCCTTTATAAATGTCTGAGCAGCGACTTCACCCTGAGAACAGTTGATTAAAAATCGCAATCAAGGCATGTGAACACCTTGAATTACCTTTTCAGAGAATATCGCGCCAATCAAGGCTTGTAAAACCCGGCCAACTACGAAGGATTCACCTCCGCGCGACTCTCGACCACCATCCCCCACGATTGAGCGGTCAGACCCCTTCCATCGCATAACGTTAGGGATACCAAGAGTACGGCCAACGCTTGCTAGAGCAGTTGGACCTGTGTAAGCCTCCAAGACGCTCTCCAGTGACTCTGCGGGAAGGTCCGGATACTTCAAAAATATCTCAGCCAGAACTGTTTGACGCAGTACGCTATCCCCTGAAGACCACGCACAATATCATTACCGGGTGGTGCTCTTATAAGTTGGTATAATGCCCACCTAGGAGTCTCAATCGATCCCCACCCCACGCAAGCCGAGCCTTCGGGTTCCCCGTGAAGCTCTTATGAGTCAATGCTTGATACAATGTCGTCGGATTCATGCCGACGACGTCAATGCGTGCTGCAAATGCCTCAAGTGCTGGTGTCCACTTTCCCAAGTGTGTCGTGTTCTCCAGGGTATCGTCAAGGGAGGGCGTGGTAAAGAGTGATGAAGAGTTCGAGAATTTTCGGCTTTTTTGAACATCCAGGGCGAAATTTGGTAGGGAGTTCCGGGTGGGAGAAAAGTGCGGTGGAGTAGAGTGAATTGGATGTATGCTCATCCGCTGGGGGACTGATAGATGCCGGTAGCGGATCGATTGGCATTCCAAGGCACATAGTCGTTGAAAATGCCTTGATGACTTCTTCATCTTCACAGAATCGTCAAACTTTTACAAGTTGGGTCGCGGTGGATGTGACCACAGCAGAAGAGCCAATAGAAAAAATTTCTTTGAACTCTTTGTGCCATTGTGGTAACACTGCCATTACATTTACACTGTTGTTACAAGCTGCTCAAGGCTTTTGTGCCGCGACAGCTCCGTTAATACAGATTCATCAACAGGTAAAACAGATTTCCGCCTGAATCTTTGCGGAGTTCCAGAGGTTTCAACCTGCGTTGCACGTTAGAATATTGTTTTGATGAGCCTTAAGGAGAAAGAGTACCCACCTCGCCCGAGACAACTTCCTTCTCGAGGACATCTAGACTCTCTCCTCCATCCTCCGCGTCGCCTTTGCCGTCCTCTAAACCCAGAATCTCGGTATGGTCAGAGACAGGAGCTGCGAACAGTTGATCAGAGCTGGGGCCAGTTGTTCGAACAGGGCATACTTACAGGACTGCTTATATCCCATCGTCGAAGGCAGTAAACGTACTGCCATTGTCGTTGGGAGTCCTTTCGCGTTTTGGGCTGCAAGGTGTTCCACCTTCATCCACATTTCTTCCCTCTCTTTCAGCTTCTTGCGTTCACTTTGAAACGTAACGTCTTTTCAGTAGTATACGCGGTCAAACCGTCCCGAATTCGACTTGCACGTACAATTGACGAGTCAGCTTGTACTTGTTGGTGCATTCGTCAAACAACTTTGGGCTGATCTCCATGAACAGCTTCAAAGCGTTATATACCAGACCGTGGATTGTTCTTATTCGAATTCATTCGCTCTGTTAGCTTCAGTGTGATGGCAGAGAAAGACCTAATCACATACCGATTCCAATGTGTTTTGGAATTCCGGTACAGAGAAGAGAACATGATAGGTAAGATAACAGTCGCATTATCTTGAATCAGGTTGATGATGTAGTCGTTGTTCCAGTAGTATAGTGCCCTTTCAGCAACCTGGAAGTGGGGGCTGGCGACACATCTGGCAATCTGCTTGAATAACGGATCTTGGATTTTTTGGAACTCCGTGGGCTCAATAACATCCAAGATCTCCTCCATTTCGTTGAGAAACATGACTTCCTTGGGGCTGTTCACCTTGGGCCAAAAGCGGAGCAACCCCAAGACAACTTCCTCTGTCAACGACGGATCTTTCTCCAGAAATTGAACAACACAATAAGCAAGTTGGGGATGATAAAGCGATAACGATCTCGCTTTGTGCAATGGAATGAGCACTCTGGTCAAGAAAACCTTGTGCTCCTCCTTCAGCGGTAGTGCAAAGCCATTGATAATACTGCGAGAGACAAATTCAGAAAGGTGCTCTACAAAACGCAACACCGATGGCTTCATTACCTCCCGAGTATCTCCAAAAGCTCGGCAATCCCGTTGTGCTTCTCACTCTCATAAATAAATTGGAAGAAAACGTTGTTGATGGACCTCCTGATGAACGCTCGTAGGTTCAAGAATTTTCCATAAATGCGATGTAGTGTCGTCTTCAAAAAATCTCGCTCGCGCGGGTCTTCTGAATCAAAGAGGTCAAGAAGCTTGAAAAAGTAGGTTTAGGATGGAATACGTGAACAATTCTATCGCAAAAGAAAAGCGATGTCAGCTACCTGCAAGATAAAGTGTTGGTCAATAAATTTCTTCGCGACATTGGTGTTGAAGTCCGGATGCTCAATGAATCGCAGAAAGAACTCGTAGACTATTTGGAGGTGAGGCCAAGCAAGTTCTAGCACTGGCTCATCCTCCTCTGGGTCAAAAGCATCCCCGCTGGGGTTGACTTGAGGGGGAAGAGGTCGGAAAAGATTGATGGAGAACTGTAAAATGTAGGTCAGTGCGTGTTGCAACTAGTTTGGGTCATATCCGCACCATGCTTATAACCTCCGAGTACACAGGATCAGTGACAATCCCGCGATTGTTTGTGAGAAACTCTACAAGTTCCGTCAGAGTTTGTCGCTTCACTTCTTTCCCTTTCAAATCGGCTGCGGCGTCTGTGAAGTCGAAGATAACGTTACATTGCTGTATTTTCTTGATGAAGAGTTCCTGCCTTTCGGCAGGGGTCACGTCTAAAGAGCAGGAAAGTCAGCGTTGTAGCGTAGAGTAGTAGATTCAATATTACACCTTTAAAGGAAAGGAGCTTTTCCAGCTCCACTTTCTCAGTGACGTGAAAACGAGAGGATCGTTGCCGTCGGGGGGTTTTGCTGATGGGTATAGCGTCCTTCTTTAGGCGAGAGAATGCGCCAGTCTTCGGAACCTCCTTTGAATCTGCTGCACGATGGGCTTGTGGTTTGATGTCACGAGGCATTGCCTAAGGGCAAGCGGATATATGTCGTACAGTACAATTCCACACAAAGCCACATAGAATCTGCACTTACAGCATCTGCTCCACCTTTGAGTGGCGGGGTGGGGAATCCACTCTGTCCGTTTGAGCTGTCACCCTTCATTGAATTGTCTTGGATTCGAAAGATGTCGTCGGCAAGCAGCCAAAGGGCTCGTCGAATAGCAGTCAAGACACACCAGCAATAGGAGGGCTCCCTTGTGCGGGAGAGGTAGGCGACACGGGTTTTGAATTCGGCATCGTAGTGGGAATAGGTCCAACAACTTTCGAGGGGTTAGAAGCTGGTGTGGTAAGCTTGGAGGTGGCCTGAATGGTGGATTGCGTAGTGTTGGAGAGATCAATTTGTTTGTCGTCTTTAGCGCTTGGGTCGCCCGACTTGCTACGGGTGAGCTGAGGGAGCGAAATGATAAGGATGAGCCATGTGGTGGTTGCTAGCACAGGCGATGAAGAAGTGTGGATGTGCACCTTGTTCTTGAGTCCCTTCATCCCCTCAGCGCACGATTCATTTGGTAATGTTTGATCAAACCTCTTGGTGAGTGATCGTGAGGTCGAATTTTGCCGCTCCCCTTTTTGCCGGCTCCCTTCAATCGCTTCAAATGGACAACAGGCGAGCCGGTGAGACACTGAATCGCTCTTTCGCGTGAAAGAAAAGTGTCCGACCTGCGCTAAAATAACTCCTGCCTGCTGTTCTGATGCGTCAGTGTTGAAGCTGTACAGAAGGTTTCTGAAAACCACGTTCGACTGGTATCCCATCATATCAGAGTACCGAACCAAGACCGCGATTGTTCGGGAGATGTTCGAGGCCAATCGCCATGTTGAGAGCCCGCAACAGATTGCATCCCTTGTCGCGCGAGGGGAGTCTCTTCTCGCAGAGTCTCAGTTTCACGTTCCGTATTCCAGTACGTATGAACACTATGGTCACGGTATGTGGGGAAGCCAACCTGTGAACTGATTCATGATTCCTCAAAGACATTTACATGCCGAGTGGGAGCAAGTTCGAGCGAAATGTCCACCCTCCCTTGAATGTGAGAAGTGTCTGTGTCTGCCCATCTTTGATATATGTTTGAGTCAACAGTTCTCTCGTAGGTTGTGGCAAATGGATTCGGCAATTATCGAACAAAGGATGCTGATGGTCACTAGTGTTGTATACAGTGTAGCGAGTGAAATTTATTTGCATCTTTCTACAATCTTTGTGATGGACCTGGGGGATATTGGACAGGTTGGTGAGACTGGTGTGGGTAAGGTGTGCTTTGGTGGGCAACCTTCTGGCATTTCTTCCTCCATGGCTGACGATGGTTCCTCCAATGAGACTGTTGGCCCTGACAAATGGGTGTACATTGAGATGCCCAGTGGTAACTCCAAGCTCGCGTTCCTGAAAACGGACAGGTGTGGTGCTTTACTGTTCGCTGGTTCTTCCTCGTCGTCCGCGTCACAATCATCTTAAGCGTGATAAAGCTTGGCAAGTTTGGATCCTTCAGAGCGAGCGATGTGATTGGGAAACCCTACGGCCTCCCCTATGAGATTGTTGAAAATGACAGGGCATGTTTCGCTGGCCGAGGATCGCTGTTTGACGACTTTGGTAGGCAAGGAAGCTGCTACAAGTCCCGTTCAAGACTTACACTGAGTGATGGTTGGAAAAGAGGTCGACGAAGATCCTGATGCGAGCAATAAGGAGATATTTGCAACTCGAGATGCACAGAAGTTGTCTAATGCGGAGATTCAGCAAATGAAGAATGAAACTTTAGAAGGCAAAATATCGAGCGAGGTACTTTCTGTGCTGGTGCCTCGTGTCAACTTTGCAATACGACCTGATATTTGCAGACTTTGATACAAAGAGTTGCGGAGAATAATGCAACGTTTGAGAGAAAGACGCAATTCAGCAAAGCGAAGTATCTGAAACGGAAAGAGCAGAAGTATGTTCAGCAAACGTATACAGCGGGGATATTCTCACACCACCCAAACCAGGTTTGGCAAAATATTTCGCCTCTTTGACCCCACGCCTTCTCTTCTCTGCCAATACTACCTTGATATGAATCCTTCAAAAACGAAAGATCTCCGTCCCGACTCCCTCTCTCAAATGCTTTCGTTCGGGAATGTCAGGAGCGGTGCAAATGTCGCAGTGGTTGACGAAATTGGTGGACTCCTGATAGGAGCAGTCATGGAACGACTTGGAAGTGCGTTTTGTTTTTCCGACCAAACAAAATATTTCCTTGATGGGAACTCAGCTTCCATTTCCAGGTCGGGGCACTGTTTGTGCCATATATGACGGCGACACAGAGAGCTACGAGTGTTTACCGTATTTGAACTGGAAGCAGAAAGACCGTGATCGTCTGCATACACTCCCTTGGAACCGGATTGTACGCGGAGAGGACGAAAGTGGGCTTTCATCCAGTTTGTGTTGCCCAATGACTAAATCGTATCATATGTGGTTTCTAGATCAGTTAACCAATCTAACGGACCCACATGCGAGCAGCCACAAAATTGAGCGTGTGAAGCGCAGAAACGAGAGATATCAGGCTTATCAGTCCGCGCGCCGCATTCTGGAGGAGGGGGGATTTGACTGCCTCATCACTGCGAGCCAATACAGTCCGAGCAGCATTATTCAGTCACTCAGTCATTTGATCAGAGGAAGCGGAAACTTGGTCGTCTACAGTGGATACAAGGAGGTGAGTTGTCACCTGCCAAGAACAAATTGACCTTCCCTGACTCACTTTTGGTTTCATCAGCCGCTACCACCCGCATATTCGGACCTTCGCTCTGATACGAACTTTGTGAACGTGCAACTGACGGAAACGTTCACTCGCGAATACCAAGCAAAGCCTGGTCGATTTCACCCTCTGATGAACACGAATGGTAACAGTGGATGGCTTCTCACAGCCATTCGTGTTGTTTCGAAACCACGCCCCATGAACGGGAGTTCGAGTAACGTCGTTGAAGGAGCGGACCACGAACAAACGCACCGAAAACGCCAGCGTACAGATTCGTGAAAAGTGGATATATGTAATATACATTGTTACATTCGTTGCAAAATGAAGCTGGGTATCACGATAGAACCAATCGCTGTGTTTACACAATACGGCTGATTGACTCGAACAATCCTGGAACAGGAAGAAACAATGAATAATGGCACTTTCGCGTTAATCGTTAACAAAAGCTTTCAGCTCACTCTCAATGTCCCGACTTTGACGCCAACGATTAGAGATTGCTGCATAGCAATGGCGTCAGATATTTAACGGACTTCGACTTTTGAGATCCAACTTACGCCAGAAGTTATACCGCGCATTCTTGATTAACTCAATAAATGTAATGAGGAGACCCCAGGGGTGTGGTCTGTTAACGATCAACCGTTCCAGAAGTACTCTGGTGATCTGCTCCTGGACAATTTCCTGTGTTGCCTCTGCAAAGAGTAGGAGCAGCACACAGCTGTGTCAGATTTTTGCAGGAAAAAAAGCATATTAATAAACTGCCGTTAACCAAACATAGGAGCGTGATTTTACCTGAAATACTGGGTCTGGGAGTTCGGAAAACGAAGTTGATTCGCTATTGCGCTCAAAAAGTAATACCGGCCTGTGAGTTGCAAATTTAATTATTGAGGAGTCAAGTTTTCCATATCTAGCGGATTGGAAAGTCCACCTTCTGTATCCAGTTCAGTCATCAGGTATTGGAAGATATCGATGTGAGCTCCCCGACTCATCGCAGCTGAAAAGTTACCGGACATTTTGGCAACAGGAAGTTGAGCGATTGCTTGAATGCCAACGTAAAGGACCAGCGCGTTAACGAGGGGAATGTTGTATTTGCTGGGACTTGAGTTGTCATTCGACATGAGTCGTTTCGGAAGATCGGCGAGAAAAGATGGTGTACCACGATTCTGAATAAATGCATCAACATCTCCGCGAACATTATTTGTCGCTAGTGCAGTCGTGTAGTCTGACATAATCACTGGAGGTTGCCCGATCTCTGGTAGAAGGTCCACTTTCAGATTGGGTGTGAATGGGTCAGGAAGACGCATATTTCGAGGAAACGCGCTGAGTATAAGATTTCGCAGTTGAATGCAGGAGGGTGGTATAACATCGGTTAGGCTGAAGTGGTATCCTGACAGGAATTCGGGGAAATCGTGCAGAAGGAGAAGCATGATTCTCAAGGTTCCTCGGTAAATAGTCCTGACCGCATCCTTCATTTCCGATTCCGGCCGCAGATAAGGTCCCATGAACTTGAAGAGATCCGTCAAGAGTCTCTGGAAGAACACCCATCCCTTTTGGCTTTCAGCATTCAACAGTTTCGGCATAAATAGTCTGTGTGCAATTAACTGAAGCCACGAGAAAGTAAACCCGGGAAGAAAAGCGGGTTGTAAGGTGTGGAATGTGTTGCTAGAGAGCAAATGTTAGTGGGAAATACAAAATTGGTTTTTGAATGGGATTCAGCACCTCATAGCGGAAAGAATTTGGAAATAAATGGGTTGCAACGGTTCCTGATACATGTCCAGGTCATGAAGAAGACTTGAGAATAGGCGGAAGAACGGTCGCTGGTCAAAACTACCACGTTTCTGCTCATGTGCATGAACAAGCACCAGTACAACGATAGAAAGAATCTTTGTCGTCAGCTGAATCTTCAGTACATTAACGGACAAGTTGGAGCCATCCAAGGCGTGATACTTGACAAAAAGCACGATGAGACGAGCAAAAGCGTCAACCGCCTGGAAAGCCAAGTGCTGAGGTAGTACGGCACTGGCTCGATACTTGATGTAATTGTCGACCGAAACCTCCGTGCACACCCGGAAAAATAAGGAAGAGACATCCTCTCCTTTTAGAACGCCGTATTGTTGCAGCTGCAATGTGCGATCACAGTGAATGCCAACGCAAAATTCAAAGTTCGCCCCCCGCATACCTGGGTAATGTATGCTGCTTGGGCTTGTTCGTTGGATGCCGGGTGATTATAGATTCGGACCCATTCCAAGAAAAGAAACTGAAGTTGTTCTCGCAAACGAACTTTGTCCACGTCTTTGGAGAGGTCTCGTCCAGAAAACATTGGATTACGTTTTCGAAGTTCTTCAATGAGAATAAGAACACTAGAAACAAGTGTGTAAGAAATTGGTATACTTCGTTAAGTGTCACTTTGACTCTTACGATTCCGGTGCTTTGCCTCTCTGGGTAATACGATTGAGGACGTCCAGAGAATTTTGAAAGTCATTTATAGTCGCGACTGCCGAGGCGGCATCGTCCACAACAGCATGTTTGATCAGTCTCGCTGCGAAATCAACAACTGGCAAACGGCCGCTTTCCATCAATCGTGCGAGCTGCATGTCCAACTCTGCAACAGTAAAAATGCCTATTTGCAGTATCGCGTAATAAAGTGGCACGTTATATTTCCGCTGTCAAATGACCGGGAGAGAGAAGTCATTTGGATGTTGCAAAAGTTCAGGTCAGATCATATCTCACATCATCATCTGCGTAAAGCATCCACTGAGTGACCTCCTTTCCGACCTTCTTGGAGATCTCACAAAATCGTTCAAGTAGCGCAAGGTATACTGCACGAGACAGTGAGGTCTCATTTCGATACAAGAAGTACACAGCCTTGAGAGGATTGTGAACAGTTACTCTGGAACAATGACGAATTGCCCTCAACACCATTCGACAAACCTTTGAAGACAATCTAAACGCCGCTTCATCACGATTGCCACATCTTGAAACAAGTGCCTGAAGCTGTTTCATAAGTTGACTAAGCTCATTGTCCGGGGATAAGTTCGCGAATTCAGTTGGAGGCAGTGTCCCGATAATCTTTTCTATCTCTGCCATGATTATCTTGAAGATGACACATGGGAATGGTCACATTAGCGATTATCATCCACCTTATTGAATTGTAACACATACCTGGCCTCTTTCTAGAGCTTGAGACAACGTGAGTACTTGGGGGAGCTCTTCTTGCGGTTGCGATAACTGCGAAGGATTTTGTCCTAATGTTGTGGATGCTTGAGGGAAGAATGTGCTGGGATCTTGCCGAGCGGGAGCGGTACTACGCATCACTTTCTCCATAGATTCTAAAGACCACGGCAGTTAGAGCGTTCCAGATTTAGGACAAGTAACGGGCTCACCTTGAGGGACGCTGACATAACGCGAAATCCGGTGAAAGTCTTCGTACACCCGTAACTAGGAGATCGAAGTTCTATTAGTTTGTTATCATGTGTTCGATTATGGCTTCGACAAACCTGTTGGGAACTGAGGCCACCGGGTTTTAATCGAAGGGCATCTGGAAGTGTGGTGGGATACCTCGAACCGGCAAATACCGATACGTCATAAAAGGGCTGGACCGATCGCTGCAGAGTTTCGAGAAAGCTCAGGGAAACCAACGAGAGGGCTGAATTCACACGGACTTACCTCCCGATGTATTCTGCGACTGTAGTATGCAGGTCCCAACGCATCATCGATCTCTGGCGCTGCCTTTTCAGCAGCGGTCTTTTCAATTATAGAAACTGCGGTGTCAAGATTGTCCGCCACCATCATAAATATGGCTTGTTCTGGCAACGTTTGCTACAGTACCGCCTCAATGTGTAAAACACTGCCATAAATCCAAATGTATTTTCTCTCACCTCAGTGTATCCATTCTGAAGAAGGAAAGTTCGCAAGTGCGATACCATGCTTAGCCTCAGGGGCTCCTTACAAGTTACTGAAGCGAGGCTTCCTGAAGATTGGCGAAAGGAACAGGGTTATCACCTTTCCACACGGTACTCCACAAAGCGTGAAAAAAATAAGCACCTGCCAAACTTTGAACCATTTGATGTGCAGCCCTTCGAAGCCTCTCCTCACTCGGCTCTGTGGCAAAGTCTTTGAGAACAAGTTCCCTCGCACTCGTGGTGGCAATGGTCACCGCCCTCTCCACGACAGGGCCAATAATCTGCAAAAGACGACCCCTGAACAATGAGTCGACTCTTAATAAACGATGTTCACAAACCTCCCGGATCGCCCTGTCAAAAGCGATTGCTACTATCCGCTTCAGGGCAGGTTGGGTGCTGAAAATGGGAACATTAGGATTGAAGGTGATGAATTGGGCAAGTGTGGGGAGGCCAGAGGGTTGTGGTTCATCTCCTATCCCCACAATACTGGAAATCTGTCCAGATTGAGCTTGGCTTGCACCTGCAACTGTCAGTGGGAATTGGTCAGAATCCCTCGTGGTTATCGGTCCTTCTGAGCCCTTCGGCTGTCGATCCTTCAAAAGAGTCGACGGTTCAATATCTACTCAAGAATGCGCCCGTTTATTGATGCGAAGAGGGAGATTGAGAAACCAAACAACGGCACCTTTTATATCAATGCTGAGTTTCTTGCAGAGGACTTCGATCTCAAACTTTTGAGGGAGTTTCAGATCAGCAAAATGATATAGTTCAGCCAGGAGTCGCATTATGGCGATTAGCCAGGGGTTGGGGGGTTTGAATACTTTGCTTTGTGAGCATTGCTCGAGAACTTTGCACACGAACGGAATGACCACAATAAGGCGCTGAAGATCATACCCTTCAATCAAAAGGTCCTGTGCGCGGGAACACATTTTACTCCTATGTATAGCAGAGAGTTCGCGACTCCACCTACTTTTAAAGAAAGATACTTGTGCTTTATCGGAAGATTTTTCGCCAGGGTAATGCCCCCAAGCCATGATCCCAGGTTCTTGAGTAGAGTCCTATCACCAGAGGACGTCATTGTCTTTTCAGACTCCAGTAAACGTTTGGTTTTGGCGAACGTTTCTGTCAGAATGTCTCTCGCCAGTTCCTTATCACCAATTGCATCCAACATCGACATATATAAGCTGTGCTGATTGGGTTCTTGGCTTGCCCGTTTTACCACAAGATAATTAGCGAACCATCGAAAGTAAGGTGGTTTTAAAGCCTCCTTAATCTTTGACACCTTGTCCACCAAGTTGTCGGGGGCAACGTTGTTCACATTAAACTCTATCTTATCTTGGACAGCCTCGGGAGGGACCTCAAAATTGTCGTCTTCCGCGCCATCTAGCAGGGCATCTAGCCGCAACGCCCGAAATACAATATTTGGTTCCAAAGAAGAAGCTGTGGTGCTCAGGAGTCCTCTATCCTCTTGCTGCGTCAGAATAGGTTGGTTGGGAAGGGAATTCGAAGTTCTATCGGATACACCTTCCCCTGCCCGAACTTCCGGAAGGCTTGTCTCCGCTTCTTCTTCAGCGATGGAGGTGGTACTTTGCTGGGATGCAGTCAGTACAATCTGGTACAGTTCGGGCAATGCATCTTGCAAGTGGGAAATCGACAACAGATGGGAACAGAATTGTGGCCACTCAGAGAGCCTCGAGGTAAACTGCGCTAATGCTCTTGCTCCAAACTTGAAGAGCTGTGTGTTGGATGGTTGCCTAAGTGCATCTAAAACACATCGAAGAGCGATCCCCAATTTATTGTACGTCACAACTTGATGCTGTACCAGCGAGCCAAACAACGTTCCAGTAATTGCGAGTTCATTGTCTGGATATCCAGAAAAGAAACGATACTCATCAAACAGATTGAGAATCATACATGAATACACTTGTTGCTCGCGTTCCACAGTGGAAGATTTGAACCTCAACAGAAGCTCTATCATTTGCTCGATTGTCAAATCTCCCGTGTACATCCTTTCGTAGTAGGAGTTGGCCTCTTCTTCCACTTCGGGCGGCACACCAGCTCCATCTACGCTAAGTTCTTCTGGAGCGGTAATTGGAGGAAGCGCGGGCATCAACGGAGGACCAAATGACAGTATTGGGGCAGAAACGGTTGATAGTTGCGGGAAGTATTGCAGCCAGGTGCTCGTGACCTTTTTTAGAAGGTCCAGATTGTCGGTGTTCATCGATCTGGCATTAAAATATGTTATGATTCAGGAGCGTTGTTGGGTGAATTCGCGAAACAAGCACTCACGCAAGCACACTGCACATAACTTTAAGAAAGACTGATACCGTATCCCCAGATATAAGAAACCCTTGGCCGGGCCGTTGTTCTTGTCTGGAAATGTGCATAGCCGCCTTGTCTACCAAAAACTCCAAACAAGCCCTCCAAAATGGTTCTCCGTGCTCCCTAACATGATCCATTAGCCATTTTTCCAAATTCAAGAAGTCACGCCGTGAGGCGAGAGCTGCTAAATCGATCGTGAAAGAGAACGGCTTCGTCTCCAATATCGACGGAAGACCCTAACGAAAAGCACGCAATTTAAAGGTAATGCCGAGCAGTTGGAGTCTGAAATACACACCTTCACTTCCTGTGAAACATCTAGAATTCGTGATAAAACGCCTTGATCCTTTCGATAAAGTTCGACCAGACCAGATAAAACCCAAGATGTGTTAATTGCCCAGATCTTTGGGATGACAAGGGAAGCACTCGGGTGAGAGGCCAAGAACCGCAAAAGGAGACTGTTGGCAAGATCTGAATGAAAGGTGTTCCATGGAGGATCAATTTGTGCAAGCCCAAGAAGAACAAGCTCCGGTGCCTGCTTTAAAGCAAGATCGAACAGCTCTTTTGCTGCATCGGCGAATTCGGAGTCCGCCAACATAGTCAAAGTCTCCATCAAGTCAAGAGAGTTCCAAGTAGACACTGCTATAGCGGTCTGCATTTGCTTTAGGGCAGTGTTCGTAGCGTTCGAAGTGGAATTTGTAGGAGAGCCAGTATCGATGGTAAAAATTTTCCTCGTCTCCATGAAGGCAAAATTGAAAATTTCAGGGGGTGAAAGTACGGCGTACTTCAAGATGCTCAATTGTGCTTTTGTGTTATTCCATCGACCCCACAACGATGCAACTGGGAACAATTTCAAATCCTGAAGTTTGGGTAAAATTGAGAATACCAATAACGCATCGAAAATACCCGGAGGCTCACCTTACGGGCGGCCCTGATCGCCAACAGTAGAATCTCAAAACCCCTGAAGTCAAACAAGTAGAAGTCGTCGTAGTCAAGGTTACGGATTACTAGATTCCAGTCCGTTTTTGGTCGCTTCAACGCAAACCATTGTGAGAAATTTGCCGACTGTGGAACGTGTATTCCATTACCATTTCCATCACAACAGAAACAAATACTTCGACATCCCAAGCACTCGCACGTCGGTCTCCCAAGCCTAGCCCGGTTGCACCGCTCCATGCAACGGATGCCAGGGCACTTAGAGCGGCACCTTCATCAAGTCCGGTGTGGGTTTGCGCCATCATCCCCAGAACTTGTGCGACTTCCGATTCACTAAGGGTTGTGTCGGCATTCGTAGCAGTGATGCCGACTTGAATGAAAATGTTTCGAAGAACGGATGTAGAAAGACATGACGAGTAGCCTAATTCGCGGATAAGTTTGAAAAGGGGAACACCATTCGGAAGATGCGACGACATTCTTGGATGGAGGGGTTCGATGAATCACAATTCGTGACACCGTCGATTTTCACTCACTCGGTCTCAGTTGTTAGAACTCTTGGGACGGTTAACACTGACTTCAAATTGTGAAGCTCTTCTCGAACAGTATCAGCCACGGAAGGAAGGTCCAACAGAAGGTCAACAAGCTCGGTTGTTTTAGTAACCCGTACTTGAGCGGCGACTGGACGATCTCCGGAATGTGAAGCGGCGAGTTGGACAGTTTTCGCAATGATAGCTTAACAACAGAGTTGACTCAAAAGGGCACGGGATAAAAGAGCAGGCACGCCAAGCCTTACAGTCTGCTGACGAGTCGTCTCTCAAATCTGGGGCGCGTAGATAATAGACTGCTAGCAGGATCACAGATTGCTGAACCTTGACCCAAGAATCGGTGATTGACAACAGTGGTTCAAGGTCCCGAATAAATGACGCACTGGGCGAAAAAAGAATTCGGTTTATTAAATCGGCAAGGGTGGTGACAGTTGGGTTGTCGTGCTGGAGCAGAAGAGTGTGCAGAAGGGCGAGAACCAAACAGTTCTTGTGTGGGGTGAGATCGGAACGCAGGCACTCGAGGACAATGTGCAGCGGTTCTGAGAGAAAAATCTGCCCAGGATGACCAATTGTGAGAGAAAACGTCAGATCCATGGTGAATCGAGCCCAATTAGGAATAGGAATCACCTCCTCCAGTTGGGTCAAGGAGCCCCAAGTGTTGAGATAAAATATGTGTCTCGCGATGACGTTCTTATCCAGGTTGGAGGTAATTCGCGTGGTGAGCGGTATGCAGACGGCAAAATCGCAGGTCGGTCAAGTGGTCAGCTGCGGTGGCCCCATTCAACCTCCTTTTCCTTCTATCAACTAACATACTCGCACACGTTATCGTAGCTAAATTTGTCCACCTCACCGTCCTCCATTTCTACAACCACTTGTTCTGTATCGCGCTTTTTTTCTAAAATGAGTCCAATGTGGCCATACCACCGTCGCGCAGAGTTCCCTACACGGCCAACAACGAGGACCTTCTGGCCGACCGACGGTACGATGGTCTCGAGATGACGCTGAGAAACATTCTCAATGATCTCACCGCGGTCGGTCTGAATAGTTGCCGATGACGGAGTGGGAGTATCGAGCACCAAACACTTCTTCCTGTAATGCAATGTCCCCACCGCCTCCGAAATGACTCGGACACGAGTGTGTGCATGAACCCAAGTGGGCTCTTCCGTGTAAATGGTGAGTCCTTTGTCCGCATCAGTCCGCTTTGGCAAACCGTCTTCGCCTTCATCAGATTTTGAGCCACCTGGCGAAGTACTTCGTGACTTTCTCTTGTTGAACGCGTGCTCCGCCCTTTCCGATGTCCTGCTCGCCGAATCTCCCCTCCTTCTCTCCACTTCATCTTCAAAAAATATTTTGCGCTCTCTTGAATCATCCAATTCAACAGATAATTCGGTATCTCGTCCTTTGCGCTTCCGAATGTCTTCTACCGTTCCCGTTCGGCCCCTATGCTTGCCAAGCACCACAACAATAGCATCCCCTCTCTTTAATCCAGACGATGATTCTCTTAAGCGGTCGTCTTCTGGAGCTCCAACTTCACGATAATGTCGAACCCGACCATCATCTGTCACAATGGGTTTATACTCCCGCTTTGACCCTTCACGGGTCTCTCCAGGTTTTATGTACTTCTTCTTCTTTTGTGAGTGGGTAGCAGGGAGTTCGTCCGGTTTCGCACCAAGTCCTAGAAGTGCTGGACGTGGGACATACTCGATTGGACGAATCAGAGCGTTCTTTTTGTTCTTCCCTATGGCTTGGCCCTCTTTCCACCCCATGCCACGAAGTAGAGCACTTCCGAACAGCTCCACTGGAACACCATCATAGTCTTCCAACTTGGGTTCATCGGGGCGAAGGGAGACATCGTGTCGATACTTTTCTTCTTCGGTGGCAAGAGCGTCGAGGCCAGGAACAGCATTCTGTTGAATGATAGGTACCTGAAGAGTGAGGCTCTGGTCCAGCGAAGGTACCGCAGTCCCATCGGCTTCGGCGATAATCTGCGCAGCAGCGAGCTCATCCGCGGACATTGAGGTTGCTGCACGCGCCCTCCCTCCAAGAAGAGATGTCTCTTGGTCTTCACTACGTTGCCCTGAAATTAGCTCCTCCCCGGCGACTTCTGTGCTGCTGTCTACTCGTTGCAGCCCATACTTGAGTTCATGGGTTCGGGGAGCCCCACTCGCCATCCCAACTGCTGCAGTAGAGTCGGTGCTCCCACTCTCCGTGGCTGAAGACGCCCTCCATTGGTTACGGGAAATATGAGGGATAATTAAAGGTTTCGGTTCTGTTGGAGAAGCATCACTGCAGCATTGATGAGAACTCTCAAAGAGAAAAATTCGATGCCAATAGTAAAGACAAACGTACCCTCTTACTGACCGTCCAATCACCTGAGTGACGAACTCTTTGGCCCCAGTATGTGCTTCTGGTTCTGCATCCCCACCTAAAACGTCCCTCTTCCGAGGGCGCGAGCCGGATGCTCCCTGCCGTTTTAGATTTAGACGAGATAGAGAAAGGCTGACCTTCGCCGATTCAGTTTGACCTCTTTCCATTGATCGAAATCAGAATTGAGTGAGGGTACTGCGGCCAATCCCACACCCGCTGATGACAACAGAGCTCGTACGGCAGGCTTCGGAAGCAGCGGGAGTGGTGGTAAGGGATCCTGGTGCCATACAAGTGAGTAAAGGTGGGGAGGTCCGATGAACGAGGTATCGCAACCACATATCATATATATCATGTGTCCCATGATTCCTTGCAACAGTTTTTGGCTAATGACATCGATTACCGAGTTCGTGAGGTTATACAAGTGAGATTGGATTCTAAAAATGAATCGTGGATGTTCCACGCAACTAAGCTCACTCTCCACCTGGGAAGGAGGCCCATAAGTTCATGCGGCATTCGAAACGCGCCAAGCTTGACCCCTCGGATATCAACAATGCCCTCCGTGTTCGTAATGTTGAGCCGCTGTATGGTTTCGGCGCTCCGGACGAGTTCTCTTTCGGTACTGCGGGCCCTGGAGTGTTCCATACAAATGATGAGGAAATCAACTTGGATGACCTAATCAATGCTCCTTTACCTACTGTTCCTCTCGATATCTCAATTACAGGTATACATGCGACTTTCGCTTCTTGTTGCTGGAACGCTCATTATATTTTGATGAGGACACTGGCTTGCAATTGAGGGGGTCCAGCCAGCTATCCCTCAGAACCCAACGCCTCATCGTGATGTCGGCTCTCGTGGCTACTCTACCGTCAAGTCAGAGTCGCTATCAGATGACTCCGCAGCCAAAGCTATCGTCAGTCAAGTGATGTCAAAAGAACTACAGCTTTACTTCGAGAAAATATCTGGAGCTCTGTACGGAAAGGAGCCAAGGCTTGTTGATGCAGCAATTGATAGCGTGGCTGGCGACCCCGGCATCAATCAACTTGTACCGTATCTGGTCGAACTTGCCGCTGAAAGGGTCAGTGTCTTATGCTTCGGAAATGCTCTTGTTTCCCAAACATTTTCTCACTTCTGGTCAGGTCACCAAGCAGCTCAAATCACTAAACGTTCTTCAAAGTTCCATGAGGCTGCTGCGGGCGTTGCTGGGCAACCCTCATTTGTTCATGGAGCCACACGTGAGTGATTTGCAGTTCTACGTTGTTGTGCTACGCAGTTTTCACGGGATCAGGTTCGCTTACTCCGTTTTTCTGAATTTACGTTACTTTGCTCCTGGCACTGTCACACGTACATCCGGATTTTGTCAGCTTCATAGTATGCTCCCTACAATTCTCACCTGCGTCGTCGGCAAGAGGCTCGGGGATCCTGCGTCGGATTCGTATTCAAACCACTACGACCTACGGTCGTCTGCGGCCACACTGGCGGCGCGCATTTGTACCAAGCACACTTCCGCCAATAATTCAATTCCATCTCGTACTGTGCGAACACTGCTGCGAGCCTGGCTAGATCCCACGAAGCCGTTTGTGACTCATTTCGGCGGAATTTCTGGCCTCGGGGCGATGGGAAAGGAAGCTGTCCGATCAATGGTTTTACCCAACGTGCAAGCTTACGGTGCCCTGATCGAAAAGGGGCTCAAAGGCGATGGTGGCGAGATGGGAAGTTCATTGGAGGCTAAGAGAGCCATGGACATGGTTGTGGTGAGAAAGAAATTTGCACGGATTTGAAATGTGATACTTGCAACTTCTCTCTCTCTCAGGATGTTGTGGTCCCAGTTCTTGCGGAAGATCTGAGAGATCGACCAGATGTAGTAGCTGACAAAGCCAGTTTGCAGGGTCAATTTGAAATCAAGTACGGTGAGATATTTGCAAAAGACCTGTTTGATGGGGTTATCGCAAAGTTGCGGGGGGGTCAAAGTCAAGATGCAATGCTTGTAGATTCAACACAATCATAAATAATTTGAAATCAAGGTTTTGTAACAGAGGATTGAGCCGGCAAAATTTCCATCGTGCACACCACAGGCCAACCAATTCTTCGCATTTATTTGGACGAAGAGATGGCCGAGGTCCAAATCGATGAGGGTGTATTCCATCGCCGAGCGTTAAGACTTTGGAATTCCTGGAAGGTACGCTGGCAGCTTTTCAAATCACGAGACGAGATGTTTCCGCGAGTTGACTGGCCCCTCATTCTCTTTGAAACTCCTTACGAAACCCTGCCAATCTTTTCCATCCTCATCAATGCTGTGCTATGGATACTCTGATCCATTTCATATTACTCTCAGTCATCTTCCACGGCATGGGGATGTGACTCCCTCTTCTTCTTTGTTGGGGCTTCTTCTGATGAGGATGCCGACGATTTTGGACGAAAAACAACATGTGTTCAGGTCTGGTTGATTCAGTACGAGTTTACGGATACGGCTTTGTGCTTTACGAGGGACAAATTGGTGATCCTCACCAGCCAAAAGAAAGGTGAGTTTCCAACCTCGTGTAGTAAATGGTTCATAAACGGTATCCTCTGCTACTTTGTGTATGGAAAGCTACGTACCTTGAAAAGCTTCAAACTGCTGACCTCCAGGAGAAGATCCCACTTGAAATCTTGAAGCGAGGGAAAGATCCCGTGGAGAACAAACAACTCTGGGAGAAGCTTTCGCAGCATCTCCGTGGGGTATGTTCTGAACACGACTGTCTTCATTCTCTCTTTCTGAAATACTGAGTCGTCCTTCAGAATCGAGTTGGATGTGTACCAAAAGACGTCTACAGTGGGAAGGTCTTCACCGAGTGGACCAATTATCTCAAATCAGCCAACTCACAGTGGACCCCGACTGACATTACGGCGGAGCTTGGTGATTTGCTTGCCACGAAAGACCAGGATGCAGTTGCAAGTGTCCTCAACATTCCATCTTACTCGCAGCCTACTGACAATTTGTTTCCGTCTAGGCAACTATTCGAAGCGCGGCTAAACTTTCTGACATCATTTTGACGAAAGTACTACAGAACAAAGTGCTTGACTTAATTGACTTGGGTAAACCAACAACTCACAAGAAGCTCGCGGAGATGACTGAAGCTGTCCTGGATCCGGACAAGAAATCCAATGTCAAGCTGCCTTCTGACATTAATCTCGCTAATGCGGAATGGGTTCATTCTCCGGTCATTCAGTCGGGCGGCAAGTACGACCTGCGTGCTATAGAAAGCGACGAGGGGCAGCTGGACGCAGGAGTCATCGTGTGTATCGTTGGGGTTCGGTACAAGAGCTTTTGCGCTCATGTTGGAAGAACGTACATGATTGCACCGAACGACGTGGGTGGGAACTGCTGTGATGGAATTCGACCGACTCAGTAATTCTTTTTCCCCTTCATTGAAAGCAACGACAAAGTCACTACCAATTTCTCTGTGACCTACAAAGTCACATCATCAAGGAGATTATACGACCCGGGGTGAGATGTGAACAGGTGTACGCTCAGGCGCTCGCCTACGTAAAGGAGAAAAGGCCAGACTTGGAGCCGTACTTTGTCAAATCGTGCGGCTATTCCGTAAGTACCAGCAACTCCGAAAATGTTCGATCCTTCAGCGCTCAAAATGAAGCATACCATTTCTTCAATTTTCAGATAGGTATTGAGGCCAGGGAGTCAAGTTTCACTTTGAGCGCCAAGTCGGACAGAGCTATACAGGAGGGAATGGTGCTCAATTTGTCACTTGGCTTCCAGAATATTCCTGATCCCAAGAGCAAGAGTACAAAGCACAAACTTTACACGGTCTATTTAAGTGACACTGTTCTGGTCGGCTCTGACCGGGGAGATCTTCTAACAGACTCATCGCGACTTCCCAACGACGTCATTTACAATTTCGAAGAAGAAGAGGAGCCGAAGAAGGAGAACCAAGCACCAAAAGCGAATGGGAAGCCTGTTGACAAAAAACCGACGCAACCGACCATTAGTGGGAGTGTGGTGATGAAGGAGCGTACCCGAGGAGAAAAATTGGGGAAAGACAAGGATGACTTGGAGGCCAGGCGTCGGGAGCATCAGAAACAACTTGCAAAAGAGCTTCAGAGTAAGGGGCTGGACCGATACACCAAAGGTGGAGATCATGGGAAGAAGGACGAACAAATAGTCGTCAAAAAGTTCGAAAGCTACAAAGGCGTCGATAGACTGCCACAACCACCCAAGGATGGTGTGAAGGTACTCTTGTTGTTGGTTGTCCATATCTCTTGGCATCTATGTTCATTTTGGCGCCCTAGATTCACGTCGATGGGAAGAATGAGTCCATTATTCTTCCCATCTATGGTCTCCCGGTACCGTTCCACATCGCAACTCTAAAAAATCTCAGCAAAAGCGATGAAGGAGAGTTTACATATCTTCGATTTAATTTTGTGGGGCCTGGTCAAATTGGCTCCAAGAAAGAAACGCCACTGGTGAGGACATGATGTTGTCGAGGCTCTGTAATCCTGTTCTGAATAATTGCTGACTTTGGCGCACAAAGCCTGTGGAGGATCCAAATGCTACATTCATCCGTGCCATAACCTTCCGCTCACGGGACACTTCCGCGTTTGCAAATCTCTTCAAGAACATTCAAGATCTAAAGAAGGACTACCTCAAGAAAGAAGCTGAGCGCAAAGAAAAGGCCGACTTAGTGGAGCAAGCTAAACTCATCGAAATGCGTGGAAAGCGCCCGATAAGACTCCCCGACGTATTCGTCCGTCCACAGCCTGAGAGTAGAAGGGCAACAGGGGATTTGGAGATTCATTCCAACGGTTTGAGGTTTCAGGCCATGGCGAAGGGTGGAGAACAACGAGTCGGTAAGTGCGTCGTTCAATTTGCCGAGGCGTCTTGTTTTTTTCATATATGACGTCATTGGTTACTGTGCAGATGTTCTATTTGCCAACATTCGACATCTGTATTTCCAACCTTGCGAAAAGGAGTTGGCAGTTATTTTGCATGTTCACCTCAAAAACCATATTATGATTGGCAAAAAGAAAACTAAGGTTCGTGGATCCATTCCGTTTTCTTCCTCATTTTCTTCACCCAGTCCCCGCCCCTGCTCTCTGCCCCCCTCCTCCCATATATCTTCTCGACCTCCATTGGCCCTAGCAGGATGTTCAATTCTACCGTGAGATTTCGGAAATGGTCTCTGATGAAACAGGAAATCGCCGGCGGCGACAATTTCTGAACGACGAAGACGAGTTTCGAGAGGAGGAAGACGAGCGCCGACGCCGTGCCACTTTAAACCGGGACTTCAAAGCGTTTGCCGAGGAAATAAAGCAGCAATCTGTTTCTCAAGGGATTGAAGTGGAAGTGGAGGTGCCTGTACGGGATGCTGGGTTCCGCGGTGTTGCACATCGGGAGCTTGTGTTGTTTCAGCCGACCGAGAACTGTCTTGTTCAACTCTCGGAGACTCCTTTCCTCGTGATTTCGCTGGATGACGTGGAGAAAGTCCATTTGGAGCGAGTGCAGTTTGGCCTGCAGAACTTTGATATGGTGTTCGTATTCAAGGATTATCAAAGAGCGGTAGTGCATATCAATACGATTCCGCTCAATGATGTCGGAGCAGTGCAGCATAAGAAGAAAAAAAAGGAGAACAATCTCGAGTTGGTCAAAACATGGCTGGAGTAAGTGGATATCTCGGATCAGTGTGAATTAGTATCTGAAGTGCTCCGCACACTCCACCTCCGCCTCCTTTCATGACAGCGAAATGGATATCCCCTTCACGGAAGGGCCCGTGAACTTGAACTGGCCTCAAATTATGAAGACCGTTCAAGAGGATCCAGCCGTTTTTTTCAGGGACGGTGGTTGGGAGTTCTTAGAAAGCAAGTCGGACGAGGAGCAGTCTTCAGAGAGCGAAGCTAGCGAGTACGAAGAAAGCAGTGATGAATCGGAGGAGGAGAGTAGCGAGGTGAGGTCCTGCATTCCTCGGTGACTTGTGGGATGACGCGAACATTATTAATTTGTTCATGGTGACTCGATTGTGACATCAACATTGACACAGGACGAAGACAGCGACTTCGACGAGGACGATGACGATGAGAGTGACGAAGGGAGCGACGGAGATGATGATATGGATGAGGAGGATGATTGGGATGCGCAAGAAGAGAAAGCCCGCCGAGGTAAGTAACTCATTGAATGTACCACGTTTTTCCCATCAAATGTTCCTTTATTCACCTGTGCATCCACTTTCATTTGCGTCTTTTCGTTGGGGTCACAAAGACGACGAGAAGCGCGAAAAGCGCAAAGCGAACGGTGTTGAGGAAGTTCCAAGAAAGAAGGCGCGGAACTAAATTGATTCCAATTGATTTGATTGCATGATGATTGTGCCCACTGCGGCTTGCAGCGAAATAGAAACGACTATATTTGCTTCACCACTTACAACAAAGGGCCACGACGGTGGCACGCGTCCGCACGATCAACACACCACTGCGTGCTACTGTGAGACGGGGTGATTGGAACGGAGGAAATCGCTCCGATTGGACAACCAACGGAACGGGGTGGATTGATCCCTCACATGCAATGAAAACCAGCGGAAACGGACAAAATGGGGGAAGCGGTGCAGCTATGGCGAAGGGATTGGAGGTTTCGGGATCTGCTGGGCTGCGTCCACTACCATCTGTCAAACAATCAAGTGGTCGTTCGCATTTTGCAAACCCAAAAGCTACATGTCATGGCCCCGTCATCGCCGGCGCAACTATGACAATTCAGCTTCCATTTGTGTTTGGGGGTGTCGAGGCCGACTTTCCCCGTCGCAAGCGACGCTATGCCCGCGATTTGAAAGCGAGAGAGCCCTCCACACGTCCTCCTCCTCCTCTTCCCAATATGACCACTCGTACTCCGTTACGGGAAACAGAGAATGCACAAACAGTATCACTCGCTACAGATACTGCACCTAGTCGACCCCCTGCACCTACCACTCTTCCCCCCACGCCACCCCATGATCGTGTGTCTGATTCCTCCGTACCACACTCCAAGTCCTACTCTCTGATACCTCCAACCTTCACACCTATCTCTGCCGCTTTCGAACTACGAAATGGCTCAGAAAGTAAAGCGAACACTGGGATCCCCGGTGTCGCCCCAACACGGGAAGAAACTCGCGCGATTCAACATAATACCGGCACGCTACCCACAATAACGAGCAAAACAAGCGCATCTCGTGTCTCCTCTACTTTGTCGGCTTCCCACACAAATCCCGCAACTCTACCTACACCTGATAACCCCGCACCTAAATCTTGGGCCGACATCTTCCGTCGCAACGGTAAACCGGGAAGTGCTTTGCCCCGAGCTGGCGTTGCGACCAAGAGTGGCACCGATGGAAAGAATATCGTTGTTCTTGGCGCGATGCTTGCTGTAGCAGGTTTGTACCGAGATTTCCACACCCAAGCTGCTTACGCACCGTAAAACCTTGCTGGACCGCCACAATGGTGACTCTGTCGACTATTGGGTTTGGTTCCTTGCAAGGGAAAGAGTCCTGTTTCCCTAAGCATCTGAAACTATCTCAATGTCACGTGTCCCAAATGGAACTGGATTATTTCACAGAGATTCATATGCGCGGAAGTGGACTGCGTTAACGCTCTTTTACATATGAGTGGCCTTCTGATGGTTTCATTGCCAATGTTTCCAGATTTTCTCCGTGGGTACACGCCGGTTATTCCTCCGCCGTCATCTTCTACACATGAATTTCGACCGCGACCCCTCACCAATACTGGAAACACATGCTATCTTAATGCTGCTTTGCAAGCCCTTGTTTCCACGTCCCACTTCCGCCATTTCTTTCGTCTACTCTCCACGACCACCTACGTCAACCCTTCTCGTGCCATCGCAGGTGATGGAGGGATTCTCCTTGAAGCCCTGGGAGCGTTTGTCGGGGCGTTTTACCATGGCAATAACGAGGCTTTCGCTCCTGACGGGGTTTACGAGGCTTTGCGGGTTGTGAAGATGGCACGAAATCGGAAAGCGGGAAAGCGTGGAGTCGCTAACGGTGTTATTAAAAGTGGTGGACAATCTTGGGGTGATGTGAAAGGGAGGCAAGAAGACGCGGAGGAATTTTTGAATTTGCTCCTGGATGGAGTGCACGAGGAATGTGTTGAAGGTGGGCATAAAAATGGCATCAGTTGATATATTCAAGAAGCCTCAGCATCCGTTCGAAACTGCTGTTAGTCCTCAAAGAAGACTCCAAACATTCCACTCTGAATGGTCATTTTAGCGACGGTATCTCCACAAACGGTGACTTTGATGACTTCGCGAGCAACGGTACTGGTGGCGACGGCGATGGTTCCGAAGGCTGGATGGAAGTAGGGAGAAAGAACAGGACCAGCTTCACGAGGAAGGTGAGAATTAGGAAGGCAAATGATAATCTTTAATCTCCGCTGACATGGTTTGTGGGTGCACAGACTGAACACGCTGACACACCAATTACAAAGATCTTTAGTGGGCGCCTGAGAAGTGTAGTAAGAGCGCCAGGGGTAAAGGACTCCATTGTGTCCGAACCTTTTCAAGCGCTTCAATTGGATGTTACTGTGGGTTGATGCGAGATATGTGCTCAGCACTGACGAATTTATGCGTACACTCTCTCCGTTTTAACCAGGCCGATCACGTTCATACGATCACTGATGCCTTGCGATCCCTGACGCACACTGAATACATCTCCGACTTTCAAAGCCCCTCTGGTGCCAAAGTTGAGGCTACAAAAAAAACGACATTCGAGGCACTTCCTCCTGTGCTGATGCTTCATCTGAAACGATTTGCTTTTGATAAACAACGCGGGGATGTGGATAAGGTGGCAAAACCTGTGTCCTACCCACCGGTCCTAAGATTCGAACCCCAAATGCTCTCCCCGGCATCGAGGACCATCCTCCAGAAGGCAGTCTACAGGCTCGTTGCCGTTGTATATCACCATGGTTTGTTTTCGGGAGGAGGTCATTACACCGCTGATGTGTTGTGGCGCGACGCCAATTCCACACTTAATGGTCCGGGCTTTGCGGGCAACCCAGCATCAAGATCTCTCACAGGAGACGCTGTCCCTTCATCACCCACGGACACGAATGGAGAGAACGAGGGTACCCCTCTGGTTTTCAAACAGTCACCAACACGAGCAGGCACCGTGGGGAGGCTAAAGGCGTCGGGGTCATCAGAGGGAAAGAAGGGTGATAAAAATCTCAGCAAGTGGCTACACATTGACGACGACGCAATGGACGTAGTGTCCGAAGCTAGAGTGCTGGAAGCAGTGAAGTCGGGAAAGGAAACTGCATATCTACTGTTTTACGAGCGTGTGGACTTGTAAAGGGCGTAAAATGTGTATTAGCTGCTACAGAAATTTGGGTATTGGCAGCAATATTTCTCGTCCTATAGTTTCCACTATGCGCCAGATGGTGCAAGCTGTATCAGCGTTATATTGTCCCCCTTCAAGAGGATCCGACCTATGATGAGAAAATTCGAACCAGTTTCGCATTTAAGCGGGCGCTTGAAGAAAATGGGGCAACAAACCTAGCTCTGTTTTCGCTCCCTTTTTTGTGGAAACCTCTGCAGCGTCGTCGAGAACGATGTTCTGAGCACAATGAAGCCTTGTGGATACAGCCGCAAAGAGATGACACAACAACCACACTCACCATGAACTCATCGAATCCTACGATTTTACCCTCGATTCGCATGTCAGTTTGGTCGTACAGCCAAATATGAACTGGTTGCCGCTTTCAATGACAAGTGTTCGTTAGATTTCGGGCAACCTTTGGTTTGATGGAAGCTGTTCCACAGGCGGAAAAATCCTTACCGATTGCAAAAACTTGAATATCAAGTTCTGATACATTTCGACAAAGAGTGATTTCAATACCCCAATGTCCATGCAGTCGGTGCAACGGTAAGACGAGGAGAAAGTGGCATTTAACAGTGCGCGCGCCAGATCACGAAGAGAGGTGACGTGAAGATTAGTTTGGGGCACGTAGGAACATGGGGAGTGGCAATGGGCAATGAGAATGGAGATCCGCAGCAAAGATTTCCAATGACAAAACAGAATCAGCCACGTACGATGGGCTGTACCATAACCTTCTGTAACTTGGTCCCCATGGTTGCAATCGGTAAGTTTCAAATGAGGGACGAAGGATGGTGGCCAAACGAATGACCAAAGCACGTGCCGGGAAATAGACTGATTTACAAACTAAAAGTGTAGATAATCTCTCTCCCCCCCTCCCCCCCCGTGTGATGGACATGTGCCACAAGCGTACATGATGGAAATGGAAATACATGACGCGTATGATACAGATACAGCATGTAAGCGAGCAGTGGCACGGAGACAGTTGAAGAACATGAAGTGATGAAGAACGCAACTGAAAGTGGTGCACGTCGCGTTTTGAACATACACGACAAGAGTCTTCGCACAAGATTTGCGAAGCTGGAGAAGCCATTGTCCTCCTTCATTCCAAAAAATCCTGCTCCTCCTTGTCATCATTTTTTGCTGACAGGTGTGCGCCAACATTAGGAACATCACCAAACGAGAGATGCCACGTTGGCATTTCTGGTAGCTGCTTGGTCTTGCAAGTCGACTGATGCAACCATCCAATTCCCACTCTTGCTTGAAAGAAATAACACTTGGAGGAACAGCAAACCAAGATCCACAGAGTTTGTGCGATGCCCTCGCGCTTTTGGTAGCGGCTTGACAGATCCCGTGCTGTACTGCTGCCAACAAGAGCATAGGCTTCTCCATATCTCCTCTTTCATTGCAAAAGCTTGTTCCTGCCAGCTGCGACCACTACCGACAGGTGCACAGCGATGTCAGGAACATCGGCGAACCAGAAAACGAGGGCGCCCTGTTGCTTGGGTACCACAGCCAAGTACTTAGCCAGAAACACGGCGTCCTCAAAGCGTTGCGCTGCTTGATGGAGAAATTCCGGCGCATGCGAGGAGGAAGGAGTGTCGCCTCGGAGCTGAACGTTGCGGTTCGTCAGGTCAAGGACCACGCGCGATGCTGCCCTCTCATTCTTTTGGACTTTCTACGTTTAGAGGACTTCATTTGTCCTTCGTGTTACAAATGGAATGGTGAGGCGAGAATCGTTCGAATTCAGCTCCTCTCACGGCTGCAGTTCATCCGTGCGCTATAGCTTAACGCTTTAGCCTTGCCATAGTGGTAAGAAAAGCGGGAAGGGGGTCTTGTCCACCATTATTATTTTCAAATCGAGATTGTCGCAACGGAGTTCATTTATCCGACGCATAAACTTTAGGAGCCCAAATACGTTGAGCGAGAAATCTCGCCAACGACAATACATTTTGCAGATGTCCCAACGTATCCTCTGACGAGACCGTATCGCTAGTGCATGCCGCCTTCCCTTTCGCTGTAACTAATGCCCGCCAGACGGTATTAATCGTTTTATGGTTCTTGCAGAAGCTGCAAGAAGGAAAGACCCCTGGCGCACTTCTGGTGCAGCAGTGGCTCATCCATCATGCAATGGAGCGTTATGTGTCCCCCGATCAACAATATATGCTTCCATTCTTCTGAAAAACCATAATCAAGTTTTTCGTACAAATTATTACCTGGCATTTATCGACCCTTAAACACTTTTCACTCTAAAGTGTTCCGAAGTGACATAAATAGAGATCCTTGAGGAGCGATCAAGTATTCGGAGCCAACTTCGGGGTCCGTCGAGAGGAAGTTGGAACGGTCAAATTAAATGTTGGGGAGCAAACGTTTGCTCGAGGCGATGGCGTTTTCGATGGCGTTTCCGCAAAATTCCACAACTATTGTATCAGGTTGAAATAGTGCAAAAGTGGAAAGGGCCACATACGCACCCGTTTCGTCGCTGGAGTCATCGGTGATGATGCCCCTCGCGAGCCCGGTGACGAAAAGCTCCATTGCATCTTTTCTTTAGGTGAGGGTCCAGGTGGCGTAAAAGACTGGCACACTTTGATTTAGCAATTTCACTCTACGCTCGCCGTGAGTGCCGCCTACCCACCTGTGAAGGTCGCAAAGCGTCCCAATTTTTTGCAATCGGAACAAACGCTTCATTATAGAATTCGACAATGCCTACAGCTCTACCGTCGAAAGGGATATGGTCTGTAGCCTTTATCAAGTTACATGTTTAAGTTCAAAAATTCCTGTTTCTCGTGACCTCTTACCTCACGAAAGCTTCCCATCTGCTTCAAGTAAGTGGTCTTCAAATCCTTGAAGGGCATGACGTACTGCACTACTTTAGAGACCGCATGGACAGCGCATAATATGATTGAGTCCAGGTGCCGATTCTCCATTAACCCCCCACCAAAGTTGACCACAACATATTCCACACATCGAACCACCTATTGAAAGCAAATGAGTCTTGCAATACTGGAACTGCATCTACGTAGCTCACTCTAGATACAAACGACTCGGGCTCTTGAATCTTGATGTTGATTCTGTCGCAAAACGCCCTCGCTCGTTGAGCACTAAATGCTTTGAGCTTTTGCATGAACACCTGTTCGGGGGAAAGTGAGAAAGGGCTTCAGAACAAATAAATTCTGTCCCTCACGTGCAAAAATCTGTCTCGGTGTCGCACTACATCCCGCGCATCATTGAATTCTCGAACAAAAACCTCTCCATAGAGTGAAGTCAGTGGGGATAAAGAAGAAGAATGTCCTGTGAACACTGATGAGGAAATGGAACAACCAAGTGGTCCGGCATCAGAATTCAAATAATTACCATCACTAAGTTCTTGTAATGATTGCATGGTGCCATCATTCCATATGAGATATTCCATGACATCGTCCTGCAAACATTTGAGGCGGGCATACACAGTCGCAGGCATCTAGCTCAAGGGAAATGTAAGCTTCACCGTTCACACATGTGTTTAGGACTACACACATAAGCATCCGTCTCAGTGATAAGGTCAAGGCTGATAACGAAGGTCAGCTTGGCGGGGTTTAGCTCTTCGAATATTGAACCAAAACTAGGAGTTTCAATCTTGGGCAAGTGATTCCACTGTGACGGTGGTAAACTCGCAAAAGCATGGCAGAAAATGGGATCACCTTCCAAACAAACCGAATGACTTCTAAAGCCAGTACAAGGAGTGCTCTGTGGAGCTCCACATCTTGTAGAACTACTTGCAATGGTATCTTGGGAACAGTTATCAGGCTACTGATGATAACACAAAACAGCTCCAGACTTACAGAGCACCTGGAACGCGAATAGATGTACGACACGTGGTTGACAAACCTCCGATAAAGCCGTATTCCAAGTGGCCAGATGACTTTTCCGGGATCCTCTCTGCTGAGTTGGTCTAGATTCCTCTCATTGACCGGCACTTGCGTTGATTCCCATGGCACAATGACTGGTTGGAACGAAATGGGAATGTCGACGTAAGCATTATTGCTTAATTTGTTTGTATGTGTGTCCTGCGAGTGGATTTCGGAGTCACAAGCTGCCACACATAAGGACAAGAAAAGGGACGGCTTATTGTGGACACGCACGTTGCTCAGGAGTGTTGCAAACTTCTCTTTGAGGGCAACTGTAGTTCGTTCCGACGGGCAGGGCGGAAGTTGGTTGTAGCGTCGTTGGACGATTGGTGTTATCATCATCGGACTCTGGGAATAAATTAAATCGAAGTGTTCAGCACGTGGAAACAACTACGTCGTGTATGTGAACCAACCGTTGTACGAGTCCGGGAGAGAAGCGTAAGTGTTTTCGTGAGATCTCGCACACTTGGGGTGCACTTGGTTGTAGCTACATCACGCCGGCCCGTTCGTTTCGCGGGGACTAGGAAAAGAAATTAGCGAAACTCGGGAGACCAAGACAGGGTGGCTCACCAACGTCTCGCACGCCTGGAAGAAATATTCTTCCGTCTACGGTTTCATTCGTCATTTTGACGTGCATGGCGTATTGATCTCGGATTTCCCGAAAGTTGGCCTCACAGAAACCTTTTACACCATCTTCCATGGAGTTCTCAAAAAGCTCCCAAGGAAAATCGTTGATAGGGGGTCCCGTCTTGCGATAATGGAACTTTCCTGAAGAAGTGAATGGAGCGAGAAAACGCTTCGCAAACTCAATCTCGAAGACAAGGTAGTCTCCCACTGCGAACCCGTACCGGCCGCAGAGGAGAGCTTCACAATGATATTTAAATACGAGCTTCTGAGCCCTTCCTGTCAGTCGCACACCCACCTTTTAGAAGTTGTGCATAACGTGTCCAATCACTATCGGGAATTTGGAACGCATCAATCTCCGGGTCAGCAAAGGGAGTACCCATGCACATGTCGCGCACTGCAATTGTCATACTTCAGTAACCAATTGATGAATAAGAGTATCGTCAGACCTTTCAATAGCGGTCGACGAAGCCAACCGCTCGCCTGGGAAACAACAAACGTTGCGCAATCTGCAATATTTTTGTTTAGTGCGAAATAGAGTCCACTGGATCCATCACGAAGCTCACAACAGAGGAGGACGTCGAAAGTAGAGGGATATGCGTCAGGTGTGGTTAGGTCACCTTCACAATTGAGTTACAGCATCACACTTTGTTATATCGGCAGCTGCAAATGATGTTTACCGACTCTTGGCCAGAAGAAAGAAAAGCCATGTATAATCCATGATTTGTCGACCGTACTCCGCGTCCGCCGCGGCGAGTTGGTCGAGATTCCCGTCCACCTCAACTGTCAGAACTTGGAAAAGTTCCTCGCAGGTCTGGCGGTTGCGGGAGAGTGTGAGGAATCCAGCAAATCCCTCCACAGCAGAATTGGCAGTCGCCTCGGTCACACCCATTGAAAGGAGGGCTTCCGTTATCGTTCGCGCCAGTACAAATACAACGTCGGGCATTGTTGTTGCATTTCTATGTGTGGAGCCATCTCGGGCCTCATGAAACTAAAACAAGAAGCAACGGTAGATCTCACATCGTGACGCCTGACTCTCTCATTGCGGAAATGATTTCGAATGGCGTAAACACCCGAGAGATGGGTGCCCCAGTCTCCGAAGATGCCTGCGCTGAAGCGAGAAACGCAACGCAAGCGCACATATAAACGGGATTCTTGGCCTTCAGAGCCCGAGGTCCTCAATATAAGAAGATGGAAGCAAAGTCGAAGCAAACCGGTCACTCACTTGTGGTTCCTCGTGCCCAAGAATCTCCAGAAGGCCTATTGCCCTTCCGTTTAGTGCATCATCTATTTCCAAGTGCTCTCTGAATGCTTGCCAACACTCCTTGAGCTCCATCGTTCCTCTCAGAAAGACGCTCGGTCTCAATCTCCAAATAAAAACGCACAGGCTCGGCAGACGGCGAGGCTCACGATAGCTTCCTGAAGAATCTGATGTTGAATCGGTACTGTGCCCACGAGATACTCCAAATCAATGTTGGGTTTGTTGAAGCTCTCGGTCTCCACTGACCCTAAAACCAACCAACATCAAACCGCAACACCCGACTCCCATTCTCGTAATAACATTGTCATGACATTGTTTGCAGCATCTAACATACAAGGAAAGGCTACAACGAAACCACACCCGTCATCCCTTACTTGGCATTCTTCTGCTCCATGGAAGGTAGTGCTCATGAGGTGATGTGTCCGACAGAGTTGACGAGAAAGACTTACCGACGCCGTACCAAAGATTGGGTTCAACCTGAAAGGGAACGTAATCGTCATCAGAGATGTCTTCGAACCACCTCTCACCCGTCCTCTACTCACCCTTCCTCGATCATAGCCTCCTTTGTTGCCGCCTTTCCCTCAGGAGTACCCGCCGACGTGACCGGGACTAGAAAGCACGCCGTAAGAACATTTAAAGCACACCATGCGAACCAGCACGAGATTCCACTCACGTCTAGGAAGCCAGAGCTGCCAGATAGTGACTGAGAGTAAGGTGATGCCGGCCATGTAAGCACCAACTTTGGTGTTGATGGCCTTGTCGTTGGCGCGCGGGCCGTACGAGCCGTAGGCGATGTAGTACGCTTGAGTGGTGGTGAGAACAGTTGTCAACGGAGCCACGATCCAGTCCGTCCTGCATCCAAAAAGGGACACATCGCCAAAGAAGGGAGAGGGTGCGTCCTGTGTGTAGCGGCACGGGGGAAAACTCTTCGCTTTCGAATCTGCTCTTGCTCTCGAAGTCCCACTGAAGTATGTCCACCATCAAACGATCCAGCATTGACTCCAAATTTTCATTCTATTCATCCAAGAACTCCATCAAATTCCACAGCATCCTCCTCCCATCATACCGCTGGCCCATCGTTGCCAAAATAGTGTTTTACATTCTTCCACCATCTTCCACCATCACCCGCCTTCCCTTCCACGTCTTTCTCCATCCTACTCACCGGCCCTCTTCTCCTCCAGCGACATTTTCTTCCAGTCACCCCTTTGCACCTCGGCGAGCTTCTCGGCCACGGCGGCCTGCTCGCACTCGGGGAGGCGGGCCCACCGCGACTCCAGGCCAGCCAAGGCAGATGGGGAAACGGCAGTCGAGTAGGTGCGTGTGGATCGCGTGGCCACGGGGATGGCGCGGCGGAGGGCGAACATCGTGCAAAATTCACGGGGGATGGGAGAGGTAAAAAAGCGACAAGGCTCAGCCTCACTTCAAAAGTGAGTCATTACCCCCTTCCCTCGTACGCCATCTTATGTTCGAAGTGGAGCTTGTTTCAATAGATAAATAAACCTTTCCTCAGTTGGGAGTCCTGTTTGGCACTGACGTCAAATTTTTCGGCACAGCGGGGATTGTGAACCCAATTATCATACAAAGGTGAGAGCCAGTGTCATTTTGGTGCCAGCCCGGGCTATTACAGCACCCTGTTGGTGGGTGCATCTCAATCCACGCTGCGAGGCCTCCCACACCTGAATGTTCTTCAGCCGGTCTTCGCGTAAACTTGACGCGGTCTGTGTCCCGTCCGTCGAACAATACAAGCTCAAATGGATGTCAACCGATAGGAGCTACTCCGTAGGTGGCCAAGAATGTCATGTTTGCTGGTACCAGACAAACCGTGGTTGAGAACCAGTTCGTCAGAACCTTCTCCACAGAACCATTCTTCGTAATTTACCAGTTATAGTATTAGGACTCGTACTCAAAACCTGAGCCACAAATACAAACCCCTGCTTAAATGCCCACAACACAGTTCGCATTTCGTCCTAGAGGACAGCAAGCTTTCCATTCTCTGGTGCCTCGCGCGTATCTCTGCAACGGGGTAAACCTTTTCACAAGAGCGAGGGAGGATCTTGCGGTTGTTTTTTGGGAGAAAGGGCGAGCGGAGTAGCTGGTAGTTAAGTGCGGTGTTGCAGAAGATCTTCCGAATATCTGATCACTACTCACCGCGCAATTGGGTGAAGAAGCGGAGCCCCGGGAACTTGTCCTGCAGAGCGCATTTCCAGATACCATGAATAAGACGGAAATCTGGTCTCTGCAACTGAAATCGCTCGATACTTTCCACCCAACAACGTGAGAAAGCGAACAGCCATTAAACTAACCGCCTCCGGCACTTTCCATTATGGCCAAAAGATGAGATGGAAAGTTAGCTATTAAAGACAGGGCTGATATATCAACCAAAAGATGTTCACTTCCAAGCTTCAAGCAGCAAGCCGAATACAGGATACGCTAGACAGCGAGACTATGTATTTTGGGTGGCGGGAAACGTGAGAATTGGTGAGATTCAGTGTACTGACGTGGGAGTCTGATCAACGAGCGGTTGAACACCTTTGCAGTCTGTTGAACGAGTGCATGAACACCTTTGCGTCCTGGCAATCAAGAGGGTCCATCCGTCGGCAACCATGGAACAAAATAATGCTTACGTGAGTCACGCTCTCTTTGCGCCATTTCTCGCTCGTTTTCAGAGCCTGCATGTACAGGGCTCCACGTCGGCGTTCGGCGCTCATCGCGGCATTGCCTAGTCGACGAAAACGAAAAATCTTATCTTGGCTAGGAGCCCAATCAAGAGACTCCCAAACGCCACTTGTGTGGTCGAGAAACATTTTTCCATCATATGAGCATCGAAGTCGATCTCCAGCTCTCGGAGCTGCAGAGTCCTCTACTGCACTGCCTTCATCGCGGGTCTTCCCAGTTGCCTCGGGCTTCACTTGGTTCGACTCCTACACTGCGGATGACTTGATGCACGTTGTTCACGCGTTGCATACTCTCCATAAACGCAAGCTCTCTTCGCACACCGCCGCCCTCAAATATGATCGGGATGACATCACAGCAAAGCGCTTGTGCGAGCCCAGCAGACCAAAAGTTTGCTGAGCGCGTGCCAATGAAAGCTTGACGCTCCATTGCGTTGAGGGTCGTCACCAAGAAGCCTTTGCCCACCCCGTCTATCTCGCTGGTGTTCCATTGGCTACCAAAGTGGAACTTCGTGGCTCCGGCGGTATTTGATGGGAGATTAATGGCGCTTTCTCGTAAATCATCGGTTCTCTAATGCTGAGGCTCTTCGGCCACCCCGTGTCAAAGCGGCCATCAACGCGTCGTCGGTCTTCCTCTGTCACAGTGTCCCCGAACGCTCTTGAGATACCTCAATGAAAGAATTCAAATCAAGAGACAGCTGCTCATTTGTTGGAGCAGCGGAGAAGCTGTCGGCGATAACCACCATTCCTGTTCCCACGCGATGTCACAGGTCTGTCATCAAACGAAAGCCGACACGAGGACTCTCGGGACGCACAAAAGGGGGGCTCTGTTGGCCTTCCTTTCCAGCGAGGCCAACAAGGCTGGAAGGAAAAAAAAAAAAAAAGTACGACACAGCAGCCTGTTCTTCTTCTCGCTTCTCACGCTCGCGCTCACAACCACAACCCGCCCGTCTCCTCTGATCTGTCCCGCGTGCAGCGCACAGTGCGAGCACGCGGGGGGTGTCGGTGATCTACTGTATTGCGGTGTGTGTCCCATTCATCCCACCAGTATCTTCAAACGCCGGTCACGTCTCCCCGGCCCGCCCCACGCCACAATATGGACGGCACATTGGGCTAGCTACCTGGTTCTTGCTGTGAGCATTCTCTCCACACTGCTCACATCAGCTTCCGCCTGATGCGCCCCAAACTGGTAGGGCAAGTGGTGGTGGGAGTGAGCGGGCGGTTTGTCGTGTTGTGGGCACGGCAGGTGTGCGTTTATAGATACTCTCATTGCGTCAGCAAAGGTGGACACAGAACCACCAAAGAACCTGTGCGAAGCTTTGGCATGAGATTTGTGGTATGAGTGCAATGTGTTGGGCACACTTCCAGAATAAAAGCATCCAATGCATGAACGGTTTTGGGGGATGTGAGAGCCAGTGCGGTGACAAGTTGACTGACTGCTTGAGTTTCGAGAGAAGCTTGGTGTGCGTATTGCAAAGGCAGCATTTCCCCAACAACGACCAACTTTATAGCGACAGGACAATTGTCAGCGTCACAGAATCCGGCGCTCCACTTAATTCTATTTTTCACGCTTCCCGGGCCTCTATACCCTCTTCGCGCTTCTCCTTCTCCTTCTCCTTCCCATCCGCCTCCCTCTCGGCCCCCTTGTCGCCCTTCTTCTTTCCCCCCGTTCCCGCGGGTTTATCTTGCAGCTGTTTGCGCATGGCGTACGCGTCCTGCGGAGGTTTGTGTTGCATGAGATGGCCGATGCACTCTGAGACGCGCCACAGAATCGACCCACCTCCCCGTCCGCGTAGTATTTCTTTTCCACTTCGTGTACTCTGATGAAATGGAGGGGGTTGGGAAGGGAGAGTGGTGGAAGGGGGGTAACCATTTGTCGCGCTATGGTCCACAGAGGGTGATGACCGCGAACGCTTCACTCACTTGAACTCCAACGTGTCCTTGTACAGCGACAGTGCGGCCTTATTGCTTTTTCGCACGTGGAGGGACACGTACAGGCCGCCAAAGACTTGGGCCATGGCTTGTTCTGGGGTAGAAGATGGAATGGTATTGCTAAGCGATGGGTGCGGCTCGAGCAGGAGTCCCGTCACTCCGGAACCACACACTCACGGGACTGTCGCATGAGTTTTTCGGCCAGGCCAAGGCGTCGGTAAGTCCGCATAACGGAGAGTGAGGTGATGTGGCCGTGGGGTTCGCCTTCTTCTTCCCTGTCAAAGTGAAAGAGATGCATACGGTCCGTGGTCGGTCAGTGGTGAGCGTAATTTCGGAAGTGCCGTTCCGTTGCGGAAATAAAAATTTGTCCAGCACCGAGCAAGTCGACCTCTGGCGTCAGATTCACTCGTAGGAAGACCACAATCCCCAAGCGTTTAGCCAGCTCTCCGGTACGGAGGAAAGAATGGATTTGGGCAAAGGTCTACGGGTGAAACATGAACATACATCTTTGCAAGAACGTAGCCGACGATTTTGTTGGACTTCAGTTCCTCCGCGACATAGGACAGTTGCGGCCATGTGAGAATGTGATAGAGGTAGTACTTGAGTTGGTAGTTTTCAGGCAAATTGTGGAGGTTGCAGTTCTGCATCCCAAGTAAATCTTCGACCTGGGGATGAGACGGGGATTGATGACCGGCGAGTGTTGATGGGATGAGAAATGAGAATTTCCAGTTGAATCGATGGTCAATTGCACGTACGCGTGCCTGTCTGATTGAGACCATTGCTGTGGGTGGGAGTGGTGACAGGAGTGCTGCGGTCAATTACGAACACAAAGTTGCGGCGTGTGATGGATTCGTCGGCAGCACAGAGAGGAACGACTGGCGACAGCTCGGACGCAGAGGTGCATGACTCGTACAGCTGGCTGTCTTACGGCGACTCCATTTGCTCATCATCGTCTCCTGTCATCCTACCGCTGCAAAGCTCACCGTCGCGAAGACTGCTTATCTCGAGGCACGCACACTGTACGATGCTCTCTACCACGTTACGCTTCACCAACTAGCAGACGTTGTGTCGCAGGATGGGGAAGCATCTTCTGACGATCAGGAGTTCCAAGCAGGGGTGCGTTTCTTTCTTGATTTGACTCATTTACCTCCTTTTTACACTCGATTCTTACTCCGTCCCACTGATGCTATCTCTAATCGCATGTCCCCCTCATCCCCCGGCCAGAAAGAGCTGTGGGAATCAGTCTCCAAACGCGTCGCAATCTCGGAGGCCAAGCAGGTCCACAGACATCCCCTCAATGGCGTTCCAGGGAAATCTCCATTCGGTCTCGATGAGAAATCAATAGACGATGCCAATGCGGGCTTTCTTGTTTGGATGAAAGAGGTGAAGATCGTGATGTGACTACGGGAGCTCCGCCAAGATGACCCGCGATGCTATCGGGCCAATCACTCTCGTGAATTTTTGACGCTCGTGACCTTACCCATATCATGCATTTACGGAGTGAAGCTGGAAGTTCGAAGTGAGCCGAACTGAGACCGGTGCTCACCAGGGCGTTGTGGAGAGCCCGACGCCTTTTGTGATGCCTCTGCATCTTTCACCCTCGGATGCGACATTCTCTTCGACCGCAAGTGCCTCACCCCGCGCTCCTTGCCTCACCAGCTCCCCCCCGCTCTCATCTCTGCCGTCGAATCTCACCTGCAGTCGACCTGTGAGCACCTTGTCGCGTTTGCCTTCCCTCCCAAAAAAGGTGAGCCCGCCTCGTCTCTCCCCTCTCACCCCGTGACCAACCTGACCAAGCACCATATTTGCGTCACCCTTCATTGTGCTCTCTCCGCCTCCAAGACGCACCCGCCCCGACCTCTTCCGCCGTCATTTCAGCGAAAGCACTCGAATTGGGCGCTCTGGTCCGCTCGCGGCGGGAAAAGCTGGCAAAGGAGGAGGAACGGGTTTGGGAGGCGAAGAGGGCGTATGTGGACCTGAGGGTCAGGCATGCAGAGGTACGTCGGTCGGTCGGAGGTACGCGCGCAAGGGAGCGGAAGGGGGAGTGGGGGGAGGGGAGAGAAGTGAGGGGGGCAGCGAGAGAACCCAGGAACTCTATTTTTCTCTTGGACTCCGTGAATGTCGACCCGAAGCAAAGCGGCGACGAGAACGCCTGCTAAGTGCGAAATAATGTTCTCATTCACCCCTACCCCACCACGCACACACCTCTCAGCACCTTTCTCGCATCCTCGACCTCTCGGGTGAGATTCTACTCCAGTACAAGCTGGGACACCTGGCCGCTCGCGATGCAGCTTACGTGGAGTACTACCTCGCAGTGCTGGATGGGATGAGGCTGAAGCTGAGGTAAGAATGTGTCCGCTTGGCGCTTTGGGAGCATGTGACTCATGATCTTTCGGGATCTCCTTGTTCATTGTCGGTCCGCGTGGTCGCGAAAGGATCATGAAATTGGACACCTTGCGGAGTGTCTTCACCCCCGAACGTGTCGCCGAGCTCTCCCAAAGCAGGTGTGTCCACTCCACCACCATTTCACCTTTGTGCCTCTTCGTCACAATATCTTTCTGGTTCCCAGAGCCGCCCTTCTTACTTCTGCGTCCCGAATGGACGCCCACCTCCGCCGGGTGCGCGCCGAGCTCGCGCGGTACGAATCTGCGGGGGAGGAGTTTGCCGAGATGGTTGCGACGTGGGAGAAGCTGGACGAGATGGTGGAAGCTGTCAAGGAGGATATAGAGAGGTTGCAGGGAGGAACGTAGAATCGCGTGTTTTAGATGGGAGAGCGATTATAATGTGTGGCGGTTTGAAGAATACGGTCCTTTGAATTGAATTGGGTGCTGGCTCTCAGCTTCATGCTGGCCAGTGTGACTGAAAACTCGCACACCGCTGCCCCAATTTGAACCCAATCATCCACTTGTGATCGCCCATTCAATTCATCCCCTTATCACTGAAATCACCCACACTTCGCAAATAGCGCCATCCATCCCGCCCCACGGTGACTGGCGCCAATGGCGTCTCCGGTGAATGCATCTTCACCTTCAACTTCCAATCCTTCCACATCCTCCGCGCCAACTCCGTCCCTTCCGAAAACGCCAGGCCTCCTCTCGCGCGCTTTGAATCCGGAGCTGGATAAGGGAGTAGCGCCCTCTTCGAGCGATGGGGACAAAGTTGCAGCACGACGCGATCCTGCCGCGAATCACAGTCGCGTCCCGAGCTTTTCCACCACAAGCGGCAGGGATGACGCGCTTTCTGGCCCACTGAACTCGCTCGACGCTCTTTTTCCAGAGTCTGCGCCAAAGGACACGGTGGAATATCCGCAGCTCCTTCGGGCCAACGTCGTCACGAGCTCCCCTCCCAGCCTATCTCGCTCCCAGTCGGGTGTGTCTCTCCCGCGCGAGGTGCCTGCACGAATTCTACCCGGATCTCCGTTGCGCTCCCACTCGGTGCACGACGTGTCCCCGTCCCCGGACAGACCCGACGGGCGACTCATAAATGTGTCCTCGAGGGATGCCGCCCGATACTATAGGGTTTATCACGGAACGGGTGATGGGGGTTTTACGCTGCCATCCATGGTGGACGCTAACGGGAGCCCGACGACGTCACAAACGGCAAATTCGAACGGCGGTGGTGGCACTCGTCGCCCTCTGATGCTTCTGCCAAACAAGCCTCACCAGTGGTTGTGGGAGCCTGCGCAGTTTCTGTCTATGGTGGAGGGCGTGGTCAAGAATAGGGCCGGAACAGTGTTGAGTCGGGATATGGTGATCAAGAGTGACCACTTCGTGGCAGGTGAGTCAGTGCATGAATCAAAGTACATTACTCTTGAAGTGATTTATGATATTCATTCTGCGCATATGCTGTCGGTTTTGCCAACATTATAGCTGCCTGCCCGTTCCTACCGTTTCACCTGCAAGGTGCTCCTAACTTTCGCCCCGCCGAGCTTCGCGTCTTCGGATCCGCCCAACCATCTACCGGAGGTGTGGCCACAGTCCTCACCCTGCTCGGGTGCGCGCCACGCAAGGGATTCAATGTGTCACAGAATACCACGGCGGAGGGATTGGAGAGGTTGGACGAAGATGTGGAGGTTGAACAGCCGACATGTTTTTGGTTGAGTACTCGAGAGGAACCATTGGTTTATCTCAACGGGTGCGTATGAGGGATACATAGGAGATGTGCCCTGGATCCTTGGTTCATGTCATATCTCCTACATTACAGCAAACCGTTCTGTCTTCGGTCTTCTCAAGAGCCATTGACCAACCTATCTTCTTTCGCGGGCATTTCCCCCTCGCGCCTTGAGCATCTTGAACTGAGGCTCAAAGCCGACGTGATGCGTGAGGCGGATATGTGGGGTGGTGTCGTCCTGGCACACGATGAGATTGAACCGGGGAAAGTAATGCCGAGTTGGATTGCCGCGACCGAAGTGAAGACACCACGAGAAGTGTTTGAGACGTACAGGGCGGAAGGGTGGAGGGTAAAGTACGTGCGAGTACCAATGAGTCCCGAGAAGGTGAGGGACATCCCGCACTGGAGGCTCTCACAGTGAACTGTTTTCATTCTCAATGTTTCATATTTCAAGGCTCCAGGTGACGACACACTCGACGAATACGTTTCTGCTCTCAAGGAGGCCCGACTCGAAGATCCCATAATGTTCAACTGCGGGGTTGGAGCAGGACGCAGTGAGTGAGTTATTTGAGGACTCAATTGGTAGAAGGTAATTTTTCATTGGGTTTAAGCCACGTTTTCTATGGTTGTTGCACTTCTCATACGACGACAACAGCTCATGGCGGCCGGTATGCCCGATCCATTCTCTTCTCGCCCGGTCGGGGGTCAAATCGGACAATCGTTCGTATCGACTTCACCAAGGCCCAACACTCCCTCACTGTCATCGTCCCCTACTCCCCTCCGTCCTCGAAGCTTTGGAACTTCCGCACCAGCTTTGCCGGCAGCCGTTCAGCGAGAAGCGTTGCTTGATATGGAAGGTGCTGAAAACTCCGCAAGAGCTGTATTGCGACTCGTTTCGGTTTTGGAGACGGCGCTTCGTGGAAAGATGGACCGTGGTTCCGCCCTGGAAGCGGCTCTATCACGTCCGGGGCCTCTGTTGGCCAACCTTCGATCCGCTGTTGCCGGTCAGTATCACCCGATTCTTCAACTTGCTTCAGTTTTGGAACAAGGCCCGGCGTGTAAAAGGGCTTTGGATACAATTATCGACCGTTGTGATGTGATTTTGAACCTGAGAGAAGTTATTCTCATTCACCGAATACGTTACGCGATGGACGGATCTGCCGGCGAGCTCGAAGATGCCGTAGGGTGCTTCCAGCGATATTTTTACCTGCTGGCATTCGCCGGATACGTGACGGAAAGTTGTGTTGCAAAGCAACGTTATGACGAGAAAGGTGTACATTGGACCTCGACGTTCTCCGAGTGGATGAAAGGGAGAACTGGTGAGTGGAACTTGAATCCTCTCCTTGGGAAAATAAATCTTACTGATTTGAAAACATCAAAAGAAATAATGTCCATTCTTCAAACAATTCAAAGAAAGAACAACACCTCTCGTCTCCTCTACTTGTTTCGTCCCGTTGAAGATCTTTCTATTTTCTCACCATCGTCTTTGGGAGGGGGTCCCCTCTCAAATTTCCGCTGGCGCCCAAGCGAGCCTGTCGCCGTTGGAATGGAGTTGGAGAATTACGTGACCAAAAATCGTTCCGGAAGTGTTCTCACAAGTCAGACCATTCTCAAGATAGACCAATGGGGCGATTGGGCAGCAACAGGTGGGGAAGTGATCGAAGGAGCTGCCAACTTCAGAAGAATCACAGGAATGAAGTGTGTATAAAAATACTTTGTGTGGCCATCCTTGCAATGCACACAGAATTTTTTGTTTTTTTGGTGTGTTGCGTAGTCTTTTTGGGGTTGCGCAGCCCACTGTCAAGGGAATGAAGAACGTGATTCAAAAAATCTTGCATTCAGGTGAGGAGATTGCGGATGGATCCACGCAGAAACCCATTATGGTTATATGGATGTAAGCTACAGCTTGATTCGAATGCGCTATCGTTTGTATAACCCCCGACTCTTCAGTAATATGCGAGAGGAACCGTTAGCTTACATAAACTCGGTTCCCTACGTCCTGCGAGATCAATACTTCACATTGAGGAATATCCGTTCGTATGCGGGAATCAATCCCCAACGTCTTGAACTCATTGAAGAGAAACTGAAGGATGATGTCTTAAGTGAAGTGAGCTCATATGAAGGAAGAGTCCTCCTGCATGGCGAAACACTTGAAGGAAAGATCTCAGCCCACTGGGAAGATGTCCGCGACGAAGATGTCTTAACCCCGCGACAAGTGGCCACTCGACTGCAACAAGATGAATTGTGTCCCATCTTGTATCATAGAATTCCTGTGACGGCTGAAAATCCCCCTGAACTGGGAGATTTTGAGATGATTCTAAAACTGATTGCTACGTCGGATCTGCGGGAGGTCGCTTTTGTTGTCAACTGTCAAGTTGGACTCGGTCGAAGTACTACAGGGACTGTGATGGCTTCATTGGTTATCCACTGGCTTAATGGTACAAAGCCAGTAGTGTCTGAGACCCAATCAAGCCACCATTCTTATCCTGTTATACATTCACTTTTACGCGTCATTCGTAATGGATTAGAAATTAAGCAAATTGTGGATGACGCAATTGATGCTTGTGCGCAGTTTGTCAATCTTCGAGACACAATAAATCAGTGGAGAATCAAGGCAGAAGGGGAGGCAAACTCTGCGGCAAAAAGGAAGGCCGGTGAGTATTCGCTTCCGCTAAATGGTGATCAAAACGTTTCTTGACCAATAAATTTCAGTCAGGAGAGGTGTTGTACACCTCCGAAGGTACTTCACCCTGATAATCTTCCAAGCATACCTAAGTGAGCAGGAGCCCACTCTCCTGGAAGAATTGGAGCCATTTACATCATGGGTGGCGCGCCACAAGGAATTTGCAACCATGCAAGAGGACCTAATCCAATCAAAGAATGTAAACGCAATTACACCAGTTGACGTGAGCTTGATAAGATCACCGGTAACATACCAGTTCTAACCCAATGTATTCACGCACAGCACCTGAAGCCTGGCGACGGCATTGCTCTCACCACAGAAGTGCTGGAAGTAGTGAATTCTCGAGCTGGCCAAGTACTGGGTTCGCAAACGATTGTGAAGGCTGATTTATTCCCTGTGAGCTCCATTATGTAGGTTTTAGTGTGCATCTCAGAGGATAACTTGGTCTTCCATAATTTTGCAGGGGGCACAAAAGCTATCGCTCCTAGAACGAATTGATGGGGCGCCGAACTACCGCCGATTGGATCTGGCAGTCGCGCGCACTCAGGCAGTTCAAGTTCTTCAGGGCGGAATTTTCCCTCCCGCCAGCGCTGCCGCAAAGGGGCTGGTTGCTGCTGTCGCTGTAAGACCAGAGCAAAAATCCAACTTGCCACCACCCTCTCCTGTTCGCAAAGACAGTTCAAACTCTACGTCTAAGCACCCCCGCCGACGAACATCAAGTCGACGGGTATCATATGACATCCAGACTTCGGATTCCAAAACACAAACACTCACTCTTCGCGTTACTACTATGAGCCCTCAATTGGGGACGCAGATGACTCCAGAAACGCAATCATCGTACGGACACTCGCCCAAACCACTATGGACTCTAGTGAACCCAACTCTTTATGGAACCGCAATGCCTACAAGTGAAGGAATTCGTCGGATCTGCCGAAAGTGTGGTGCAGACCCCAGTGGCGGTCGTATGCTTTTATGGACCTCCATGAGAGAAGAGCCTGTTATCTACATCCGGTTTAGAGGAGATCTGCGGCCTTTTGTGCTGCGAGACTGGATGGATCCCACTCGTAATATTGAATCTACAGGGATTGCGAGGGAACGTGTTGAGCTCATGGAGGTCAGAATGAAGAGTGATCTAATACAGGAGACGAAAAAGTATGGTGGCCGTGTTTTGTTGCACGATGAAGAGGTCAAGCCCACTGGGTTCGAAATCGTGGTACGTGTCGTGTCCCGCTGTAGTGGAGGACAAGGAAAAATATGTTGAAATTATTTTTATCAACAGCCTGTGTGGGAATCTGTCACAGAGGATGACATTCGGACACCCCTCGAGCTCTTCCAGTCAATTGTGGAAGAAGGATATAAGATTGACTATCTTCGTGTTCCTATCACTGATGAGCAGGCACCCATACCTGATGTGTTCGACATTCTGTTGGAAAGACTTATGAAGAGGAACCAGAATGCAGATCCAATATTCAACTGCCAAATGGGGTAAGTTTTAGCATGTTTTGTCGGATCAAGTGTAAGCTTGATTTATGGGTCTCCCTGCTACCCCAGGCGCGGACGCACCACAACAGGCATGATTACGGCTGTCCTCATGGAAATGATTGTCGGAAACGAAAGCCTCTTATCGGATGATCTTCCCGTCCCTACACCTTCACCGGACCCTGCCACTTCTGACGCGGACCTTGCTCGGGCACGATACATTGCCGGAGAATATCGTCTTGTAATGCAACTTGTTGCTGTGCTGCCGCATGGAAGGATCGCTAAGCTGCTCGCTGACCGAGCCGTTGATCTCTGCGACCACATGCAGAATCTCAGGACTGCCATTTATGATTTTAAAGTTAAAGTGGCCGGAATGGAGGTCGGAAGCAGGAAGTGGGAGCTAACAACTGAAGTGGGATTAAACTATTTGATTCGGTGAGTCCAGTCTCCATCTGCCTTTTGTCTCCTGAATACATAATTTTATTGGCCTAACGTTCACATATGTGTTCTTTTTTAAACAAAAAGATATTTCTTCCTAGTATGCTTTGCTGGCTATCTCCTTGAAGAATGGGCGATTCTGGATGACCTTGTAGAGACGGAGGGTGCTTCAGATCTGACGGATTTGAATGCAGTGCCACGAGCAAGAGCTGGTGGAAATGTCGAACTGCCAAGCAACTACGGGCTTGGCACGAGAGAAAGAGTGCTTTTTAGCGCCTGGTTGAAGGATCGAAGGGAAATCACGAACTTGGTGAAGAAGGAGCATCAGAGTTTTGACTAATTTTGTGGACAAATGGTTCGGAAAATTAGAGAATTTCAAAAATGAGGACCAAAATCATGAAGAGAAAAGAAGGGGGATTTTGATACAGTTTTCACACCAAACTTTGGGGTGGACCCTTTGGTCAGCACATATCGGCTCAAGTGGGGAACTTTCTCGCTGAAATTTCGTGGCCAAACTTTTCGACGAGCACTATGGCACCTGATGTCGCAGCAATCTCGGCGGTCCCGGAATCCAAAGAATCTCGCAAGTTCACTTGGGAAGAGGTTGCGCAACACAATCGACCAGAATCCCTCTGGTTTACCGTTAGAGGCAAAGTGTATGATCTTACGAACTTCGCAAAAAGACATCCGGGTGAGTCTTGTTGGGGAGAAGAGCCTGTGGAATCAAAATCACGGATCTATCTTTGTAAACGAATAACGGATCGCGGCAACATGTTCGAACAAATTTTGACATCATCACGCTTTTCGTAAATCAATTACCGACGAACTAATTCACCCGCTAGGTGGACAGGACATCGTGAGTTCTGGTTTTGCTTTTCATCATGAGTCACGATCACAAAGTCATCACCTTCCTCGAAACAAAAACAACATCATTCACATCGCTGCACGCCGCTCATTTACAGTTGCGAGCTGCTGCGGGGCGCGATGTCACCCAGACGTTTGAGGTTTACCACGACCTCGCTGTGAAGGACAGGCTCAAGTGAGAGAAGACATCGTGTGACAATTTCTTGGGACAAAAGTGAAATCACGTCAATGATCCGTTTCTATAGAAAGTTTTATATTGGGGATCTGGTATCCGATGAGTTCCCAACCTTCCCTGAGCCATCCCCGTTTTTTGTTACGTTAAAGAACCGAGTGAAGAAGTACTTCGAGGAAACGAAACAGGACCCTCGATTTGCTCCGTGGATGTTTGTCCGATACGCAGTTATCTTGGGCACGATAGGTCTTGGGTGGTACTGTACTTATTTGAGCGAACACTTCAAGGGAAAGTGGTGGGCTCAAGCGGGGTTCGCCGTGCTCACGGGCTTTGCTCAGGCACAGGTGAGAAAGGGAATCTGTCTCCGACGATAGCATAGCTCACATATAATTCAACCCAGACTGGTTTGATGCCCCTGCACGATTCATCCCACTTCGCCATCACGAACAAGCCCTGGGTCTGGAAGCTGTTTGGTTCTCTGCATGATATTGTGAACGGTACCTCGCACCTCCAGTGGTGAGATATTCGTGATTAATAGCACATCTTGCAAGTCTGTTTAACTAAGTTCGTGTCCAGGTTGTACCAGCACATCCTTGGTCACCATGCCTACACCAACATCCCCGGTGCAGACCCCGACATCAGCGTACAAAATCCTGACGTTCGCCGAATCTGGGAAGGCCAAACGTGGCTCCCCCGATACCTCGGCCAAGAGTTTGTTATTCCTCCGCTCTATGGGGCGCTTGGTACTATGACGAGGAAGCAAGACATCGAGATCTTGTACGTTACGTATATGTGCGACAAAATTCGTTCAAACCCTGTGGGAAGTCTCGATGGAATAATTTTCTGGGGGGGCAAAGTGGGTATGCAGTCATTCATACCCCGATCATCGCATCGCTCAACATCAAGTACACGAAGTTATTTTGGCTCTGGAGTCGGGTCATTGTCCCACTACAGCTCCTTGGCTTGCGGGCGGTTCCATTCATTTTGATTTCTGACATGGTGGCAAGCTACTGGTTGGCATTGCTGTTCCAAGCTAACCATGTTGTAGGAGGTGGGAACAGTCCCATCGTGTGCCTCTGCATAGCTCTCGTCATCATCCATTTTGCTTCTGTAGAGGTTGAGTGGCCCCTCCCAGACCCGAAGACGAACCAGATCGAACGGGATTGGGCAGAACATCAGATTTCGACGTCACAGGATTACGCCCACGGCTCGTGGTTTTGGACCGTGTTCTCGGGTGCTTTGAACTACCAGGCGGTGCACCACGTCTTCGCAAATGTAAACCAGTACTACTACCCAGAGATCGCCCCTATAGTTCTGAAGACGTGTGAAGAATTTGGTGTGAAATACCACCATAAGGTGAGATAGTGAATCGACGAGCTCAGTGGTTCCGTATGACCTTAATGCCTTTCAATGACACAGGCGACAGCATTTGAGGCGGTAATGTCCCACCTTATCCACCTCCGCAAATTGGGTAAAAAGCCCAAAGTTGTCTGAAAAGCCCACCTAGAATTTGTCGTACTTAAATCTTAGATATATATTGAATTATTCTGGGTACTTGAGAAGAAAGTGGAATTGTAAAATCCACTGAGTGACGATCAATCGCTTCAACGTGTAAACCCTTGTCCCAGACTTGCCAAACGCTACCTCTGTCCATTTCTCAACTTCAACTTCACCACCGAACGTCACTGCTCCGACCCACGACCCCCGCCTTCTTGTTCATTTCCTTGATGACGCCCACTATCTCTGTTAGGTTCGTCTCCAGCACCATGCCCCCCGCTACAACTTCGTTCAGGACATGTCTCACTTCATCAGGGCGGAACACCACGTCTAGTTCGCACACATTCTCAAATACGCGATCAAGAGATTCCACCAGAACTTGTATGAGGTCGAGCACCCCCAGTTGAGACTCGGAGGAGTCGGCGAGAAAGACAAAGTAGAGTGTGGCATAATGCTGAGTGAACGACCGGTCATCAACGCAAGACCAAAAAAAAATTTGCACTTTACCACGTGAACTTGTTCTCTGGCACCAGTGCATTCGCTACCGGTCACAGCAAACACTCCTCCAAGTCAACGTCCAAAGTCTCAATAAATGAATCATTCGTAGTCGACCTTGGCCGATGCCACTCTCGTCCATGCTGATCCTACAAACGCGAAACCTTCCCGACTATTCGAACGCACCCTATAAATGACTTTCAGGTCCTGTCCTTGCAGCTCCTTGATGCCCGATGTCTCCACAAAATTGCACGCTGAGTCAGGCCTATCCGATACTAGGGCGAAAATCTGTCGCAGGAGGGATTGAGTAGCGGAAACACCCTATGTAGTTGCGATGGCCAACAATCATTATGGCAAAGTAAGAAGGGCACGACATGGACGTACCAAGTACTCGTAGTTTGCGACAAGACGCGGCTTCCCATGGTTGTTGAATATGAAGACATGTCTGATCATTTTTGGGTCTTAGTTGCTGTGGCCAGACGTCCATAATCTTCACCATGGGACATCTTGTCACGGTAGCTGCCGCTCAATTGGATCAGTGGGCTCTGGATTTCCAAGGAAACTTGGACCGCATCCTTCAGTCTATTCGACAAGCAAAGAAAATCGGTGCCAAATATCGAATCGGACCAGAGCTGGAAATTAGGTTGGTGAATGAGCTTCTAGAGATGTTTCAGCACCCCGCCGACGAAGACAGATGGTTAGATGAGTGATAGTGTCGGAATGAAATCGTGGACGAAGGTGACGGAATGAGAATTGTTCTCGATCATTATCCATTGAATAAGGAGAATACACAACGAGCCATCGCCATTTGGCAGAAACGGAGCCACCCCTTTCTGAGAAGAGGTGCCTCTAAGGTCTCTTTCTAAAGCGGAGCCGCTGCTGTTGAATCCACAACCGAACAACTTTGGTGTCTTCTTTGAATTCATTCACACTCCAGTTGTAGTAAATGTGGACATAGTCACTCGATTTGATCGAAGTTTTGGTTTCGTATTCCCATATACACAGTGGTTATGGATGTGGGGATCACTTTCTGGAGCCTGACACGTATCTCCACTCATGGGAAGCTCTAGCGAAACTTCTCGAACATCCTGATGCTCAAGAAATACTACTAGATGTTGGAATGTGAGTTAATACGAATAGCGTAGGCTTCGAAAATTTTGACCAGATAACGCGATGTTGCTTTGCTTACGGAAGGCCGGTCACTCATCACTCGGTGCATTACAACTGTCGACTTTTCATTTTGAATGGACGGATCCTCCTCATACGTCCAAAACTACACCTTGCTTCGGACGGTAATTACCGCGAGGCGAGATGGTTCACAACATGGAGCAAGCTTCGACAACTTGAAGAACATTATTTGCCCAGAGTGATACGAAAGGTGGCTGGACAGGAGACGGTTCCTTTTGGTGAATAGACTTTACTCAGGTCCAGGCGATCGTAGTTATTAATGCGTGTCTGGGTGTTGTTATATTTAGGTGATGGAGTCATCGCTACACTGGACACAGTGGTTGGAACGGAGCTTTGCGAGGAGTTGTTCACACCACAAAGGTAGGTAGATTCCACTCCTTAAGGAGCAGTGGTCATTTTTCGAAGGCGGCTTGGATTGAGGGCCAATGCGGAGTGGGTGCGATTCATCAAGACAAATACCATTCTTTCCACTGTGGTGGTGTAGCTGCAAACCTCTTTGTCTTAAATTCTTGTCCTAATTTCTCTAACGTTCTCTTCACCTTCGGTCTCACGCGTTGCATCGCATCAAGTCCACACATTGCCATGGGGCTTGATGGTGTCGAAATCTTTGGTAACCCAAGCGCATCTCACTGGGAGCTACGGAAGCTCGGAACTAGGATTGACTTAATTAAGAACGCCACCGCCAAGGTGAGGAAACCCAGTCCGTCGAAACAACAAGTTGCTCATGAATGTTTGGTAATATCAGTCAGGGGGAATATATGTGTACTGCAACCAGCAAGGCTGCGATGGAGACCGACTATACTTTGACGGTGCATCTATGGTGGTTGTTAATGGAAAAGTAGCCGTGATGGGAACCCAGTTCAGTCTTCGAGATGTTGTAAGTAATTCTGGCGGAAGAATGGAACACTCGTGATCACTGACAATCTAACGCAATTGCGCCACGGCTCATCACTATCGTCGCTCCAGGAAGTCGTCAGCGCTACCGTCGACTTGGAATCCGTCCGAGCCTATAGGGGCAAACATCATTCGCGGTCCGTCCAAGCATCTCATACCACGGCGTATCCGCGCGTGAAGGCAGACTTTGCCCTTTCTGCGCCCCCGTCCGCCGTTGTTGACGGTACATGGGAAGGTGACGCACCTGTAGGGTCTCATGTCGATGGGAAGAAATGGTGGGGGAGACCGCCGACGATTCCTTTGGAGAGCCTTGAGCTATGTGGACCATTTGAAGAGATTGCGTGAGTTATATTATCGAGAAGGCCATTTTCTTACTCTTAGACTCTTCTCACTGTACAATAGGTATGGTCCCGCTTGCTGGTTGTGGGATTATCTGCGTCGTTCCAAAGCGGCAGGATTCTTCGTGCCACTTTCGGGTGGTGTGGACTCGTGCGCCGTGTCGCTCATTGTGTACTCAATGTGCAGGATGGTTGTTGATGCAGTAAAGGAAGGGGGTGGGTTTGTTCGCCATCTCGAAATACCAACCTTGTGAAACAATGGAAAATGCTTTGGTGCTCAGACAAGACTGTACTTAACGATGCAAAGCGTATAGTCGGAGAAGACGACTCCGCCTATGTTCCAAACGATGCCGTGGAGTTTTGTGGGTTCGTAATTATGCCCGAACTGTAGTCTCTACGCCTTTCATTGATTGTTCAATTCATTGTTCACCTGATTGGCAGTCGAATTTTCCATACATGCTATATGGGATCGAAAAATTCGACCACGGAGACACGGAAAAGGGCTGCAGATCTCGCCCAGCATATTGGCTCCTATCACCTCGACCTCGACATTGATTCAATAACTTCGGCGTTTCTCTCCGTTTTCTCTGCAGTGACCAAGCGTGAACCTCGTTTCAAAGTGCATGGTGGATCATGGGCAGAGAACCAGGCCCTTCAAAACGTTCAAGCGAGGACCAGAATGGTATTGGCGTACTTGATGGGGCAGCTGTTACCGTGGTGTCGAGGAAGGCTTGGAGGGCTGCTAGTACTCGGGACAGCAAATGTTGACGAAAGGTCGGTCTCGTGTCTTCACCTTCCGTGTAATATTGATATCGAATCTCTTCCACAGTCTTCGGGGATATTTCACAAAGTACGACTGTTCGGCAGCGGATTTAAACCCTATTGGTGCGATTTCAAAGAATGATCTTCGAGGATTCATCAAATATGCGCAGGAAGCTTTTGATATCCCTTTCCTTATCGAGTGAGTCGAAATGCACACGTTTAATGTCTCGTTTAATGTCTCGTTCACAAATAAACAAATGTACCCGCCCTCTTACAGATTCCTCGATGCTCCCCCGACCGCAGAACTTGAGCCCATAACGGATTCATACCAGCAGAAGGATGAAGTTGATATGGGTATGACCTACGACGAACTTTCTAGATTTGGAAGATTGAGGAAAGTCGACATGTCTGGACCTTGGTCAATGTTTAGCAAGCTCATTTACGAGTGGGGAAGCGCTTTGAGCCCCTCTGAGGTAAGGGACTACGTGCTCTTATGAAGTTTTTCCTCGCAGACTGCTACACAATCGACGGAATATGCCAGATTGCCGGCAAGGTCAAGCGCTTTTTCTTCTATTACTCGATAAACAGACACAAAATGACAATATTGACCCCAAGCGTGCACTGTGGTGGGTGAACTCTTCAACGTTATTTGTTGGCGTTTCATCAAGTAACGACGCTTTGCCGGAGGAAGAGTCCTACAGCCCCGACGATAACCGCTTTGACCTTCGCCCATTTCTGTACAACGCTGCTTGGACGTGGCAGTTTTCCAAAATTGACCGCGCTGCAGCGGAAATGGAGAAGGGGCCGTCAGTTACCCAAGATGAAGCTACTGTCCATGGCACAGAGCCCGGTTCGAAGTGATATGCATGATTTTTTATGTAGCATAAGTCTGCAAGCAAGAAAATGAATGTGTACAGGATAAAAAGACTTCATCTCTTCTGGGTGCCACCGGAAGCTTGACGCTCAGCCAACCGCTCAAACATTTTCTCCAATTCATCTACAGGCGTTGCGTCGACGACACCCATTGAACCACCACATGGAACTCCATTGCGCTCAGAGTAAAATCTCCTATCACGCTCGGGGGTACAGTAGTCCCAGTCCTTTGGATCATAGACAAGTCCATCTGGAAAGGAATAGACCCCCTCAGTCGGTACTCCCTCCTTCCAGACAGCAGTGTATGTACCGAACGGTGGAACGGTGAAGTGCACGACACCAGGTCCGTGAAATCTAAGCAACAAATAACATTAGAGAGAACACAAATTCGGCACTGTTAATTTTTACATACTTTCCATCTTTGAATCCACCGAGATAATAGGCCGATCCGTCAGCAAACGTAAATATGCCTTTCCCTTCTATTCTGTGAGAATCAAGATGGTGTGAACCCCGATGGTCTGTGAGGAGATCTATTGATGTTGTTCTCATCACAGATGATACACACCTTCCATTCTTTACATCAGCCTCAAATGGACTTCGGCAAAATGCCTGATGTGTATGATCATCGTATTTGTGTAAGCCATTATCATGGGGCAGACGATCCAACGTCACCATAAAAATTAACGGTACACAGCAGCAAGTATTTCCGGTTACAGCCTACCATTGCAATATCAATCCAGATAGAGAAGAATGGGACTGGGGACTTTGCGGATGAGAAATCCACGGATCCTGCGAAGCCGAACCCCAGATCGTTGCTACTACGGAAAATTTCGAACAAACTGGCCTAATGTAGGAATTATAGAGTATGTATTCTCCCTCTACATCCCCTCCGCCAAATCCTCTGATTTTCCTTCATTGCTGGTTGGGGCCTGAGAAATCGTCCGAACTCTAAGCCCTTTGTAGACACACAGGAATTCAATAAAACCTACATTCAGTTGCGATGTGACCCTCCTGGTTACACCTGTAGCACACCCTTTGCTTCGTGCATTCTCTCGAGAACTGTCCTCGGACAAAGCAAGAATCAGATTTGTGACTAAATTGAGATTTTCCGGGGGCTTTTCACTCACATGACCCGGTTGGCCGCAGTTGTAGCAACGGTTAGGCCCTCCAGCGGGTGGTGCACCTCCACCTCCACCTGCACCGTAACCACCTCCGTAACCTTGATCTCCACCAGCGTTGGGGCTTTGAATACGATATTAGCCTTGAAATGCCAGTTAATTCTCAAAAGAATCTTACCAGTCCCGAGCAAGGTGGCCAGGTTGGCCGCACTTGAAGCACTCGTTGCCTCGACCGCCTCCACCATATCCACCTCCACCGTAGCCACCACCTCCGTAGTTACCCCCGTATCCGCCGCGAGAAGGAGCGCCGTAGCCTCCACCTTCGAAAGCGTAGTCAAGAATTGTCACGAGACGTTAAGGCGCAACACTTCCGCACCATAGCCGCCGCCACCGTAACCACCGCCGCCGTAGCCGTTGAAGCCTCCGCGGCCTCCTGGAGCTCCTGGATCAAATGGGAACTAAGTTGATGATCAAGGCACCACACACGAGTATAAACGTACCACCGTAGCCGCCACCGCCGCCGCCACCGTAGCCTTGCTGCTGAGCGTTCGGACACTGGTAGAGAGTAAAAGGATCCAAAGACACAATTCATGAAGTTCGCTTCGATTCCTTCGATGGTTTCGGCGAACTCACGTCACGAGCGATGTGATCTCCTGAGCCGCAACTAAAGATTGTTTTGTGTCAATTTTATGAAAGCCCTTGTCAATAAAGCTATTGCTTACCGGTAGCATGTCCTCTGTTCGGCACAGTCCTGTATAGTCGAAATCGCCGATCCACCGGAAGGACGAAGCATCCCATTCGTTAAAACTTGTCGCATACGGGCACAACCAACCTCTCCACAAACGCTCAAAACGTTTGTCGACTTGCCCCTTCTCGCGTACGAACCTTCGATAGGTGACCCTCCTACACGGCAACACAGACACCACACACGTCAATCAACACCACCCGCACATTATGAACACCGCACACCGCAACCACAACACCACAACCTGTCCGCCAAGCAACGGTACAGAAGCACGGCTTGCCAACCAGAGTCGAAGCCAGGTGCCTCAAATCCCCCGGGATCGTCGTCAGCACAAGACCAGACGTGGAGACAGCCTGACGTCTCCCACTCTTCCATCTCGCTCTCGCATCTCAGGTCTCGCTTTTTCCCCTCAGGAATGAACCAACAAGCGCGGCGTTGAGAAGTTCGTGGATAAGGAGAGAGTGAGGTCCGTCTTGAATCACGCTGGGGACCACTCCCCGAAGCGCTACTGCTCCGTACTCGAGGTTTGGAGGGAGGTCATGGTGCATGGTGAGGTTCCAAGAAACACACCTTCCCACTGATTTGTCGTTTTTCGCAATTCCCCATGACAGGCACGTATCAAGAACAAGTCCAAATTGAGCGATAACAGTATTGCAGTCGTTAACGTCGGTTTGAATTCCGGTGGGAGAACAGTCAAGCCGAAGTCCAGTCAGTCATCGGTAGAATCCCCATGCGTTGGCAGGAGTACTATCACTTCAACGAACCAATTGTAGCAGCTCTTCTCTCCCTTGGGGCATTCACGCGCCATGTGGCCGACCTTTTTGAGACGGAGATACGTTAGTTGCGGCTTGAGTCACCCACAGGCAACGCCCAGATGGTGGGAGGAGAGGAGAGAAACTTACATCGCCGCATCGATAGCAAACACCACCAGCTCCTCCGCCGCCGCCTCTGTACGCCATGAGTGTTTGTGATTTGTATGAAGTGTTTTCGAACAAGACTGCGGCAAGAAAAAAACACACTGCCGTGCCACGTTGCACTTTTTCAATCTTTCGCAACATGGATAAGAATCCCGACCCTCGGTTACCTCGTACGCATAGCTCTGTGTATAATTATTTTCTTTCGCGCACTTCTTCTCACCGTTCATCACCGCCACCCTGTGGTAGGTTTCTTCCCACTTCGTCTAAATGCATGCACTGTAGAATCAGACGCATACCTGGGATGCTTCACCGCAAGTGCGAAACCCAATGGAGTATGTTATCGTCCAGCTTCTCCATCTTCTCGGTTCGTTAACATTCCTGGTGACAGGATCCTGATGTTGCCCGCAAGGCATACTACGATTGTGAGAGGTTCCTGGGACCGTATAAAAAGTGTATGGAGAGAGAGCTAGCAAAGCGTGCCAAGGTGTAGACAGCTATGTAATTAGATCCTTCTAGTTCCTTCCCAGTTTTAATTCGATGGTACTCTCAAAAGGTGTCGATCAGAAGGGAACAAGTTGTTACACAGTTCGGGGAACAAATGCAACATCGTTGCGAAGTTGGTATCAAGTATCCAATATGCAATGCTTTATCCAAGGTAGTTTATCACGAAAAAGTGCAGTACAATCTGTGCGAAAATGAATTCCGCAATTGCCCTGAGACCATTTGAAATGCAGCCGAGAGGAGAAACAACAATGAATGGAATGTCCTCCTTTCTTCCGTAAATTGAAGTCGGTGCTCACCGTTCGGGAGATACGTCCTTAAATTCCGGGTTATTCCCACTGATTTGAATTCTTAGAGAGGCTATGGAATGAGCTGTGCGGTAAGCTCGTGGTGTGGTGACTTGAGAAGCTCTGAACTAACCTGCAAGGACGAAGCTCCCAACCGCCCCCCCGAATCCCGCCAAGAACGAATTGAAGGGGTAGTTTCCCACTAGTAGGACATATACAAACTGAAGCACTCCGGTGAGGACGAGGAATGCAAGGTAAGCATCAACGAATTTGAGGCGTGCGGGAGTGCGGGAGCGATATGTTTCGAGGGCTTGCAAAAGGTGGGATGACAGCGAGGCCGACAATGCCGATTGTGAGGAAGTGGATGAGTTGGAGCGTGTGGAGGCCATGTTGCCAGCACGCTTGAAGTGCACTGAGTGACTTGTCGACCGCAGTACCTCAAATTTTCACAGCGACGGATCACTTCCGATAATGGGAAACGGAGCACGAAGCCAGCAGGTGCGCTGTCACTCAATCTTCGCTCGGTCTTGATGGCCGTAATTCTCGGTGGGGAGCCTGACATTTGATGTTGCTTTCTTCTGAACATACTTTTCGCATCTTTCCGTTCCCCTTGCCCCATCAAAATCTCAATATGGTTACCACCTGTATCTTCTTACTTTGGCGCTTTAAACACCTACTATCGCGAACGTCGTTTTCGGTGATGGACTTCTATGGAACAGAAGCGGGAGCGAAATGCGGACAAAGGAGCGAAGAAAGGACCCACCTCTCAGTTGAAAGGTATGTTTTGGTATTAATAGTGACACGTAATGCGCAGGTCTCAATATCGTATGGGACTGTCTTATTGCAGCGGTATGTTCATTGTATTGTTCGGACTTCGTCGCTCCCCGACGTTCTCACGCTGGTGCTCTCCACCGAAACTACGGACAGAATGAGGCTGCGAAGAGCATTTTATGTACAATCTGCAAGCAGCAGTTTCTGTGCACTGGTATGATAGTTCTTGAAAACAAGACTGACTCTCCGTTTAACATTTAACTTTCCGTTTCAGCTCGAGAAGGAAATCTCAAAGGCGAGTAATAGCGTAAAAAAAACTCGTCCTGCTCCGTCGTCTCAGTTTAACAAGATTCTCACAGACCATGCCGAAAACAAGCATAGTAAAACCCTTGCGGACTGCTTCCCGACATTCACAGTAAGCGTCTGAGTGAGATCGTTATAACTACGTATGAATCTGACGCAAATCCTATAGGCGACCGCTTGAGCGTGAAAATTGACGACGAAATGATCATAGATTTTGACGAGCAATTGTGGGATGCATTCACAACCATAGACTAACGTTTTAAAGTATTTCAACTGTAATGCCAAATACGTGATTGGGTGTCTTTCGTGAATCTCTAAGAAATCGTCAGTATCCTGGTATCCAGAACCTGCGATGTTCACAATACTTTGCGGGCCCTCTTATACCCATTGGGCGTAAAAGAGAGTGGGGCTCTCTAAGGAATATTTGGGTGGGTAATAAATTGAATGTAGGGGGAACTCGAAATTCTGAACCTACACTTCGGGAGCATTTCCCGCACCTTTTCTTTCTAAGACAACGATGTCGAAGCGAGGTGAGCTTCGTCCCCTCGGGGAGAGGCAGGGCGCTCTTGAGCTAGGAGTGCTGTGAATCGCGGCCAGCAATGTTGAATGTATCGACGGGAAGGGATGGATGGATGTCCACGGACCAGACGGAAGTTTCAAAGCAAGACAGGACAGCACCGAGAGACCTTCTCGAGCACCAATTACTAGAAGCGCAACCGAGCGTTTTTATACTCTGTTTCTCTGGCTGTGTCCGATCGCGGGATGGGATGTGCAATTGGAATCACGTCTAACGCGTTGGTTCTGTCCACCTTTCTTTCTCCATGTCAATCCACATAGGTGGTGGTGCAAGTGGACAAAAGTTCCGCATGACCCTCGGTCTCCCCGTCGGCGCGGTGATGAACTGCGCCGACAACTCCGGGGCAAAGAACCTCTACGTTATCTCGGTCAAGGGTGTGCACGCGCGTCTTAACCGCTTGCCGGCTGCGACTGTTGGTGACATGGTTATGGCTACTGTGAAGAAGGGAAAGCCGGACCTGAGGAAAAAAGGTGAGTGACTGCCAACGTGATACGGAAGTCAATCAAAAACTCGTTTACTAAATATTTGTTTTCGCAGTCATGCCCGCGGTTATCATCCGCCAGCGCAAGCCTTGGCGAAGAAAGGATGGTATCTACATCTACTTCGAAGGTTTGTTTACTTGGATTCGCAGCAGCTGCTCGGAGATATAACCCGCTATCCGAACAGACAATGCCGGTGTCATCGTCAACCCCAAGGGAGAAATGAAGGGATCGGCCATCACTGGACCTGTTGGAAAGGAGTGTGCCGACCTCTGGCCCAAGATCGCGTCCAGCTCCGGTTCGTGCGATCTTTCTCTGACCAAGATTTGCTTTCCGACTTACAAATCTTTCTTGTGCAGGCACCGTCGTATAAGTGTCATAGAACAGTGATAGTTTGGGTTGTGATCGATAGCTGGTGGATGCTACGGATGTAAATGCGCACTCATTTCGAAAATATGACCTCTTACTTGGTCAGCCATCTCTGCATTCCCTGTCTCCTTGCTTCAATTTAATTATTACTCGCGTTATCCAAAAGTCAGACAAGTACTTGACATTTATGCTCGGTTGTTGTTGTTGCCTCAATGAAGGTTAGCTTTGGGTATGAACGTCATCGAACTTCAAAAGTCAGTTGTTTGATTTTAATCCATGTGCGCTACACACTACTAGCTCGCTAGCGTACTGGCACTAAATCATCGATTTTCTGTGTGGGGCAGGACGGCAAAGAGAGGCACATCTAATTCCGTAACGACAGCAACAAGCAACATCCATTAAAAACCCACCAATATCATGCGAACGGTTTCACTGGCCAATTCAATCGCACTCGTCGATACCAACAATGGTTGCACAACATTCTCTTCCAAAATGTTGCTGATCGTCCCCTTACGCACATTAATACCCGCAGCTTTGTCTCCTTGCGCGTGTCGATTCCGGAGTTCAGTAACGATGGCGATTGGGTTCAAACCGGCGTTTTCGGCGAGAGTGATAGGAATGACCTCGAGAGCCTCGGCAAATCCCTGGAAGCAATACGCCTCCATTCCTTTTAAGGACTTGGCGTACTCCATCATCCGCTGGGAGACTTCAATCTCGGGTGCACCACCTCCGGCAATGAGCGCTCTACAAACAGTCGATTACCAACAAAGACATGTCGAGGGAAACATAACTGCCGACTTACCTCTTCTTTACCAAACACCTGATGACACACAGAGCATCGTGCAGACTCCGCTCAGCTTCTTCCAGGACGAGCGCATTTGCTCCTCGCAGAAGTACACTGACTGTCTTGCCTACGCCCTTCACTCCGCTCACTTTGACAATCCGCGAGCCCGAAAAGCTCACTTCTTCCACTAAATCGGCGGTGGCCAGTTTGTCTGGGGTAAATGACTCGATATCAGCGATGGGTTTGCACCCGAGAGTCTGGAAGAAATCGATTTGTGAGTTCCAAAACAGATGCAATCGGTCTGTTCAAGAATATCAAACCTTGCAAATGAATTCGACTTCCTCTCTCTCGATCTCTTTCACAACCATTATCTTCGTCTTGGACAAAAAGTGCAAAGACAAATCGGTGACAGCATCCCGGAGGATCGACTTCTGAATCAGAATGACGTTGCAACCGGACGCCTTGATCTTCTTGACCATATTCAGAAGGTATGTCCGCTCTTCTTTGAGAATCTTGTCCATTTGACGATAGTCATTCACCACAATTTGATTCTCCATCTGACAAAGTTCAGGAGGGACGTATGCAGACGAGCACAGTCTGGACAAATACGCCAGTCACTTACGTCTGGTTTAGGCGGGGACAATTGGAATTGCACGAGTGCAATTTTGGCCTTCTCCATCCTAGTCGGACCTCCCGCGGTCGTCACAGCAGTTTGAGTAAGCACAAGTCCTTCAGAGAGTTCGGTGTCGTCGATGGTACCGCCCACTTTTTGAACAAGCCGAATGTCCTTCAAATCCACGTTGTTTGAAGTGACTGGGTCAATGACACGACTGACAGCATCCACCGCTATTGGCGCGAGAAGGCCAGAATACTGAGAGACGATCTGAAAAAATTATTGATTCAGTACTTCGATTTGGCATTTGCTGTTAGCAAAATGAAATTCCCGATCAAGCAGGAAAAGTCTAACAATAAATGAACACCCTTAGATAAACCCACCTTAGAGTTCAAAGATGTCGTCGCACTCTTCAACAGTGACTCGCGGTCGGTGAGGTTGATAGGAATTGCCATGTCCGTGAGAAATTCAACAGCCTTGTACGAGGCTTTCTGGAACGACTCGGCTATTGTTGTGGGGTGAATACCTGATGCCAAAGCGTTATGTAAAAGAGTTTGGAGCCCGCAGAATCGCTAAGCTTACCTTTATCCAGCAGCTTTTCTGCGGCGGAAAGGAGACTGCCTGCCAAAACAACAACAGACGTGGTTCCGTCCCCCGCCTCCACATCTTGAGCTGCGGAAAGGTCGACGAGCTTGATATAGGAAAACAATGGTCAATTCATGGAGGAGGAGAACAGATATTCAAGATTGATTTCATGAATTCAGATTCTTCCTCGGATTCTCACCATTTTTGCAGCTGGGTGGAGAACAGACATTTGTTTCAGGATAGTAGCGCCGTCATTTGTAATAATGACTTCTCCGCTGCCTGTTTGTATCATTTTGTCCATTCCCTTGGGGCCCAGAGATGTACGGACGGCGTCTGCGACAGCTGTTGGTGAGACAGAGAACGGCGAACAAACCCGAACGCGTGATTCCACGCCGCGAATCCAGGAAACAAAGTAATGAAACGATGAGAACTCCATTTTCACGATAAAAGCGCCGAATGAAGAGAAGTTGAACGCACCTTTCGCCGCAGTGATGTTTGAACCGCGAACCTCGAGCGGTTTGTCCTTGTCCTTGAACGCTCGATGTTTCGACCCACTACTGCCATTGACGTGAGGCGCTTCGACCATTTTCGTTGTGTAAGGAGGAAGAATCAACGGGAAAGGTGTTTGAGAAGTTCAACACAATAGTATAGTAATCTTTCTACAAATTCCTTCTTCTATCGTTTTCCCTCCACCCCCCACCCCCCACCCCTCGCCTCCCCGCTTATTTCGAAAGCTACTGGAACCCATTGGTGGCACGTGTAATTGCGGGATTAGTGTCGGTAATGGTTCATGGGTTGCAGCAGCTATTCCAGCTGGCACTGTCATTCTTGAGAAACTACATTGCAGTGTACCACGTATTCACATCTGACTGTATCTAGTTAATACATATTGTTTCAGCACCGCAAACTGCGTAACGTCCTTCAACCTCGTCCCGCAATGCATGCATTCAATTGAGAAGGTTCGCACTGCAACTTCAGTAAGTACAACTTCTTTCCAATCGTTAGATTCCTTCAAGTGGTTCGTCCAAACAAGCGAGGAGAGCCAACCGATAGTCTCCGTACGTACGCTCCCTTATCCTGGACGCCAGCGTCCTTCCGTAAAGTCGACGGTACGCGCTCTTCACCCTCTGACGGTCGTCAGGTGTGCGATACCGTACCACGAGGCGGGTGAGCCTGGTGGTGTTGACAGGGACGATTGCGGATCCGAGCGAGGTTTGAATCATGTCTGGAAGGGAGAAGCGCGGTGAGAACAAAGCGAGCGGAATATCCAGCCTTCTCCAGCTTTCTCGGGTGTCAAACGTACCTGCCACCTCCTCCACTCTGTTAATTGCACTCCTTACAAGAACGAGAAGTGCGCGGCAAGTGTGCGGGTTGATCATGAACTCCGATTCGATGACCTTATCGATAGTCTTTCCGTACATCCTCTCGTAAACATCAAACACTTGACGTAGGTGGTCGTCTGATCTGTCATTGAAGCAAAAGTTGATTATACATGCAACGGCGCAAGTCCATGTGAACACACCTCTCCGTAAGAATCCGGAAGAAAGGTACTTGATCTTTCCCAATCCGCGCTTCGCCCGCTTCGTAAAGATCCTGTGCGTCCAGCACTGGATCAAAACGGCGTCCGGCAGATCTTCGATCGACCTGAAACGCCCAATCAATAAGCCCAATCAATAAACTGCTCAACCACAACAAAATATAATGAATCCTACATTCAAGATCGCATCAAAGAGGCTCACGATCAAGCCGCGGCTGTTGCGATGAATGTCAACCTCGAGGGCAACCCCAGTGACTTGCTGGTAGGCTGACTTCAACGCGCGCAGGTCGTCCAAGGTAGCGCCAGCAAGAATTTCTGTGAGGCCGTCTGTGTCACTCGCACGTACTACCAAATGGAAGAATGCAAAGGTCAATTCTGCCGATGACGGTCTGTTGGGCTGCCTGTTTCGAACTGGCGCTACCCACATGAATCCCTCAGGAGCTTGATGTGGTACTCCAGCAAGCCCATCGCGCACCCTTCAAGAACTTGAAGAAGACTGCTGCCGAGCCCGCCGAGGCGTGACTTGATCGCGCGAGCGGGGGACTCGTTATGTATTGTGCGGTACGTCATTGCAAGGCGGGCAACCTCGTCGGGCGGAGTCCTGCACAGTGTGTCGATGAGGTACGTCCTATCCAGGGTATTTATGGCGTTGAACACCTCCTCCACAGAGGCCAGGTTGACTTCGGGCAGGTCGTCAAGGTCGTCGAAGAGGCTACCGTCCTGCTGCGCCCACGTGCCCGCAGCTTCTGTCTCCGGAATCGAATTCAGGACCGAGTGCCGACTCTCGGCAGCTCGGGCGATGTAGGCTGCGCTGAGGCCCGTGTAGTCCAAGCTCCTGTCGCTCGCATTACTCGGGCGGCGCTCGCGGCTTCCCCCGACTGCGCCGTTGTCACCGCTCCCCAAGCTCGCGTTGCTCGGCCGCCGGCGCCTCTGACTCTCTTGCCAATGACCAGGCATTATGTCCCCGTCGACATCATCGGTGAACATAAGGGTCGCGGAGGCATCGTCCGCATCGGGGCTGGTAGGGACGTTACTTGGTGTTGCGAGGAGGTCCCGCTTAGCGGCAGGTTGGTGGTGCTCATCCTGAGAGTACGTTGGGGGGGAGTCGGACCTTGTGGACTCCAAGAGGGGCAGTGGGGGCGGCCGAGAAGAGGAGAGCCCGATTGCGGACGATATGATGCCGCCGAGTCCATGCGGGCTTCTCGAGCGGGATCGGCTATGGGCTGGCGAGCTGGTGGTGGACGCCGGACCAACAATGCTTCTTCGGCGGGCCCCGGGATCTGTGTCAAGTAGACCTCGGCTACCGCGTTGAGAGCTGTCCGCGACCTGACGAGGTGGGGTGCTTGGGTTGGGGCGCGGGGGTGTGCCAGGCATCTGTCGAGGAGGCGTGCCGACGAATTGACGAGGCGGACTCGACGGCACTCGAGGCGCTGCTATCGGGACCGGTGGGCGAGTGTGAGGTGGGTGATAGTCTGTCGATAGAGACGTGCGGCGTGTGAACGAGTCGGTGGAGCTGCCGGAATCGCGACCATCCTGGCTTCTGGGTGGCGATCGGTAATTGGAGGATCGATAATCTGATGGATTGCGAGACGATGATGATGGGCTCGGTTTCCTGACTTGGCCGGCGGCCTTCTCGTACAGCGTCGCGTACTCGGAGAGCCTGTCGCTCGTGTCACGCCTATCCATGTGAAGTGAAGGAGAAACATCTCGAGGTGGTGCCCGATTCTCAATGGGGGGTCTCGGCGCCTCCCGTGCCACAGCACGGGTTTCGTCGCCATCCTGGTGTAGGTACGGCGGTGTATCAAAAGTGTCCTGGCGTGTTACAGAATTATTCGGCGATTGGTATCGGGGTGACCGTGTCACAGATCGACCGCGCGAGTCGCCAGGGGACCCGTCACGGAGGGGCGACAGTTGGCGCGACGAGGCAGCATTGGCGCCATCACGGGACGGAGAGAGAGAAAACCCGCGCGATGATGAGCTGGCACGCGCTGGCGAGAGCGAGCGTTGTCTCTGGGTGTCGGGTGTCGGAATGAAACTGTCTCCTTCGCGAACATAGGTTCTGCTTGCCACGGGCTCCAGCAGCTGAGATTGGTAAGGCGAGCGACCTCGCTGTGCATTCGACATTCGCGATGCGCAGTCTGCGTGTGTTTTCCTTGCAGTGGACGATGGAATTCGACGTCTGCTGTTCGCGTCTCTTTCTGCGGTCATTTGTTCCACAGGGTGTGCTGAGTTTGTGGCCAAGGCAGAACACCCATTTCGATGTGCGTTCAGCCACAATGGTCAGATCGCATCGCGTAAGCTTATGTAACGATGCGTCGTCGATGTTAGCGCGTCGCAAATCTGTGGCAACCGACACAAAGGATCGGATGTATTTTGCACGTGTCATCGCAGTTGCACACTAAATATTAATAAGCATGTGCTTCGTTCTGGGTCAGATGCCGCAAATAGCGACCTCGCTAATGGAAAAAACATAACAGAATGCGTTTCTGATTTGAAAAGGATCCATGAATTGTCACTCAATGTGTGACGTCCCCTATTCATTCCCGCCACTTGCGGGCTGCGGAGCACTTGTTGCCCGGACGACTTTGCCGCTCTCGCCCTCTCTCCTTTACTTTGAAATGCAATCGTTTCAATGTCCGCCCTTTTCCTCACACGAATGCGCCCGTGGCATCAATTAATTTGAATTGCGAGCCCTGTTCCCACAAGAAATACCGCCCACGACTCCCCCATCACACCGCACCGCCGTACCTAAGCTCGTGAGCCGACGCCGGAAACGGCGCTTAGCTCTCTCTACTGCATCCTACTGAAGCCGTTGTGCAGTCCTGCAGCTTTACTGTCAGGCCCTGCTGGGGGTCCGTTCACAATCCTCATCGTTCCCGAAACTCCTGCACCTTCTTCAGAGCGCCCTAAACAACATGGAAGGCTTCTGAACGAGGGCTACCCCGTTTTCTGGGGGGACCTAGGCACATGTTTACTGTCCCGTGACTACCTTCAACACACGGCAAGAAGTCACCCAGGACGTCGCTTCAATCAGAACGTGTACGGCATATTTTGCACGTTACTCACACACCAAGAGAACCATCGGGGGAAGGGGGTTTATTGCGAATGAAGCCGGAGTAGCACATCTCTGTGGAGTGCTCTTTGGACTGAAACGGCATTCTCACTGCTTGGGTCACGCCCAGGAGGGGAAATGAGAACATCCGTGGGACCCAAACTATTGAGAAGTGCTTTTCGTGATCTGTGTATGCTCCGGTGTCTTTATGTGCCTCATCAAACAAACAAGCGTCCCCGCGGCGGATACACTTTGCAAGACACCCAATATTTTGGTTCAGAAGATTGCATCCGGCAAATTGTCTGATATTAGCGAGAGAACAATTCTATATGCATACTTGTAGCGCTTCACAATCTCGCGGTCTCGTCTTCGTCACCCTGAATGAAGAACAGATCGAAGCGTAAGAGATAATGGCTTCGACTGAAATTTTCCAACAATGTTTACCTTGCCCACTTCCACCACTACCTTGCCTGTTCCACGACGCGAAACATGGGTGAGTTTGAAATGACTCGAACAAGTTAGTTTCACATACCGTAAGTTTTGCGTCCACCAAGGTCTTTCAACGCCTGTCCCATCGTCTCGAGTCCCCGGTATCGAGTCTGGCCACCAACAGATCAACACGTGCCTTCACTTCAATGGGTTTCGGTGTACTGCATCTCACCTTGTACACCAAGGGTTTATAGCTCGTCGTCGCAAACAGATCAAAGATTCCCTTCCACACGGGCGCAACCTTCTCGGGCCACCGTTGCATGGTGGCACCCATGGTTACACTGCACCCAAAACGCAATAAGTTTCCTCCAGCAGGATGAGGCCATTTTCCACATTCCCCCACCTGATGACATTGAGGCCTTTCACCAAGACCAAGTTGGTTCGGATCCTCTCCGGGTTCTGAGGTGTTCGCCCCGTGAATCCAACAAGCAGAATCCGGGCGTCGTACGCGGTGCACTTGAAACTGGCTTCGACGAGTCCGACGACATCGTACACGACGTCAACACCTTCACGGCCGTTCTCCTGGGCCAATTTCTTGATTGTGACACCCCAATCCTTGTCCGTGTTGTACTACAATGGAGTTTGGATATCGGTTCACCAAACGTATTACTCCATCCCAACTTTTTGATCGAAGGTAAACTCACGTTGATGGCCACATCAGCCCCATTGTCCAAACAAACCTGACACTTCTCGTCCGTCCCCGCGGTAGCGATAACATAGCAACCCTTTGCCTTGGCGATGTGCACCGCCGCCATTCCGACACCACTGACCATGAAAACCCAACAAGGCGCTTGTCAGACCAGCTCGTCTTCAACCACAGGTAACACATGGCGTGACTCACCCCGCAGCAGCGTGAACAAGCACCCACTCGCCCTTCTGGATTTTACCACGGTCTTGAACACACAGAGTCAGAATTCAACATAGAGAGGCCACGGCGAGCGAAACCCACCGACCAACCCGTGGTAGCTCGTCATGTATGTCACCCTCATTGCCGCACATTCTCTGAAGTTCAATGACGGGGGGCACTTCATGAAGCCGTAGGGGTCCTCCTTGGAAGGTTGCGCCAAAATGTACTCGACAGCAGCGCCTCCCAACGGGGTGCCCGGATTCGCCGTACCAAACACGCGGTCACCGACTTTCCATTCACCCGTCTTCGCCACCTCCGAGCCAACCTGGACAATCACACCGGCGTACTCGGAACCAATCGCGAAAGGGAGTTTCGGCTGGGCGGGCGCCGGAACGAAAGTGTAAGTGCCGATAAAGCCAGGAATTGCGTGGCGCAAGCCTCTTACCTTGTACTGGTACGTCCCCGCAATGTAGAGGAGGTCGTAAAAGTTAAGACCAACTGCTCGCACCTATCCCCACCGAAACCCATGAAAATCCAAAAGTAAAAAGGTGGCCAATATCAGTATCCTCTCTCAAACTTAAGTTATCCCCTCCTCCTTTGCCTACCTCGACAAGTACAGAGTTCGGAGTTACTTTCGGAGTTGGCGCGGTGATGACAGGATGAGCATCGGGAGATGAGTTCAGCTTTTGGACAACCCAAGCTATGATTAGGAATGACGAGAAATGGTGTGAGGAACATGGAGACGGTAATTGAAAGTTCGTAAAGTCTCATGCGAACCTTTTTGAGTGGCCTGTCGTACAACGGAGGAGATTGGCGTGAGGATTCCGAGATGGTGTTCCACGGAAAGCGTCGCCCAACGTCCGGTCGACGGAATCGCGGGGATGAAGACGACCAGTCGGAAAAGGTCCTCCATGTTAGCCTTCCCGATCACGGCTCATGTCGGCAGGGGTCTAGTAGCGTCTCACTCACGGGCACGACAGCGGACATAGCAATGGAAAGTATGATTGGAAGAGGGGAAAACTCACGTCGGAGACAAGGCAGCCGACTTTGACCAAAGTGCGGTACCACCACGAACACAATGCACATCCAAAGTGACTCCGCCATGGACATGTGGATCCAATAACGCAACACCCCGTTGCATCATTGTTTCAAATATGTGCGCTCGTACAATGCATTCCCTAAACACTACTCTCCACCACACCAAACCGCCGAAACAGACCACCCCGTGACCATCGTCGCTTAGGCGGTCGCAGTGCTCTTCTTGACAGACGAAGATCGGCGACGGCGAGCCTCCTGCTTCTTCTCGCGAGCCTCCTTGACCTTGCGTTGGACGAGGGCGGCGTAGCTGAGAAACGGGCGTCATCAGCAAAATGAACTGGAACTATCCAAATGCGAATCAAATAACTCACTCGGCAGCCTGCTCCCTGGATGCCTGCGCCTTCTTCACCTTCAGAGACTTCAGGTGGCGCTTCCTCTGAAGGGTGAGCGGGGTAACGAGACGCTGGATCTTCGGGGCCTTCGAGCCGCGCTTCTTGTCACCCTTCGGGGAAAGCTCACGGCGGATGACGTATTTGCGGACATCGTCCTCTTTTTTAAGACCCTGGAAGAAAGAAGGATCATCACGATGGTAGCGACAAACTCTTCCAAATTACGTGGAGTACTCACGAACATCTTCCGGATCTTGGACGCCCTCTTCGGTCCAAGCCTCTTGGGCACGTTACGGTCGGTCAAACCCTCAATGTCGTTGTCTCCCTGCTTGACCACAGTGAGAGAGAGCACGGCAAGGTCGGGTCCAACAATGCAACCCCGGACACTCTTTCGCTTGCGCTCTCCGGTACGGCGAGGGCGGTAGCACGAGTGGCCCTTGGAGAAGAGCAGGCTAACACGGTGGGGAACAAGCACACCCTGCTTCATGGGGAAGCCCTGCTTGTCGTTTCCACCAGTGATTTTGAAGACGTAGCCCTTGAACTCGTCACCAATGGAGTCGCCAGGGACCTCGGCGGAGATGCGCTTGTCGTAGAAGATGCGGCTATTGATTGGATAAGGGTGGGGGGTCAGTATGACTGAGGGTTGTGAATAACAGACACAAAGCAATTCCATGAAGAAGGGTCCTGGCTAGCTGCCCGCATTCAATTAAGACGGCAATAAAGCGACTTCCGAGCGGCCGTGATACAGTTCATTTTTATGTGGAGGAAAGGTTTCCATTCGTTCCAGCACTGGCCCTCCATCACACATATTTCTTCGCCCTCCAACGGTCCGATGGATCCGAAGCAATCCAAGCTCGCCGGACGCTTCCGCAAGAGCTGCTTGATACTCACACTTTGCGCTCATCATCAATGTCGACGAGCTTTTGGGCCCCGGTCGCGGGATACGCGATGTTGAGCTAATGGGAAAAAGAAAGATTCACCACGGTCAACCAACGATACAGGCCAACAAAAGACGTGGGCGCTTCCACAGAGCTAAGAACCCAAGCCAAGTGGTGTCAACAGGTGGACGATGTAACCAGAGAGGTGACATGCATGCGGCAGCGCTCAATCCGACCCATGATGCCCCAGTAATTGCTTTTGCTCTGTGTTGATGCGTTTCTTCGTCTGGGGGTGCCCATTGGTGCGTTGTTGGGTCCTGATTCCAAACCGTCGGACTCTCCCACCAACATCCATCCATCCATTCCCGCCGCTGAGAAGATCTGTCGTCGAGACATTTGCACCTCCACTGCCTTCCCTTCCACCGGTCACATTCCTAGTTGGAACAATTACCTTCATCGTTGGTGGTGAGGGAAAGTCGGAGCAGTCACAGAGTTTTGAATTGTGCCCGGTCACCGGCGACCACGGCAGCCCCACTCAGTCAACACCAAATCAACTCAAGAATTTAGCAATTGCAACCGTTAATGAGTCGATCGGCAAGCAGAGGAAGCAGTGGATCGTCTGTCACTCGCGGAAGGACTCGCGACGAATGTGTGTCGGTGTGCAAATCCGATTTTTGGGGTTTGTGTCTACATGCATGCATCAACACCTCCACATTTGAATCCGGTTCTACATTACCCAACGAGTGCAGCTATTGCCCCACCCTACGCTGTGCCCATCAATGTACCCCCATCTAGAGAAAACCCTACCAGTGAACCCCACATCAACCCGAACAGCGCGCCTGGCGCAGGTCGTGGCAGAGGGGTTCCACGGGGTCAGAGTCGTCGGGGAGAGCGGGGACACGGGCACGGAGCTGGCAGTGTCCGAGGTGGTGGTGCTAGCGTTGGGAGATCGGCAGGTGGAAGTGAAGAACGGGAGGTTCCTGTTCACCGTTCGGGACGAGATATTGGCGTGAGAAGTCGATCAGGTAAGTACTCTATCAGAATTTTCACTCTTTTCCATCGCATCTCTTGGAAGTCGCAATCACTTCCGTTCACCACACACAGGAGACCCTGTGCGTGGTGACACCCGAGCCTACACACTGTCAAACTCCACGTCTCGGCAAACACCAGAGAATCTTTCCCCCGCCCTTCTCCGTGACCGCGCTCTTCGTGCTGCGGAAGAACGTATGGCGCGCGAGAGGGAAGGAAAGCGATTATCACAAGGAAACGATGGAAGGGACAGTGCCGCCATGTCATCCAGGCAAGCGCATCCAGAATAGAAAGAAGAAGACGTGGGTGAGTTGGACGATGATGTCGCAGGGAGTACCGATAGACAGCGGCTGGAGTCATGACAAATCAAATGGCAATGTGTATTTCGAGGTTGAGCAACAAGAAGGAAGCCGAGCTATTACATTTAAGCAAGGTAGTTGTACACTTTTCTGCTCGTATTGAATCAAACAACGTGCAAAAAAAAAAAAAAAACGTGAGGTCCGTCAGCACTCGAATTTGGAACACAACCCCCTCCTCTCCCTCCTCGCTCACTCACCTGTCCCCCGGAGCTCTATCCAGGTACTCCCTCTCAATCAAACTCTCAATCCTCTTTTTCACCATCTGGCTGCTTGGCAAAAACCTGCCCTTGAGCTGGGACACCACCTCATTCACCAGAGCATTGTGTTCCATCGACTTGCGCGCCTTCATCACCCTCACCACACACGCTTCAATTTGGTGTATTCGCGCCTGCTCCACCTTTTCCAAAGTTTCCCGCCGCTCCTTGTCGTCCTCCACGCTGTTGCCAGTGGCGGCAACCGTCGGAGCGCCCCCGGAGGGGAGAATGTTGAGGATGCGGATCTTGTTGAGTGGGGAGGAAAAGGCGACATTCAGGCGGAACTCGTCATCGTCCAATATCTCCCGACCTTTGGCTGACTTCAACAGGACACGATACTTTCCCAAGCTCAGCGACTGCAACGTTCGTCGAAGTTCTCCGTCTGGAATCCCGGTCTCATCTCTGATACGTGAGTAAGGAACCGCTTGCCCGTCGCACGCGTCCGGTCGATTGAAAACAACGACAAGAACAGAAGTGGCAGCCGTTGATAGGTTGATATCTTTGCGGCCCTTCTCGAAATGCGCCCGTAGGTCAAACGAACCCATCGTGGTCAGCCAGGTTAGTCGACGCCCTGAATGGCGGGTCATGTAGAACTCCTTGAAGCGTTGCATAAGACTTTGAATCTCAATCGGGAGCTGGATGGCGGGCGGAACACTGGTGCCCATAGGCCAGAACGTGGACGTCAGGACATTGACGGTGAATTCTGGAAGACCAGTGGCGGAGAGATTATTGAGGAAACTTCGGAAGTCGGATGAAAGATCGGTGGAGATTCGCATGTCGTTGAACATCCCCTCGAGTTTGGTCGTAAATTGATAGCCGCATTCGGCCTTAGATGGCGGAAGTAAGTTTTGCTATCTATGAACCTATTGCGAGCTCTCACCTTCAACTTGCCAACCGTACTTTTTTCAGCGTCTTCGCTCAAACTCTTACCCAGAAGGAGCCTTTTCGCCAAATGGCCTTTGTAATATCGTTCGAAAACATCCTTCTCCTGAATGAATCTGAAAAGTGTGATGGTTTGATCAAGAAGCACTTCCACCTCCGCTTCTGTTTTCTGTTGCGAAATGTGATGATAATGTGAGCATTTGGAAGGCCTCAAAGAAGAATTCACAAGTAAACTTACTCCCTTGATACCTTTGCGCAGGTTATCGTCCAAAAACAGACTAAGAAACTCAGGCGCCTTGGGGTTTTGGTTGATGCCCCTCTCAAAGGCACCGTTGATGTCCGTTTGAAATGCCCTATCCTTGGAGAATGCGCGGGCCAGGATACTATCAAACTTCGTCTTCAGCGCTAGAATATTCTCCACCCAACGCAAGGGATCGCCCGTCCTCCGAGTGCCGCCCACTCCCTGCGCCCCGCCACTACGCTGACCCGCCTCCCCTTCTTCCTCGTCATCTCCCGCGGTCTCCAAATCTCGGTCTTTGCCCTTGTTCTCTGCATTGAATGACTGGGATTTTGAAGAACTGGACCCTCCCGACTGCATTCCAGTCTGCGCCCTTGCAGTCAAGTCCGAATTGCTAGGGGTTGCGGTATCGGTTCCTGGTCCGTAAGTCTCGTTTACCTCTCGAATGGATTCTTTGACATAGTCCGAGAGCATTTTTCGCATCTCCACATGTCCGTTTCCAACAAGTCCCATCAGGTCGTACATTCGTATGAGATCATCAAATTTCAAGTCCCGAAGCTGGGCGAGTAGCCCAGAGTTTGGCATTGAGAGTATCCGCACGACATGACGTTCCAGCATCGAACGCTGGACCACCTTCAGAATTTTGGGTGCGGTGATCGGAATGAGATAATGTCGAGTTCGCTGCTCCTCTTCCGCCAATCGTCGTTCAACCTGGAATCTCAACGTCATAAATTGTGGTCGGCCCGATGTGGCACCAAAAACCCTCACCTTTTTTAAGTATTCCACTGCATCTACCTCTGCCAAATATGCTTCAGCCTCGACATCATAGGCCTCCCCGCTCCTGACCAAAAAGGCCTTTTCAAAGTCCGCCTCGTATACACTCCCGTTTGGTACGTCGCCGTACCCCCCGCTCTCCAATTTGTGCATCATATCGGCGACCCCCTTCAAAGCTATCCTATCCACCGATTCACCCGAACGCTCGAGTCGGATAAGTTCCAGCATCGAATCCACCACTCGTCCCGACATGGTGATCGTGAGTGACGTAGAGTGAAGTACGTGATCCCGAAAGAGATCCATGCCCAAGTCATAAACAAGTGGGACTGGGGGGGTCGCGGCTTTGACGTAAACTCTGTCCTGAAAAACAGAGAGTTCGTCACACAGAATCACACTCCTGGCCTGTGGTACTCACCATGTACATCAGAATGTCCCGAATCATTCCCATGCAGACAACATGATGATTCCAGACATCCCTCACTAGTACCCTGAGAAACTCCGCCCGTTCTGCTGCCAATGAGCCGTCATGTGGGAAGACCGGTGTCAACTTTTCCCCAGTGAGCCTTGTTAGATGTGTTGTAATGTCATCCCGAACTCCATTATATAATGCAGAACCATTTTTCTGGAGAACAAGGTTATATGCGCTCCTACGACGATAGTTTATCACATTTGCGTGCGCTCGACTCGACGAGGGAATGGACGATCGCGTTCACCTGTACAGCTCTTCGTAGCTCAGTTGACTGTTATTCTTCCTGTAGATCTCCGTGATTGCCTGTGAAAGCTTCTGCCATGTTTCTCGAAATGCAATATCGTTCGTGGTCTGATTTCGGGTCAGAGGAAACACCCAGGATGTTCATTCCGTGAAATGATGGGCACGCGGGGAGATTAACGAAAGAGGTGTGATTTGGATCGAAGAAACAAAGGGTGACATGCATACCCCGATGGCGATCAACTGTAAGTACGAAACCGACATCAATCGCAAAGCACAAAACGCACAGCCTTTTTAACTGGTTTGATTATAAGTCCCTGCTTACTTTTGCGAACAGCGGCGGACATGGTGAGCTAGAAGGACATATATAATGGAAGTGCTGCAAGCAGGTTTTACACCGAATTTATATCTATTCTTTTCTACAAAATGGATCCGAATACCCGATTGTACCGCGCGATGGCTGTAAAATGATGCATAAGATTTCAGAATTCGTGGAAGTAAAAAGTCGCACTAACATGGTCCGTATTCCTCATAATCCTGCTTTGAGTGGCAGTATGATGGGAAGTCACCCTTGAATACGATCATTGTCAAGCTCAACGCCACAGTGGAGCATCAAGACGCACTCACCGTACTCGCGAGGAGACTGCCGCCAAACCACACCGCGTATCTCTGCTTCTTGTGGCTAATCACGTTAACGTCCACTTCAGCTGCCCGCACCTGAGCACCACCAAGACGCCTGGCAGCCAACTCCTCCGCTGTCTTTGTTCGCTGGTCAACGGACTTTTTGATGTCACGTTGAAGTCTTCGGCCAAAGTCTTTAAACATCGTAGACCCTCCAGAGAGCACAATATTCTGAGCGGAAATTGATAAAAAAATTAAGGGACATTAAAGTATGAGTATTGCGTTTAGCCAAAAAAAGGCGTGAAGTCATCGATACCTTGTAGAGGCCTCTCCTAGTGTCAATAGGGCAACTTTGAATGACTGTGTCAACAACTTCGGGTAGCGGTGTGAGAAAATCGGAGCTGTAGATTTCAGGGTTGAAGAAGATCTCAGGTCCCAAGAAGCGTTCATAGCCGACGTCGACGTTGAAGGGCTGAGGCAAGATGACATTGGAGAAAGCAAACTCATTTCACGACAGAAAGCAGGTATACCTTTCCTGTGACACTGTGTTTTCCTTCGTAGGACTTGATGAATTTGTCAGCTTCAGTCTCGTATCTCCGGAACTCTTTCACAATGTCGGGGCATACGTAAGAATACGCCTCTTTGATCGCTTTGGCAGTTTCAAGTGCTTGCTCTGGAGGAATCTGCGGCTCACGGTCACGCAGAAGTTGCTGGACAAAATATGTTATGTCACGTCCGGCAATGGGGATGTGCTTGATGGAGGATCCGACAACAAAACCTTCAGCCTAAGTAAGAGGAAGACGAGGCTCAGTAAAGTGCAAGAAGAGCGCGTGTACCTCGGAAACAAAATTGGCAGATACTCACTACAGGAATGACATGTGTCACCCCGTCTCCCGCATCAATAACAGTCCCCGTGAGCGTTTGTTCCTTCACATTCTTGTCAGCCCAAGACGCCGCAAGAGCAAGCACGGCTTGCACTGCGATGTAAAGGCCCTTGATACCAAACGATTCAAACATAATCTCCGCCGTGTACTCCCGATTCTCGGGAGCGTTGAGAGGAGGTTCTGTCTAGAGGAGAAGGCCAGGTCAAATTACGGACCGTCAGAGCGCGGCTGAGCTTTTCACTCGTTTTCAGAACCCTCCTCCCCTGGCCCCGGCAATTGGAAACTCACCATTAGAAAGTAGTGATCCTCAGGCTCACACCTCATGTATTCGAAAATGCACGCCTGATGAAATTTCTCCATAAGATCCCAATTGTCAACCTGTCCATGCTTCACTGGGTATTGCAAGTCGTACGACTTTGCATTTGCGAATGCGTCGTCTCCAATATAGAAGTCAAGGTCATCGATGCCACGTTTTGTCGCAACATTCTGACTGGGTTTAACGGCTATGGCAGTCGGTATGATATACTGAGGGTCGTTGTTGCCGGCATATCCCAACTTCGTATAGCTGAGTGTTGCAACGTTGGAAAGCGGTTTTCATCCACGATGCGAGCAGGATCAATTGGGTTATATTGATCAGAACCAGTTCCGTCACGTGGACATTTCATTTTCCATTGTTGTCAGAGTGGTGGCACAAAGGGGATGGCACATGAATGAAAGAGTTGAAGGATGGGACAAGAAATAATCAGGGACGCACCCAGTACCGTTATCGATCACGACTGGTGGCGGATACACTCCCGACATGGTTGAAATGGAGAGTGGGTTGAGGGAGACGGCCAGTGCAGTTCAGCCGGCCGGTAGTTGCGGGCTCAAATCTCAGCAGTTAACCTTCCCCCAGCTCCGCGAGCTTCCCGCAAGCAATGGGAAAATTCGAAAAGGGTCCAGCAGAAGACATACTCAGCGTGTGCAAGAAATGTGAGCTTTGATGGCTATTGATGCGGCGTTTGTCTCTACAATTCGAAAGAACCACCACCTCCGGTCTTCCAGTCTTCTTTGGAGGATTCCTATTCCTTCCTATACTCTGGTTGATCAATTTTGTGTACATGTACCCGATCATTCGTGCGCGAAATGATCTCTCTCACGATGTCCGCAAATGTAAGGGATGGCAAAATGTTGGTCGCTCCGGGAAGACTGACATGTTCTTTGAACTATTCCAATCCTTTCATCTACGGAATATAAATTAATGCCAAATCTCATTCGTCGAGACGCGTTCTTATCACTGGCTGGTGCAGTGTTGTGGCTCCTCATACTCATCACATGGGGTATCATTTTTGAGACACAACGCGACGTCTGGGGAGTGCGAGGGGACATGTTATCGGTGGTAATACCAAAGGGCCGATAGTGACTGGCATTCGTCACATTGTGACTTTTCCAACGCTTGCACGTTAAATTACACCTATTTTGTACCGTTTGATCCAGTGTTTGGCCTTGCAAGAACGAATTTTGATGGCATACTTCAGATGAAGACCTTCGTCGGCAAATCGCGGAGCCGGGTAATCCGCCCAGGGACATACCGCAAAATCTGAGAAAACTTCTGAGAATTTCCAAGGTTTCTTTGACGCGACCAACCCCATCGAGATATAAAGGGATGCAGGTGGAACTACGAGCTCGGCGGGAGCGACCTACCACCCCAAGCGAGCCAAGAGAGCGAGATTCGACTCGCGCGAGCTCGCCAGCTCCTCGTTCGAAATCGCGAGTTCTCCTCCCCGCCAGTCTCATACACCGTCGGAAGCCATCTACTCCCTCCTCGCCACCTCAAAATTATGCGGAGCTTCCCGTTCGATCACGAACAGAACTCAGCTTCCCTCAGAACTCTCGCTCTCCCCCGCCTCCTCTTTACGAAAGCCTCGACCACCGCGGCGCTATTCCTGACCGTCCTCGTATGCACAGAGCATCCACTGATGCGAAGATGTCGACTAGGATCGCGTTTCCGATAGAGCGCCAATCCTCTTTTGTCTCAGCTGATCGGAAGTCACCGGAAACGATGTTCGCTGAGCTTCGACTTGGCAGAGAGTCTCGAAATGAGTCTCGCGCTGTTCGGGAACGTCGAGTTGACAGCGCCTTTCACTTGGAGGAACCAGAGAACGACTACGGGGAGTACAGCGAAGGAGTTGCCGAGCATTTGAATAAGCTTGACGAGCTCAGTAACCGGATAAGGAAGACACTAGAAGAAGTGGACTTGGACTCTTTGATAGGTGAGTGATCTTTCGTTGGGTGGAAACTTCGTTTGCCATCTCAACCGATTCCCACACTTGATGTTGTAGTGGAACCTAATGGCCGTGATGACTACTCGGAAGAGAGCAGTGACGCTTCTGACACGGAAGTTTCCTTACCATCCAGCGTGTTGGGTCGAAGCTATCATGACACCCTCGCCCGACGTTCGCCTCGTCCTGTTGGCTGGCCCCTCCGCCAGGACGGCCGAAGCCGAACAATTTCTGAAGGAGGTGTCCCGGCAGTGTTATCACGTGAACCATTAAACTCGCGCACGCTCGAACCCCCTGCCAATGCATTTTCGCGACTGGATTTCCTCACAAAACAGATCCGTAGCACGCTGGAAGATGGGTCGAAAATAATAACCTCCAATGAGCTCCAGGTTGCTCGACTCGAACGGGATCAGCATTATGCCGAGTTAGTTCGATTGCGAGATGAGAACAAGGTGCTTGTGGATCGCTTGCACTACTTCCGGGAAATCGAGGCAGAACTTTCCAAAGCAAAGGATAGGATTCGAAAACTGGAATCCGACGTGAATCGGGAGGTTGGTGTTCGCACAGAGGATATTAAGAATGAGCTTGCAACTTTGCGCCGTGAATTGGACATTTTACGCAAGCAAAGGGAAGAAGAAGCGATTGTGCGGATGAGATTGGAAGCCGAAAATGCAAGTCTCAGAAAACATCGAGAGGAGATGGCTGTAAAGAACAATGAGCTGTTCCACTCTCGACTCAAACTCCGGAGTGAGTTGGTCAAAACCCAACATACTTTGGAAGAGCGGGAGAAAGAGCTGGTCGTGGTTAAAACAGAGTTAGAAAGTGAGCGAAAGCGTTCGAAGGCTCTCGAAGACGAACTGGAGGAGGAGCGGAAGAAAACGGACACCCGCGAAGGATGGATGCCTTCTGTCACGTGAGTACAGGAGGTTTGAGACAGACATTTGAGGCAAAAGCTTACAATTGGTGTTGCAGAGGATTTTGGGGATGAATTTGAATATATGCAGTACCGTACAGTTTTGTCACCACGGTAATTGTATATTTTATCTCACTCATGCGATAATTGCGAAGTAGTATATGTGTTTTGCGAATAGAGGTGATGGTTGAACTCCTCTGCCATTGGTTCCGGCAACAATGACAAGTTTCCTGTGGGAATATGTGTTTGCACCGACGGATTTTGACCGAATGTGGTTAGGTATACGAAACGAGGCTGCTGTTGTTGGAAAGCGTCCGTGGAGGCCATATTCGAGATTTCCAAAGGGATTTGCTGCTGGTGGGTAGCCGCTTGCCACTCTAAAGGTGGCTCCATGCTACTGGGCTGTGTCGCGGCGAAGACATACTGTTGATAAGATGGCATGAGAAACAAAGGGGCCGTAGGGAGAACGCTTCCAGTGGTGCCTGGTCCAACAGATGTTTGTAACGGAACACCGACATTGGCAACTGTATTTTGGGCTGCGGTTTGTTGTAGGGCCTGTGTCAGACTGTCTCTTCTCCCCCACGGGCGCCCTCCATCAGAAACATGTCGAGTATGTACATTCCGATGTTCCGCGCTGTCACCGCACTGTTTCATCACATGCCGATTAAGACCATCAGAGCGAGTGAAACGCTTGAAGAGGATGGTGAAGAGCATTTTACAGTGGAATCTATAAAGAACCCAAGTTACCTTGTGACAGTGAGGGCATTCGTCTGATTGAGTCACATCAAGCCACCAAACAAGCCAGTCAATTTTTCTGTTCAAAACCACATTCGCTTCACACGTACATGGCATTTCACCGGAATGGATCCGGGCATGTCTTGTCATGTCAAATTTTCGAGCGAACTGGGCGAGTTTTCAATGGGATTTCGAAAGATAAGTGCTAGCGATAGAGCTTTTACCTTCGCTTCACAGTATGGGCACGCATGAGGTCTGTCTCCTGCGTGGAGACTCTCATGAGCTCTCAGATTCGATATTCTGAATACAAAGAAAGGCAATGGTTGTTTCAAGGACACTGAATAAATCAACGTAAAATAGAGCTGACCTGGCGAAAACCTTCTTGCAGTGGGTACATGGATACACTTTAGTGCCGTCGTCTTCTTCCGTGCCGCTCGTAGTTCCATCACCACTTAGTGCGACAGACAGGTCGGGGCTACTTGATGACGACGCGAGGGTATTTCTGGGAGCTGCACCAAGTTGGGACGCCGTTTCGTCGACGTCTTGTCCGATGTAGGCCGGGTTCACGTGAGAGAACGATCTGGAGTGCCTCCGTGCAGTCAACTTGTCCAATACTGATGTCACCCGAGCAGTGTTCTCCTCTTTACGTCGCTGACGGCGTACGTTGGATCCTCTAATGGCCAAACGAGAAGTTTGCTCTGAAATTTCGGCGGAAGATGACCGCGAGAGTGTCATCGGGTCTTCATTGATTGAGGGTGGTGTTGGGGAAGGATCGTGGAATTGTGCCAACCTGGCTGTAAATGAGATCACGTTTTACTTCCGTTACTGAGCTCGATTGGAGTTACACACGCTCACCTGCACGAAGACTGTCATTCAGCGATTCAACAACACCGACAGACAGTGGAACAAGTGCAAATTTGGGTGTTGGGTGCTGAACGAATTCAAACGCCAGCTACATCAGAAAAGTGACAAAAGTAGTCATTTCATTTCCCTTCTACTACTCACATGGCTCGATTCCGATGATTCCATTGGATTTGAATGAAATACTTCGGGTTGGATTGTTTTGAATAACCCTGCTGCTTGTGACGCACCCAACGTATCATTTAAATTCATTTCCATTTTTACGAAAGGCGCGGTGGTGGGAGACAACGGTGCAGTCTGAGCTTGCTCGGTGCTTTGAACCCATGGCAGTTGGTCCTGTAGGAACCCGTCCTCCGGAGATACCACTGCGGTCGTGGGTGAAGTTGCCGCAGAATCGAAATCCATTTCGAGATGCAGGTCTTGGATGGCTCTTAGGTGCGAGGTTGGGGCCTGGTTTAAGGGTGATGATGATTGACTTGTTTTCCATGGGGACAACTTGTCCAGCACTAAGACGGGGCTTTGTATAAGAGACCTTGGATCATCAGGGTCGATTGCGGTAGGAGAGGTGGAGCTCATTTGCGATCGAACAACAGCAATGTGCAGTTGCGACGATCGGCGCTCTGTGGAATTGCCTTCGCAAAGGCACCACAAGTCCCACAAGGGATACTTCGCTGGACATCGCTGGAGCTCTCTTAATGTAAATCATATGGTACAAAACATGTCAAAATTCAATGTGAATGTAAAACTCTGCTTGAAGTTCTGCTCATAAATTATCCGAGACGTTAAAATCCCCACCGGAAGCGGCGTTGCAATGGACAGACGTGCATCACGTCTCTGTAAGTTGAAGACTTACAATTGACTGTCACCGAGTGGGGTCGACTCACAATGTGGTCGTTCCTTCCCTCCTCTTATCTTCCAAATCTCCCAACCTTCTGATACATCCCCACTTGCCACGTTTTCCTCAAACCGTTGCATTAGATGAATTTTCCTCGGATTCATCCGCGATTACATGTCTTTCCATCGGGAGGAAGTCTGGACGGGTACTTGTTACTGGAGGCGAGGATCGAAGGGTTAATTTGTGGGCAATCGGCAAACCCCAAGCAATAATGGTCGGTAAATTGAATTGAAGCCTTGAGCCCAGGTGTTGAGAACCACCTCAAACGCGACCCGTCATCCCCATACCGTTCCACAGTCATTAGTTGGTCACACTTCTCCAATAGAGTCCGTTACCCTCGACTGGCCAGAAGAAATCGCAGTCGCTGGAGCTGGGAACGGGAGTATCAAGCTGTGGGACCTCGATCACTCCAAAGGTGAGTATCCGCGCGGTTTACCTCATGAGTTTGCCAATTGGCCATTATAACTCCAACTTGTATTCCAAGTCATTAGGACACTGACGGGTCACAAACCTACATTCCGAGTCGGTGCCTTGGAGTTCCATCCTTTCGGGGAATTCTTTGCGTCTGGTTCCGCAGATGCAACCTGTAAAATCTGGGATGTTCGACGAAAAGGCTGTATCCAAACATATCACAATGACGATGCAATCAGCGTATTAAGGATCAGTCCAGATGGGCGGTGGATAGCGTGTGGAGGAATGTCAGGAACGGTGAAGGTAAGGTGTTTCGAATACCACGTAATTTTGAATGCTAAGGCAACGAACTCGTTTTTTTCAGATTTGGGACATGACGGCTGGCCGTCTTCTCCGTAATTTCTGCGACCACGTACTCTCTGTAACATCTCTCAGCTTCAACCCTGCCGAGTTCTCAATGGCCAGTCTTTCCATCGACCAAACCCTACGAGTGTATGATCTGACAAACTTCGAGTCTATTGGAGTTGGGAGAGTTGAAGGAAAGCCTGGATTACTTGAGTTTTCCGGTAGTGGAAGTACAATGTTGGTGGCTACATCCACTGGGGTCCAGGTTCGAATCCCCCCTCTCTGCAAATCGATGGGGGTTTCCTCTCATTTTTCTCTAGACGTGGGCTCTGGATCCCACGCTTCCTCTTGGCAGAATATCTATTCCTTGGGACACCACTTCTGTGCCTGTCTCACCTGGTATCAGTACTGGCACTCGACCCTCGCATCCCACGAACCCGCAAACACTACCTATTGCACCTGTCGCGGACATGAAGATTGTATCTGATGGTAACGGCCTTGTCGCTGCAACTCTCCGGCACAACAGTGTCAGCGTCTGGAACGTTGACTTAAGCGTAGGTTTTACTTGCGTCCCAAATCAAGCGTCGGTGCAGTGTCTTCACTTTTGTGCGCCTCTTCCAGGAAAGGGTGCCCATCGGTGAATGGCGCGACGGAGAAACAGGTGTTGACCTAAACCCTGAAAATCGCACATCCGTTCTTGCAAAGTCATTCAGTTTGCGAGCGGATACTGTGAAGATCAAAGAGGTTGATTCATCCAAAGGAGGATATGACCCAGATGGCGTTGTGGGTGAAGAGCGCGTGGGGCATCAAACTTCTGCAAAGCGTGAGTTTTGAGGGACGTGTCTTTCGAGGTGTCATTGTCGTTGTGAGGGGAGCTGATCCTAGTGAATTTTGGGCGGTTTAGGCCGAGAAAGTGGGTGGAGGACGCAGATTTATTCGAATTCTCGAGAACCCATGAGACCACAAGCTCTGGAGGTTGGGGAACAAATGGTCGGAGATCCCTTTGACAACACAAGCTCGGAGATGACGGCTGAACCCCAAATCATCTCTCACGAAAATCCGGACCTATTGTCCTCTGCTCCTCCACCAAAGAATTCCCTCGTACCTGAACCCGCAAGATTCGAACATTCTAGAAAAGAACTCTCCTCTACTAGATCGACAAGCGCTTCCTCAAATCCTCAGCAAAATACATTTGATTCGGCGGTCCCACCTTCATCTCATGCGCAAGCGAACGATGTGGAGGAGCATGGACCATGGACAGATACTTCAACACTAGCATTACGTGCTCTGTCAGAAAGCCGAGAATCCACTTCCAAGATGCGCACCCATGTCCTCCTCATGAAAGAAGACGAAAACGAACCCCAGGCCTCAGATTCTCGACTTGAACTACAAATGTCTAGTCTGGATATTTTTGATGCACTCGAGTACCGTCATCATTCGATTCTCGCAACTCTGACGAATCGCCTAAGCACTCTACGGCTAATTTCACAGCAGTGGGATGTCCAGAATTACGGACCTGCGGTGGAAACCGCTGCACGAGATGCTGATCTCGCTACTTGGCGGGACATAGAAAATGCAATTGTCATGAATCCTCAGGGTTTGAATCTTGACACGTGTTCCAACATCTTGCCAGCGGTTGTAGCGGGTCTTCGGGAGCCTGGCGATGAGTGGGTTTCGTGATTTGTCCCAAGGCTATCTTGAGTAAATGAATGTTTGTTCGCTGCACAGATTTATTGCGACAGCTTGCGAGATAACGAAGGTACTTGTGCGAAATTTCGGACAAGTAATCGTGTCAAATATCAATTCAGGGGTGCAAAGGTCACCTGGAGTCGACTTGAATCGAGAAAAGCGTGTGGAACGATGCACCCGATGTTATAGACACTTTAGAGATACCGCGACAGCTCTGACACAACGATTGGAGCAAGGTGTTGGCGGATCACGGGTGGAGGAGACGTTAAGAGAAATTTATGAATATTTCAGTTTCGTGTAACAACATAATATTGAAGCTTTTGTTGCAGAGAAGGGGGATTTGTTAAAACAATAGGTAAGAAGGAAGTGAACAAGGAACGAAAGTAAACCTGCACTTCACGAATCTTGGTAAAGCCCCCCTCATTTCCACCAAGAGTACTCTATCTGTCATGGAATCAGAAGGAGGTAAGATAATGCGGTCTTCTTCTTGTCCGAAGCGCTAGCACATCTTTGACCCTTGGGTGGGACGTTCCATCGTGGTGATTGGGAATTTACAGACCTCGAGGCTCAAATTCGACAAGCTCAAGCGGATCGTCAGAAAAGAAAAGCGGAGGCGGCTGCAACATCCGTAAGCGCCAAAGGAAAACACTCACAACTCAGGGGGGGGGAAACGTGAGTGTCAGAGTATACTTCGTTCCCTATACCCACTTACCGGCTTGTCTTGCATCGCTTTGGGCGTGAATTTGGAATCAGCTATGATGAAGATATCTTTGGGGCGTCTTCCCGTGATGATTACGAGAGCTCCCTTCCCACTAACGATGATGGTGACACCATGGACATTGACGCACTTCCCAACCCTCAAAGACGAAGCATCACCGCGCCGAAAGAACTCTTGCGGGAACTTGAGGAGGGAGGAGCTGATATTAACCCTCTCGACGGCTTGGTGCCCAGCAAACGCATCGCCGATCGCGAGGACGATTATCACAAGCGAAGGATGAATAGAGCACTAAGCCCAGAGCGTAAGGACGCTTTTGCGACAGCAAGCACGGTGAACGATGAAAACAATGTTCGAAGCTATGCGGAAGTCATGCGTGAGAACGAATTGGATAAAACTCGAGCTGACTTGGTTCGCAAATTGAAGGAGCAACAGAAAGAGGGCGTCACAACTTCTAATGCTGAATCTTCGGATGGACCCCCTGCTAAAAAGCGGCGATGGGACGCAAAAGGTCCCGACGATTCCGATCAGCACACTGTTCCAAACCTGAGCAGTTCAACGAAGTCAGAATGGGAGGAAGAGCCGGCTCCGACTGCCAAACGGAGCAGGTGGGATCAAACACCAGTTGCGGCTGATGGTGCTGCCGAGAAGAAGCGAAGCCGGTGGGATGAAACCCCTGTTGCTTCTCAGGGCATAGACGCAACCCCGAACACTAAGAAGAGATCACGGTGGGACGAGACGCCAGTGAACCTTGGCGCTGGAGGACTAACAGCTGCAACACCAGTTGGAAACCTTGGATTGATGACACCTACACCAAGCCAACTCCAAGTGCCAATGACCCCGGAAGCTCTCACAGCAATGCGTTGGGAGAGAGAACTGGATGCTCGCAACAAACCGCTCACGGATGAAGAGCTGGATGCGATGTTTCCCCAAGAGGGCTATAAAATTCTTGAGCCGCCTCCTTCATATCAGCCCATTCGTACTCCAGCTCGGAAGCTCATGGCAACACCAACGCCCATGGCAGGACAGCTTGGTGGCGTGTACATGATGCCCGAGGAGCAAGCCCAGCAGGGAGTAGAGCTTCAAGGTCCCGAGATTCCTGGAGTGGGGAGCCTGGCATTTATGAAACCAGAGGATTATCAGCATTTCGGGAAACTGATGGACGAAAAGGATGATGCTGATTTATCCGTGGAAGAGCTCAAAGAGCGTAAAATTATGCGCCTCTTATTGAAGATAAAGAACGGAACACCTCCCATGCGAAAGGTGGCACTTCGCCAGATAACCGATAAAGCGCGCGAATTTGGGGCCGGGGCTCTGTTCAACCAAATACTTCCCCTCCTCATGTCTCCCACGCTTGAGGATCAAGAGCGTCACCTTTTGGTGAAGGTCATCGATCGAATTCTTTACAAATTGGATGATTTGGTCCGCCCATATGTGCACAAAATTCTCGTTGTCATCGAGCCTCTTTTAATCGATGAAGACTACTACGCACGAGTTGAGGGACGAGAAATCATCTCGAACCTGGCAAAAGCTGCCGGTCTTGCCACGATGATTGCAACTATGCGCCCGGACATTGATCACGTCGATGAATATGTTCGGAATACGACGGCACGTGCCTTCTCTGTGGTCGCATCAGCGCTGGGAATTCCCGCTTTGTTGCCGTTCCTTAAAGCCGTTTGTCGATCGAAAAAGTCATGGCAAGCAAGACATACTGGTATTAAAATCGTTCAGCAAATATCTATTCTCATGGGCTGTGCGATTTTGCCGCATCTACGTCAGTTGGTTGAATGCATTGGACACGGTCTAGAGGATGAGCAACAAAAGGTGCGGACGATTACGGCTCTTGCGGTAGCTGCGCTTGCGGAGGCCGCTGCTCCTTACGGTATCGAGTCGTTCGATTCCGTGCTCAAGCCCCTGTGGACGGGTATCAAGAAGCATCGTGGGAAAGGACTGGCGGCCTTTCTGAAGGCCATCGGGTACATCATTCCCCTCATGGATGCCGAGTACGCCAACGAGTACACCAAAGAAGTCATGATTGTGCTCATTCGCGAATTCCAAAGTCCCGATGAAGAGATGAAGAAGATTGTGCTCAAAGTCGTCAAACAATGTGCCGCTACGGAGGGTGTTCCGCCTCAGTACATAAAGACAGAAATTTTGCCAGAGTTCTTCAAACACTTCTGGATTCGAAGGATGGCTTTAGATCGACGGAATTATAAACAGCTCGTTGAGACCACAGTGGAATTGGCACAGAAGGTTGGCGCGTCTGAAATCGTAATGAGAGTGGTAGAGGATCTCAAGGATGAAAGCGAGCAGTATCGGAAAATGGTTATGGAAACGATCGAGAAGATTATCGCAACTCTCGGCTCGTCTGATATTGACGACCGACTGGAGGAGGTTTTGATTGATGGAATTTTGTATGCGTTCCAGGAGCAAACGGTCGAGGATGTAGTGATGCTCAACGGGTAAGTATTGACGTCTCTCGGGTTGAAACGTTTAACGTAACGTATGCGATTACCGTTAGGTTTGGAACTGTGGTGAACGCGCTTGGTTTGCGAGTGAAAGCATATTTGCCGCAGATTACATCAACTATTCTCTGGCGACTGAACAACAAGAGTGCGAAAGTGCGACAACAGGCTGCGGACCTCGTTTCTCGTATTGCAGTTGTAATGAAAACTTGTGGTGAAGACAAGTTGATGGCGCACCTGGGTGTTGTCCTGTACGAGTATCTTGGAGAGGAATATCCGGAGGTGCTCGGGTCTATTCTTGGTGCACTCAAGGGCATCGTGAATGTCATTGGAATGCAAAACATGACGCCTCCCATAAAGGATCTACTTCCGCGACTCACTCCGATTCTGAAGAATAGGCATGAGAAAGTGCAAGAGAACTGGTATGTTCCATCAACCTTTTCCTTTCGATGTTCTTTTCTCACAATGTTTTTCAAGTATCGATCTCGTTGGGCGGATAGCAGATCGTGGTGCAGAATTCGTATCGCCGAGGGAGTGGATGAGAATTTGCTTCGAGTTGTTGGACATGTTGAAAGCCCACAAGAAAGCGATTCGACGTGCCGCCGTCAACACCTTTGGCTACATCGCGAAGGCTATTGGTCCACAGGATGTCTTAGCCACACTACTCAACAATTTGAAGGTCCAAGAGCGTCAAAATCGCGTGTGCACTACTGTTGCCATTGGTGAGAAAAGTTTGACTTGCGATGACATGCTCTTTATAAACCGGCTTTCAAACGTATTTAGCCATTGTTGCTGAAACGTGCAGTCCCTTCACTGTTCTTCCTGCGTTGATGAACGAATATCGTGTTCCCGAGCTTAATGTCCAAAATGGGGTACTGAAATCGCTCTCGTTCTTGTTTGAATACATTGGGGAAATGGGGAAGGATTACATCTATGCCGTCACACCTCTCTTGGAGGATGCTCTTATGGATCGGGACTTGGTGCATCGGCAGACTGCATGTACGACAGTGAAACGTGAGTTCTGCTTGACATCAGGACCAACGTGTTCCATACCCTGGACCTAACACGTGCGATTCTCTCTTTTAGATATGTCGCTTGGTGTTGTTGGCCTGGGTTGCGAAGATGCACTGCAGCATCTCCTCAACTATATCTGGCCTAATATCTTCGAAGTCTCACCCCACGTGATCAACGCCGTGCTAGACGCTGTTGATGGCTTACGTGTCGCGATAGGACCAAATGTGGTGCTTCAATACCTCTTGGCAGGCTTATTTCACCCTGCGCGACGTGTTCGTGAAGTCTACTGGAAGATATACAACAACGTGTACATTGGGGCGCAAGACTCTCTGGTGGCGTTTTATCCTCGGATTGAGGATGACGAACGGAACCACTATATTCGATACGGTGGGTTTTCATGCCGATCATTTATGTGCATACTTTTGTTACGTCTAATCTTGTTCCTTTTGCGAATGCGAATTTCAGAGCTGGATTACGTGATTTAGAAGGTTGCATAATTTGTAATCCACCTTCAATCATACTTTGTGAATAGCAGCACGTTGATAAATTGACATTTTTGTTCATTGCCAAACGACGTCTCACCAAACTCAAGTACGCCGCTTTCAATAGCCGCGCCTCGTATGCTACATTATTTCGAAGTGGGTCGAAAACGTCCGGGAACATGCTATCGAGGTGGACAGGTATGGTACGGCCGTGGAGTGTGCAGGCATCGAAAAACTGCAAGACGTCGTCAAGCACGATGTCCTTGATCATAATCATGTGCTTCGCAAGCGTTTCGTAGAGGGAGGCGAGACACCTCTTGGCATAGAACCAGGTGTCCGTCCCAAGCTGAACAGGCGAAGAAGAGAGTCATTTACATTAGTAAACATAAGTTCCACTTTCGTTATTTGGACACCCACCTTTTTGTTAAAGGGTTCCAAACTCTTTATGATTCGCGAAATCCCGAATTCGTAGTTCCCCTTTGCACAGTAAAGCGTTCCAATAACAAGGTTGACGATACAAAGGTGATAGATTCGTTTCGTCGGGTCCTCGTATCCAACCCGCTCCTCTTCTTTTTCGATCTTGCGCATCAACTCTTCTGCTTCTTCATTCTGGCTCATCATGATATAGGAGACGCACAGGTTTGCCAGGACAATTGCAGGTATTTGTAGGATCTGTAGTCATGTGCACACGATGTAAAGCGTCAACGCTTGAGAGCACAAGTCGCACAAAGTCGCCCACTTACATGATCCGTGCTCCTCTTCACAATAGGCTCGTAGAACGATATGGCTTCCTTGTATTTGTTTTCTTGCATGAACAGCACGTGGGCAACATTGAGCTTCCAGATTTCATTCTCGTTGCAAAACTCGACCGATTTCCGGAATAGCCTCTCGACTGCAGCGTAATTCTCAAGGTCCCAGTATATTTTCGCCTGCGCCATGAGCACCGTGATGTACCTTTTGTGATTTGCGTGGCGAACGACCGAAAATGTTTTGTGTGGCGACTTCTTTTCAACAACAACGACGTTGAACGACACCACGTTTCACGCTCACTTGTCAACAGCCAGATCGTAGTCCGTCACGCTCTTCTTGAGCGCTTCCTCGTCGTGGCTTTGCCGCGCCTCCTGGACACTTTTGGTGAGACGTCTCAGCCGCTCAATATGTCTCCCGCCTATCTCCTCGAAACGCTTGAAAGCTTCTTCGGGCGAGGACTGCCGCAATAGGACGGCTTCGAGGTACTCGAGCGTGCCCTATTTGGAACCAAGGAAGACACTATCACGACGCCCGCCATCATCCGCCCACCCCCAGAACGCGACAGCTCCTTTCAGTGCCCTCACCTCGCTCAACTGCTGCTGAGCCACCATCTGGTTCTCCGCCAGCAGGTCCGCCGCGACGTCAAAGTGCTCAAACTTGGCATAGAGCAGCAGTACATTCCCGAACGCCTCCTGTGGGCACGGCACGGACTGCAAGAGGTACGTCAGCTTCTCGAACCCGCCCGCGGGGTCGTCGTCCATGTGCACAAGCGCGGCGTTGTGCAGCGTCACGGGGTCCAGGTCCGACTCTAGGCGAGGCGGCATGTCGGTCAGGGCTTCGCGCGCGCCGTCGACTGCGGTGGGCGATGGAGAGCGGGGGCGAGTTCAGATGGCAAGGTTGGTGCGCGATGTGACGGTCGCCACACAGCATGGGGTGGAGGGGTGGAATCCTCGACTCACTGTTTTTGAGATTGTACTCGATTGCCGCCTTGAGATTGAATGCCTCGACGAGAAACGAGTCTTGCAGAGTTCGGCTGTTGGCGACGTTTCGGACCTCCACGCCTTCGGTGGCCATTCCCACGCTCAGCTCTACCACCGCCACCACGGCATACGACACACCACCCAACCCGCGGTGAGTTGCCAGGGTCAATACGCTCCCACGCGACCACAAAAAAAAACGCACCCGGATGATCCCGCATGCCCCTCTCGATGATATCCTGGATGACTTTGAGTGCGGGAATGCACTGTCGCATCTCGTAGTGGCACAGGGCGGTCGCGTAGGCGAGCTCGGCGTCGAAGCCGCGCACGCGCAGGGCGTCCTGGTAGATGCGCAGCGCGGCGGAGTGCTTGCCTTCCTAATGGTGGCGGGGCGGGTTTGTGCGGTGAGGTGGAGAGATGGAGGGTTAGTGTGTGGAGCGCGGAGTGTGGTTGGTAAAGGGATATGTCACGTCAGAGCCACAAAACACAAGTGAAAAGTAATGTCGTCATTTGCAGGAAGGAGATACCGGAAGTGCACCGCCGCCATCCTGACAGCCCGTCATCACCCACCCACTACAAATCGCTCACAGTCTCTCCGAGTTCCGTTCTTGTCAGCGTGGAAGTCGCAGAGTCGTCCACGTGAGCAACGTCAATCCTGACAGCAAATCTCCAATAAATTGCACACAACAGCTCCGGGTTTCGAGTGTCGGCACGGCCCCGTTAACGGCGCGTTTAGTACTCACTCTGACCATGAGCGTGGCTGCGTTGATGGCAGTGTCCGGGTCATCGGGTGGACACTGCTCGATGAGTGCCTTGCAGCCCGAAGCGTCGTCGAGCATGAGCTTGATGGAAGCTTGCAGTTTAAGGACCTGTTTGGTTGCAGTCGCAGTTGGTCGCAGTCGCAGTCGGAGTCGGGGTCGGAGTCACAATGAAGAAGGAGAGAACGATCGTTTTAATTGAAGAACAAGAAGACCTTGTCAGAGTGCATTCGAAATAGAGAAAAGAAGCAGAAAGGTTGCTCCGCGTATTCATGAGCATTACATCCATCTGTCGCCCACTCCACTCCAGCCAACGGCCTTGTTCTCGCTCCGCGAGATTCTTCCGCTTCGCAGGGCACTCGCCTCCGGCGGGAGTATGCGCTTCGCTGGGCACTCGTCTCCGGCAGGAATATGCGCTCTGCGCTGTATCATTCCGCTTCGCGGATCACTCGCCTCCGGGGCACAGCCTCGCTTCGCTCGGGTCTCGGTGTCCTCGCTCCGTTGGCTAGGCTCACTCCGCTCAGCGCTCGGACAGCTCACCTTTCCCTGGAGCTCCTGAGCCGAGACAGTGAGACAGGCCTTGTGAGCCGCCTGGAAGTGACCCGCCTTGAAGAGGCTCTGAGCGTAGTGGAGTCTGTATGGTTCGATGTCTGGGTAGTGCAGGATGAGCTGCTCGTAGCTGTGTATGTATGTGTGCGTGTGTGCGTGTGTGGTGGGGTGAGGTGAGGTGAGAGAAGGTGAGCAAAGGTGAGATGAAATGAATGCATGAGTCTGTCCGCTAGAATGCATCACAAACACGTCCATCCGATTCCAAGATGAGATTGCATATCCACTCGCGGCACATTTCACGCACGTGCAAACTGCATTGAAAAAAAAAACAGGTGGCTGGAGTAGGTCAGAGGAGAAACGCACTATGAAGACGCTGAAGCGTAGTCCTGGACATGGTATGAGCACGATGCCAGCAGCGACAGGGCCGCTCTGTTCGAAGGCTGAGCGTCGTGCTCGAATCTGAGCAGCTTGATCGCGTCTGCGAATCTGGACTCCTTGATGAGCGAGTATATTGTGGCCGTTGGGTTTCCCTGCGGCGTGCGTGCGCGGGGGCGGGCGTGTGAGCGGACGGATGCAGACGGGAGAGCGAGAGAGCGCGCAGACATAACAGAGTGCGCACCTGCGGGAAGCGGAGGGACACGCCTGCGCTCATGCGTGCGTCGGCGGCGGAGGTGCTGAGGTCACGCTGCGACCGCAGCCGGCAGAACTCTGGCAGAACTTCGACCTGCACTGCCCACAACCCAAGTGCACACCGCGGGCTGCAGGCGGCGCACGCACACTCCGTTGCCTCTGCGATTCGCACCGCGCGTGCACCGGGCGAAATGGACGGAAACGACAGCGAGCAGCTGCGCGGATTCACCCTCACGTGCGTTGCTGCACCTTGGTCCTCGCATACTCACGCTCGCCCGCTCACCCCTCCCACCACAGCCACACAAGACTCAGACTCGACGTTGACATTGCGAAAAAAGAGCTCGCCGTGAGTCACCTCGCCTCGTACCATGGGGTCAACCCACGAACGTCAGTTTCAATTCCTCTTCCCCCCGGCTCGGGACGCGCAGGGCGCAGTCGAGCTCTCAATCACTCCCACGCTGCCCTCGCTTGCAGAGATCAGACTCAACTGCAGACAATGCGGTGTGTTTTCGCTTGCTCTGCTCCAAATCACCTTCACCTGGAGGCTGGAACCCGCTCTACTCACTTTCATCACGCATTACCCCTCTCATGTCACGCTTTACCCACTCATGGCCCGGCCACCTTGCCCAACTCCGACGGCACAATCGCACCAGTCGTCTCCTCCGTCCTCGTCAACGACATCCCCGCAACATTCTCTCTGCGCGACCCGCTCGCTTCCGTCTACCCCTCCTGGCACGACCCCACCTCGGACCCAGTTGTCATGGCCATGGCGCGTCCTACCTCGGGCACAGTCAACCCCGGTCCAGGCGGCGTGGGGTTCTACCCAGAGTTTAGGCGACGATACGTCGAGGCGCTTGCCCATACGGACGACGACGCAGAGCTTTTGGTACATATTCCAAAGAATATAAAGCTTCTTGAGGGTGACTTTTCGACTGCGGAAGGTAAGCGAGGTCTGGAGTGCGGAGTGAGGCTGGCCGCCGCAGGCGGGGGATCTGCGCGAAGCGGAATGGTACAGCGCGAAGCGCACACTCCCGCTGCTGACCGAGGCTGTCCGCTGGAGGCGAATACACCGCGGAGCGGAATAGATTCATCGTGGATCGGAGCGAGCCCGAGGCCTAAGCGCAATAGCGCTGACAGATGTTGGAACAACGAGCTCACACATCTCCTCACCAGGTGCCGCGGCCTCCATGAACTTCACCGAGCTCACCGTCCTCATCACCTACAGCCTGACCCAGCCGCGGGCTGGAGTCTACTTCTCCCACCCGGACCCCGTCGCGGCGCCGCACCGGTTCCCCTACGCCTACACGCACAACCAAGCGTGCGGGACCCGGCTGTGGATGCCCTGCGTCGACACGCTGTGGGACAAGGCGCCGTGGCGGCTCGAGTTCGTCGTGCCGCGCCAGCTGTCCCGCACACTCCCCAACGGCCGCGGCGTCGAGACGAGGGAGACGGTGGTGGCGTCCGTGGGCGAGATGGTGGAGCAGGTCGTGCACCCGCTTGACCCGGAGAAGAAGGTTGTCGTGTACGCCATGGACGAGCCCGCTCCGACGGCGGGTGTCATGTTTGCGGTGGGCGCGTTTGATGTCGTGAGGTTGAAAGGCTGGCACGGCGTGGGACGCGCGGCAGGAGTTGCTGCGGGAACTGCTGGAGGAGGAGGAGTAAGTGGAGTGGATCAGGATGGAGACGAGGAGATGGAGGAGGCCGACGAGCAGGCGCAGATTTTTGATGGTAGTGGCGGGTACGCCTATTTCATGGGTGGGAGGAGAAAGCAGGTGTTGTGTACTACGGAATTCTTGAGCCAGGTACGTGAGGACCATTGTCGTGCAGCTGTATTGCTCTCTGACAACGGCTGTGCAGGCGCTTGACTTTTACGTGGATGCCTACATCACGTCAAAATTTCCATTCCCTGCTTATCGTCTTGTCTTTTTGGAAGACACGTACAATCCCATCGTGACGGGGTCGGGAATATCCATCGTTAGGTGAGCGAGACAGAAACGTTTGAGTATTGGGGGGGGGATAGTGAGAAGTACGTGGTCAAGTCGATTGACAAACCGTATTGGCAAACAGTACCCAATTCCTTGTGGACGACGACAATATTGACCAGGTGTATGAGACGCGCAAGTTGCTTTCGAGGGCACTCGCACAACAGTGGTTTGGAAATTACATTGTGCCTAACTCTTGGTGAGGCATCACGTTTCCGTGTGCCGAGTGCGTGGACGTATCCTGACTTTGATGTTGTTGTTGCGCTGTTCCGACTAGGCTCGATATATGGATCCAGGTCGGGTTTGCCAACTTTGTGAGCGGCCTGTTCCTGAAGAAAATGTTTGGGAATAATGAGTACAGGTTTCGCGTTCGAAAGGTGGGCCTCTCTGTTTATCTGGACACAACGTATTTCTCAGCATTGTCAACCTCACTGTAGGAGGTTGAGCGTCTTGCAGAGATTGACATACGTCAACCTCCACTTGCCCCCACTCGTCAAAAAATGGCGGATGGAAACGCCCAAAGCTCGCAGCAGCAGCAGCAGACCAAAACTAAAGAAACTGTTCGAGATACGATTGATCCGTTGCTCCACGTCCAGTATCATCCAGATGACGACTGGGCTTCCTCCCGCGCGGAACTTCTCAACACAAAGGCACCCCTAGTTGTTTACATGCTTGACCGTCGTATGGGTAAGGGCGTCTTGCAAAAGGTGCTCGACCATATCATTATGAACGTGCGCACGAGAGATATGGTTGAGGGACTCAAGACGACGCACTTTCATTATCTTTGTCGCAAGATTAGTGGCCGAATGGAGGTGGAAGGATTCTTTAAACAGTGGGTCTATGGTGCGGGAACACCACGTTTCAGCTTTCTGCCAAAGTTCAACCAGAGGAAGATGGTCATTGAGTTGATGGTGAAGCAAACGAATCCAAGTTTTCTCGCCGGAACGCCCGGAGCCGTTGAGATGTTTTCGGTGAGATGTCGTTGATGCACAGCCGCCATCATATTTCTGTGTTTCTTTTACTGAGCTTTTGTTTGATACGTGCACCTGTTGATCTGTCTTCCCAAAGGGTCCCATCACTGTCCGCGTCCATGAACCGTTGGGGATTTTTGATACAGACCTTTCCATCAACGGTGACCAAAGGGTTTATGAGCTTCCGTACCACTCCAAGTACAAGCGCATCAAACGTATACCCGCCAAAAAAAATACGGTGGATGGTGGCGATGACGCGGAAGTGCCGGAGAAGGACGGGGCGAACGAGGAGGACGACGATAAGTCCGTTGTGTTTCTTCTTTGCTTGCCGGCCCGGAATTGTTCATGCAACTATTCGATGTTTTTCAGGACTCATTACGAGTGGATTCGAGTTGACCCTGAGAACGATTGGATTTGCCTGAAAAGTGTAGGTCTTCAAGAGTCGAGCTGGACCCTTCAATTGCACAAGGATCGTGATGTCGTAGCTCAGTACGATGTGCGTATACTTTCGTCACCGTGTCCCATAGGGATGATATCAAAGTTTCGGCACTTCCAGGCTATTCTAGCGTTTCGGTCTGAACGGTATCAAAACGGAATCCTGATGATGGCCGTGCTTATACGCCAGAAGGCCTTCTTTTATCGAGTCCGGATGGAAGCAGCGTATGCCCTTGCGTCTTACACTGCCCAGATCAAGCATCCCTGTGGGCTAGACCAGCTCATGCAATTGTATCGGGTCTTGTTTTGCGTTCCACCAACTGCGGGAGCCGATGAGCCATTTGTCGTGCCAGCCCGGAATGACTTTGATGACTTCGCAGAGTACTTCGTGCGGAAGGTCAGCATCCTACGGCTCATTTCCATGGTCGTTTTCGTCGTCTCATCCATCTGATCGAAATAGGCCCTTATTACCTCAATCGGAGTTGCTCGTTTTGGCAACGGGACTACCAATCTGGATGCAAAGCGGTTTCTGGTCGATGTTCTGCACTTTAATGACAACACTGGGAACCAGGTCCGTGATGATTATGCTCCCCTTGCGTTCTTTTTTACGTCACAAGGCAAAAGTAGTTCTCAGATGCCGCCTTCATGAGTACCTTGTGTGCCGCCATTGGTGATATTTTCGTGGCAAAATTCGAAGGTGCCGGCTCTTGATTACATTGCCTCATGTTCCAACGTCACATCGTTTCCGTGTTGCGCAGATTTGAATGGAGCCGATGAGGAGTTGTTTGATCGCGCAGTGAAAGAGCTACAGTACCTTCAGAGCGTTGATCGGGCCATTCCATCGTACCAAAATGCCATTACTTGCGCGTGTTTGGAGGTAACTTACATTCTCACTATTGTTTGTCCCGATATCTGGAGGATTGTTTGCATAGGCCTTCTCAAAATGGATGTTGAAGGGCCGCATCCCGGTATCTTTCACCCCCTTTCTCGAATATTCCCGGTGGGCATATTGTTTTCTCGTGCACAATGCGAGATTGCTTACTCTGCTCAACTCTTCGTTTAAAAGCTATGGGAACTTCCAGTCAGTGCGAATGGTTGCACTTGATGCCATCATTCTTCTTGACGGATTGTTGGCTTCTGGCGTTGGTCAATATCTTCTGGCCGTCGTCGAAGGAGACCCAGTTCCTTACATTCGTTATCATACTGCTCGATCTCTGTTGAACTGGGCGGCTGCGATGTTCGCAACACGAGCAGCAAAGAGTTCGGCTTCGGCAAACTCTTCATCTGTCGTCCCTTCTTTTCCGGCAGTTATCGGGACAATGCTCGAACCAGAAGACGGTGGTGTTCGGCGCGATGACTTGATGGAGGTTCCTGAGTCTTCTGAACGTGCTGAACAGCTATTCGAAGAAATGAAGAATCATATGGGTCCTAACCTATGGGAGTACCTAAAGTAGGTGGCTGGAACTTTTTCTTCGAGGACATGTTACCCACTAAGATCGTCAGTGTTGGGTCCGATGTGGATGAAAGGATCCGCAGAACAGCATTGAAAATTTGCGAGTACCTTTTCGAACCAGCAATCGACGTCTCCCCAATTGCAGCACCGAAGATCAAAGCAAAACTGAAAATGGTATGTTACCCATTCTCAAGTGAAGTATTGGCTCCATATTAACCTGATTGCGTCTATCAGGGGGGAACCGGGAGATCCCAGCGTGTTAAAGGGTCAGTCCGACACGAATTTCTTGCAATTGGCACAAGCGTGGTCCAGCGATTGTGCAACCATCCCCAATCTTTTCCGTTTCGCAATCCTGTTGTTTTTCCTGTGAGTGTCTGGTGCAGACGGGCAAGACTTTTGCCACACCTTCACAACTGCTCTTGCAGGGCTATCACGAAGTCATCAAGCAACCCATGGACTTGAGCACAGTCGAATTCAAGCTCATCAATGGGGAATATGCAAACGACCTCTCTCTGTTGGCTGATGATATATTCCTTATTTTCCGAAACTGCTACAAGTTTAATCCTGACACACTACCCGTGTCCCACTCGGCACGGGTACTGCACCGCTACTTTCAGTTGGATGTACTGCCGGATGCCGCGAAAGCACTGGGAGTTCCAATGTCATTTCTACCACTCAATGCTGTTCCTATGAGCCCCGCTCGCGAGATTGGGCGCACGCAAGAACAAAATACTGCTGTGTTGGACACACAACCGTCTCGGGACCAACCTCTTGCTCCTCCAGAACTCAACTTTTGTCGGTGAGTAAGCGCGCGAGGCTCGAGCTGGCGACCCGAATTATTTCGACCCTCATCGCAAATTTTGCAGGTCTCTTCTCCTTCACATCAGCTCCCAAGGAAGTGCAGCTGTATTTCGCGAGCCCGTGGATGCTGTTCGCCTCAATATTCCAACGTATCATAGCATCGTGAAAAAGCCAATGGATTTAGCTACGCTCGGTCGAAACTTGGAGAACGGTCAGTATGCTACGGTAGATGAATTTGCGGTAAGTTATTCTTATTGAGTGTCTGTGAACGAATCACGATTAATCAATTGTTTCCCACAAGTCTGACATGCGCCTAATATTCTCTAATGCTGTTCTGTTCAACGGTCCGTCTCATCCGATTTCAAGCAACGCCGAAACACTGAGGGCTATGTTCGAGAAAGATGTTGCAGACCCTGCATTTCGAGCAAGGTCCGCGAGTATCCAAATCGCCAGTAGTGCTTCGGGTCAGGCGGGTTTGGATACAACAAGCACCCATCCTGTATTTGTGAAAGACCCCATGGAGTTCAGCCCAGCGGAAAGGATCGCACGCTTTGCCCAATTGATCGATGAAAAAGATGCACCGAAAGACGCCGCAATCAGTGTTGAAACTGTTGACAATCTGATAAGGTGGTTTTCATCGAGACCGGAATTTCCAGAGTATAAAATGGTCAAGAGCACAATTGAGCACGAAGGTTGCACCAAGATAATGAATAGTTTGGGAAAGAGCAAGTCCGCAGATCCGTTCAGACAGTCTGTGGATCCATTAGTGTTTCCACTGTACGCCGAAGTCATCAAGGTAGGCTTTAGATGGCAGCAAAACGTTTCGGTGATCTTCATAGGGAAACCTGCGATAAGAACCCGATGGACATCCCGATGATTCGCCGTAAGCTGCAGAACCAAGAATACTCTGGTCCAAGAGAATTCAAGTATGATATTGAGTTGATGCTGTTCAATTGCGTGAGTCAAGCTTCGTTCATGTGTTTATGGAAGGGGAAGATGTTGCAACTATTCTTGTCTTAGTTCTTCTTCAATGCACCAAATGACAAGGTACACTCTGCAGGACAGGCGTTTTTGAAACAGTTCCGAAAGGAGTGGGCGAACCAAGGATTGGCTGCATGGGAAGAAGGTCCTCGTGAACTGCTTGTCGACAACCCCTTCGATGATGAAGAAATGAACAAAATGCACCGGACCCTCCTTTCGATGGAACGGAGTACCCTCTCGGAGCCCTTTCGTCATCCCGTTGATCCAATTCGACAAGGCGTGCCGAACTACTTTCAAATTATTAAAGTGAGAATCGTAATATACATCTCATTTGCAAATACTCGACTTTTTCTTTGAAGCGACCGATGGATCTTTCAACAATTCGCAAGAGGATTCAGGAACGTGCCTATCAGACAGTACAAGATTTTGTAGATGATGTGGAGCTCATGTTTTGGAATTGTGTGGGTTCACTGAACAAACAATGGGTGCTGAAGTCTCCATTAATGTAATCCTTACAGTTCACATTCAACCAACCGGCAACACAAACTTTCAAAATGGGTCAAACGCTCTATCACGAAATCTTTGTGGTGCACCTTCGAATTAACAATTTGAGCGCTTCCCTAAAGTTGATCGATCAAGTCGGCCCCAGTGAAGGCCTTCCATCGGAAATCCGCGATTCGCTGAGAGAAGTCTTGATACGATTTATGCAGGAATCAGATGCCCGGTACTTCGTAGGAGCGGTGGACGCGGTGCATCATCCAGATTACAGGCTGGTTGTTTCGGTTCGTGTGCGGTTGGTTGCTATACCAGCGTGTTTCCGCTAATCCCATTGTGTATAAAAGCAACCAATCGACCTTGGTTTGATGAAGATGAAGATCCAGATCAATGCGTATCAAGCGATTGAGGAGCTCGAAAATGACATATTTCTGATGTTTGATAACAGGTGCGTTCTTGGGCTTCCCGACACCTTTGTGCAGTAACAAATGTCCTTGGTGTCTCTCTTTCCTGGACCCCATCAGCCTCCGATACAATTCAGGCCGGCATCCGCAAGTGGTCACCGCCACTGACAACTTGCGCAAAATCTTTCAAAACAAGTACCGGAAGCAAATTCATGCGGCTCGCCATGCACTTGCAACTGTGCGACCTCCGCCACCAGTTCAATTTCCTCAACTTCCTAGTGCAATCGGTTCTAGCACAATGGTGACCACAACAATCGTGGGATCATCGAATGAGCGAAAGCTTAAGCTTAAGCTTTACCGACCGCGTGATCACTTATCAGAAAACACTCGCCAAAGTCTTACTGCAATCGTCGAAGAGCTTTCGTTGGACCCCAATGCATGCTATTTTGTTGGGCCAGTCAACCTGTTGGATTACCCGGACTACTCATCCGTAAACCCGGTTTGTTCCCTCGAATTTAAATCGTCCTCGAACTCATATGGTGACATCAATGAATTTCGTAGCATCCAATGGACTTTTCATTGATCAAAGAGAAGTTACGGACCAACGCCTACAGTTCGATTGACAATTTCTTAGCTGATATTCAATTGGTCTTCGAAAATTGGTACGGATCCCGTACTTTACTGAGTGAAAGGCGTGGCCCTTTTTTAAAAGTCGTTTTCAGCTACCGCTATAATCAACGAAGATTTCCCATCGTCTATCAAGCCGCCAAAAGACTAGAGCAACGTTTCAAATCTGACTTTAAAGAAGCTATCCAGGCTTTGAAACGCGTCGAGAGCTTAAAACCTCCACCTTCTTCTGAACGGCTGGACCCGTCGGCGCCTCAGACAATCAGCTCAACGCAGAACATTCCCCAAAATATGAGCCCAGCTCAGACTCAACCCCGATCAGATTTGAACGCCCCTTCAGAGGGCGAGAAAATCAATGGGAATGATGCGATGTCAGGTATCGAGGCGTCAAGTCCTCCAGCCCGCGTCGAAGTTGCCACCCCTGAATCTTCAAATGTATCATCTCAACAAACTTCGACTGTGAAATCGGAAGGAGTTGGTCGTCCAATTTTCAAATTGAAGTTACAAATCAAAAAGCCAACATAGCTAATTAAATATTGTACATAGCAATTTATATACCAGCACTCCCCTTCTCTTCTCTTGCAGAGTGAAAGGTAGATCGAATAAAAGTGAATAACTACTGTGGTCAGAAGTGGTCGTTCATTTCGCACCCGTTCTAGCGCACTAATGGCATCTCGAACACTCTTACTTCTTCAACGTCAATATTACATGATGCAGAAGGTCCCAATATCTGTGACTATCACCGTCAAAGTTCATCGCACACTCTTGATGAAATTCTTAGCCATAGGGCATTGATGCTCAGCCAGGCCCATCATTACTTCAATGGCATGCAACTGTATGTGGTTTGCGGGAGACTCCATGGGAAGGTGTGTTAAGATCCAGAGATCAGCGATCTCAGTGCTTCCCTATTTGTTCGTGTGTGGGAAGGATGTTGGAAACAAACACACCCCACTCCAACTCAGGGGGCATTTTCAAATTGGAGCTAATCTTTGATGAAAACTATGATTGCACTCCACCCGAGGTGCGATTCAAAACTATTCCTTTCCACCCAAACGGTGAGTTTTGTGACTGCATCACAAGATTCACAGATCTGACCACGAAACAGTTGACGTTATGACGGGTCGTCCATCGTTTGACTTCATTCCTGGAATGGGTATAACCTCATTGCTCCTGCAGTTACAAAATATTCTCGCGTTCCCGAGCCTTGAATGCCCGATGAACCCTTTGGCTGGCGAGCTTTTCGCGACCCAGCCAAAATTTTGTGTGCAATTGATCCGTGACAGTGTCGCAGAGAGCAGGCGGGTTGATCTGAAGGCCCCACAGCAAAATGTCGAGGCAGAGAATTCTGGAGATACACCTATTGGATGTCAACCGCTTTTGCCATCGCTCCGCCGTAAAGTTCCCTTTGAGAACTATTTTATTGAATGGAGTAAATCAGGAGTAAGCAAATAGATATTCAAATTATTTCCATGTGTGGGGCGTTTGTTACTGAACGTGTGGAAATCCCCCATGATATCCACTTACCGACCGAGGGACACACGACAAGGAAACCAAAAGCTTAAAGAAAGGTCGTTCGTACCTTCGGTACATTTCAGTGTGCCATCGAATGACTCTTCAAGTTTCAACATTGGAACGGAGAGTTCTTTGGGTCTACCGGCGATAACTCGAATCAATGCCTCTACTTCTTCTTCATCCTCTGCTATTGCGGGTCCAAATCGCAGCACATCACGATTCTTTGACTCGGTCTTTGGAGTGAATGAAACCGCCTACCCGTCGAAACGCTTTTATCACACAGCGAGGCGGGCTGTGGAGAATGCGGAACGCTCAAAGTACATAAGGATAGCTCTCCATCAGTTCGAGAAACGCCATCTGCGAAGAACAGCGCGGACTCGAGTATTCCGCCTCCGCCAAAAATTGGGGAATAATACCACGCAAGGCTTCGAGCTGCTGCCTTTGGCGGATCTTGCGGATATCGACAATCAGACCGAATTTGCGAAAAGCGGGCCACGACCGGCGACGCCTGAGCTTGCACGATGTAGGTTCTTCAAGGAGCTGTTGACTACTTCTCTGATGTGCTGCTTCCCAAGCCTCACCCAAAAAGATGACTCTTCACGAAGCTTTTTCGGAGTACACTAATGAGTTTGAATCTGCAGCTTGGCTGACTCCAGAAGAACGGACGCTCTTGGTAAAAATGAAATGATTGCGGTTTACCACCCATCTTCTTTAAAACGTCCGTTCTTCCAAATTGGTCTCGCAGTCTGACATATTTATGACGGAACTGCAATACTTGGAGAGCTCGCTCCGCCGACTACCCATCTTCCGACACAAACACAGTCAACCCAACATATTGCTTATCGCAAAAAAGATTAATCCCATCAAAGCTTTACTCCTGGATAAATGTCGGGCAATGAAAGAAAGTGGGAAATTGGTCCAGTTCTAGACTTTCTCGTTCGGAGGTCTTAATTACGTGTCTTTCAAGGTATGGCCAAGGCGGATGCGTTCTCGGAGGAATCAAACGCCAGCAGGCTCGGGGTATTTTTTCGCCATCAGTTGAGACAGAGAATCGATCTGGCAGATGCTGCAAGATCGGTGTTTTGCGAAGTGCACAAAGGATCGGCAAACCTGGAGAACACTGGTGTCACCCGCCAAGAGCTTCTAGCCATTGATGTGCAAGAGGTGCGCTTTCTTTTTTTGAATCACCCCTTGATTCAATTGTAATCATCTGACCGTGTCCCAGCTGAAGGCAGCTCTCAACGACGTTTGCCGGCCCATGTCTGGAATTCTAGAACCAGTCATACGTACCACAAAAAATCGTCGTAAAGAAGTTTTACGTGATGCACCTCTGCCGTTTTCAATGTTTCCGTCGAAAGAAAATGAAGAGGAGACTGCAGAGAAGGGGATATTCGTCCAGGATTCTGTTTCAATCAATTTCAACCACGACACTTCGTCAAGTGTACAAGACCAAATGGATAGGGAAGAGAGGTCAGCAAATGATACATGTTCAGGTGTTGCAGATTGGGTCGACTTGGATTCAGAATCGTGGGACAGCGAAGGGGCAGACATCTCCAACTTGGAATCTCAGGTTGTCGGCAAAGGAAACGCCATATTGACTGCGCACACGAGAGTCCGAAATGGTTTGGTGAAACTTGATAAGGTGAGTTTCTCAACTTACAATGGAAGGACATCCAAACCAAGGCCACTCAACTTTGAGAACGTGATGCAGGAAGCAGAAAACACTCCCCATCACACTATTATTGACGTTCGTGTTATGAAGCGTTTTGAAACCCGTGCATGAATCGAGCATTTCATGAAATAGGTTCCAGATTCGAATGAAAATAGTTACACCTTAGAAAGCGGAGGTGATGAAGTTGACAATGTGAGCACTTCTCTCTTTGCGTGTCCGGTAATCTGCAAACGAGTACTCGGTAGTTATTTCGTTTGGCAGATGCTCTACGGACCTCTCCACAGATTCCGCAAGAGATTCTGAGCCTGTCGTCAGAACCTTCCCTTTTGCTCGATGGGGATGGTGTATCGCTAAGCGATACACTTCTCGATTCTTTTGGTGCGTTTTTCTCACTCCCCCTGAAGATGAGGTTGATAAAAGTTCACACTTGTTCAAGCGTAGACACTGAGCTCACCAAAAACAAAGAAACAGAAATGTTATATCTCGAGATTATGAGGGCGATAAAGGGGGCGGAGCTGGAATGCATCGACAATAATGACGGGAACATTTGTCCTCCAGTTCCGTTGAATAGCGCCACAAGCCTTGCAGCTGCCTATCAATCGCTTCTAGTTGCGCACAGGGAAGTAGTGAGCTCAAAAGACAATTATGTAGATCACAAGGACACCAAATTTTTGCAGTCTAAACCTCAGATCAGGATGATAACTCGAGCAGGCACTGCAGGAATCAAGGTATCCGAATTTTACACCAATAGGGTTATAGCAATGAAGAAGGTACAAAGCTCGCGATATCGTGGACTCAAATTCAATTATGGTGGATACATTCCCAGTGAGATGAAGGAGAAGCGAAAGAGCATCGGCTTCGAGATGGATGATTATCGGCGATTCTTGCGTCAAAACAACACGGACTTTGTTCGCGAGCTCCTAGTATCCAAAGATCCGGTTCTCACTGCGGGGGAGAAGAGGAAAATAGCGAAAGATTTACTACGAAAGGCAAAGATGCTAGAGCGACAACGTAAGAGAGGTCAGCGAGAGAGAGAACGCGCAGAGGAACGACGAAGAATGCTTCAGTTTAGCCCAACAATGTGGAACCCGGGTGTATTGACGCTTCTGTCGCAGTTTCAGGGCAGCCCACTGCGAGATGAGGACTTGTTGTCCTCAAAAAGTGGAGATCTCGCTGACGAGGAAGACGGTAGTGTGAATTGGGAAGCTGATGTGGACTATGTCGACGACTTCGAAAGATCTACCGCTGAGAACAGAGATTTTGGGAGTGGGTCCATTGGCGCAATCTGGCCAAGCGATCTTAGCGAGGCCGCACCTCCTGCTCACATTAATACTGAAGAAAATGGTAGAAGCTCGCCGAGGTCTTCAAAGGCGGGGTCTAGAGAGGCTTCAGCGAATACAGAACATCCCGATGCCGGCTTTGGCTCCCATCTACAAGATGCTCATAGTGCACCTTCAAGCGCTTCCGCCATCACTGGTAATGCAGGAGATTGGATTTTACCCACATCGGCATCAACTGAATGGAGTGCTCCGGGTACTGAGATTGATGACAAAATGAGGGAAGAAGCCTATCAGTTGAATCTGAGCCGACTTGATGAGCATTTGTTAGTGAGAGCGCCGGAGTTTGTGACATTTATCGATCATTTGAGATCACTTTTTTTGCTCAGTGCCGAATCAGACGTCCTCTCCCGGTCTTCATCTGTTAACTCATCATCACGACCTTCCACTGCAGACCGCCAAAGTGCTCTGCCATTTGCTTCCGGGGCTGAAAAGGTCCTCGTGGAAGTGTGGGACATCCTGGAGACTCCACAGAAGCAAAAAGTTGACATGGCGATAAAGTATGGCTCTCAACATTTCCCGGGTAACATCAACAAGGTTTGGGAGGAAAAGCTCGAAGATGTCTAAAATTGAACTGAATTCCATTGCTCTTGTAGGCATTGAAGTTATGGGTCGCCCTTTCAGAGATTATCCCGAAGCGGGAGGGGATACTTGATGAGCTTCGCAACTTTGAAATGGAAGCCTCGGATCCAGTGTGAGTCATCGACGTCACGTCTTACGATAGGTTGTTACTGAACGTTGCAATAGTCGTTTCTTCATGTCTGGTGACGCAGGCTCTACTTCTGCTCGAGACCGGGAATCGCTCAAGCGGGAGCGAATTCAACGAGACCTTCGAGGCATTACGAGGGAATGTGAGGAACTATGTGACGTGGTCTTGAAACGATATGGAGATGTCGTCACTTTCCGAGGTATATGGTCCTTTTTCCAAAAGTGATAAATCGTAGAGTCTCATTTTCTTCTTTTGCAGGAGAGCCGTATGCGGAGAAGGTCCATCGCGATTATCCGAGGCTTTTGTTTGAGCTGGAATCGAGCCGACGTGCGCGAAGACAAATGACCAAAGGTGACAACAATTCTTCGAAATCTGCTACAACAGATCATTTTTTAGTACTGTAATTTGGCGTTGACCCCGTTGGAGAGGGACGCTCATCGAGCGAAGTTGAATGGCAAAATACACAAAAAAGAGAATTATATACCCTCCTCAATTCCGGTTATTCCTTTACTTGGTACCACCTCCACGCTCTGAGAGCTTTCGCTTCAGCTCCTCCACGCGGGCACGGACCATGGACACAGCTGCGCTGCGCTTCGAGGGCGGCGTTGTAGAACGCTTTGCGTTTGGTAGCGATGACGCCATCGCGGACCCCGTACCAGCAGCACGTGATATCGTCGAGGGTGCGACGGATCGAGGTGCTGTGCTTGAAGGGGGTACTTTCGCACGTGATGGAGGATCGAGAGACTAGAGTTGCAAGATTAAGTTGGAGCACACACAAGGGGATGAGCCAACACCCCGTGCACATACCAATTTGTGGGGAAGCCCGGGGGTGTCGAGCCGTTTGGGTTGTGATTGCGATCTGTTTGACAGAACAGGTCGGGACACCGCGTTTGCGAGAGAATACGCTCGTGCGGTGTTGGACGATTGTGAGGTCGAGGTCCGTGCTCGCCCCGTCTGCGGTGGGTGGTGGGACGACGCTCGCACTTGTAACAAACCTCGGGACGGTGAACTGAACCTCTCTCACCTGGTCTACGAAAAGCCCTGCATGCACGCCCGCCTCTTCCAACTCCATGAGACGTTCTTCAACTCGTCGCAACCTTTCCCACATATCGTGCGGGACCGGTTTCACAGTCACTCCACTGATTCCGCCTTGATTTCCAAGTCCTAGTGATGTTTCTATGGCATCCACGCGCTCCAAGAGTGCGGGGGTGAAGGCGAGGACACCGCCGGAGGTGTTCTTCAAGTAAGATAGGGAAGACGGGAGAGAGGACGACTGTGATGAGGTTGTTCCCGAGAGTGGTCCATCTTTGTGCTGGGCGACATCGAGGCGAAATTGCGTGGAGCGGTTGAAGTGAGTAGCTGAGGTTCGAGCGGACACAAGCGCCGAATCAGTTTTCGAAGGGTTTTCGGCCGTTGCAATAGGTTGGTCCTGCACATCCGACGAGCCGAGGACCAATGGAGGTTCGGGGGGGTTTGTGGGTGGATTCTCAAGTGTGACATGACCACCATTCGCAGCTTCTGGGACGATATCGTTTGTCTTGTTCTCAGCTTCAAGGGACACTTCTTCCACATGGCCATTCGCCAAGCCATCCAGCTCCGGTGTTCTCTTGCAATATTCCAACATGTTGGAAGTGTCTATGTCCTTTCGCGATCGGTCCAACGTTTTCTGCACTGCCGCGTCAAGCTGAACCAGAGGACCCCAGAAAACGAGAGATACATCACCCTTGCCTCCTCCATACGGGCTACGAAGAAGGAGAAGTCGCTCACCGTTTTCCTGTCGATGGGCAAATGCGCCATATCCGCAGTCATTCGATGAGCATCCGCCACACCGTTCGCCGTGTGCGATGGGAGCTCTGCAGGATCTTCGTCGAGTGTTCTTCGCTTCCTGGCGGGAATCGCAGCACTGCGATGGATTCCATGTTGAGTCCGTTTCGGCATCGCAGCCCACGCCGCCAGCTCCAGCTCGCCCGCATCGTCCGCGTCGCTGCCGCTGTCTGCTCGCCGCTTTCGCCGCGCGGGTGCGACTGCGACTTCGGCAGACATGGGGCGGATAAAAGTCGTCAAATTTAGCCCTGCCGTGCTCACTGCTCCTGCACTCGCACTCCCACCTCCCTCATGCCTCCCGCATCTGCAACAACCCGCGCACCAAATCCGCCCTCAGCGCCGCCCCCGTCTGCTGCGCCCGCAGCTCCATCACCCTCCGCCTCCACTGCGACGACGACTGCGTCTCGCTCCAATAAAGTGCCCATGAGCTCATCTGCAAAAAGGTCCGCGCCGTATTTTTCTATTGCTCATGGCCCCGATCCAGAGCACCGTGTGGCACACGTGTGACCGTATTTGCAATTGGTCTCTGAAGTTGGACGGGATGGAGGGTGGATGTTTGATACAAGAGCTCCAGCTCCAGGAGAAAACAGTTTCTGCGTTGCTCACGTCTCCTCGCGATTGTCAGGTTGCAGAAGGAACTTGCAGAGATTTCACTCAATCCCCCTCCTAACTGTTCGGCTGGACCTCGGGGGGACTCCCTGTTCGATTGGGTTGCAACTCTGCAGGGACCTCCAGGCTCGCCATACGAAGGAGGTACCTTCTTTTTGGATGTGCAGTTTGGACCCGAGTACCCGTTCAGAGCGCCAAAGGTGGGGCGGTGTTCCATGTCACGTTCTTCGTCCCCATATCAGTGACTGATCGAATATGACATAGGTTACGTTCAAAACGCGCATCTACCACTGCAACATTAATATGCACGGACAGATATGCCTAGACATTCTGAAGGACCAATGGAGTCCGGCTCTGACCATTTCGAAAGGTGAAGCGCCGGCGAGTCCTCGGAAAGTTTGAAGATCCTGACATCATCTAATGCCTCGTTTGGTGCTTCAGTTCTACTTTCTATTGCGTCTCTGCTGTCCGACCCGAATCCCCATGATCCCCTTGTTGGATCTGTTGCTGCCGAGTACCTCAACAACAGACAGGCCCATGACAAAAGAGCAAAGTGGGTCTCCGAAGCCTTTAATGTTCGAAATCACGCTCAAATCTTACAAACTTACGTGGTATACGTTGCGTTTTTCTTCCTTCGCCGGTTTCAAACGCAGAGAATGGACCCAACGATACGCAAGATGAAACGAGGTTTTCGCCAAAAACGGGGAGATGTACAATCTATAATAGTGTAACTTGGTATTGATATCGCATGCAAACCTTCCGCCTCCCCTTCATCGACTGCCGTTGCCATCTGGAATCAACTCTAAAGTGATGGTTGCATCTGAAACAGCCTCTCTACCCTCAATTCTGGCGTCTACCAACAGCGTCACTTCGTCTTCCGACCCAAGTCTTTCTTGCGATACCACAACACCGTCAAGTGTCACCTTCAGCCAAGTCCGAGCATTATCTTCCAGGCGGCTTCCAGGCGTGAGAGGATCAGCTCCTCTCTTGTCCGTACGCCGAACAAAGAACCCAGTAACGCCACGACCCCACAGCGTCACTTTGTACATTTTGAGTGACGTTCCCTCAGCATGCGGGGTCGCTTCCACACTACGGATAGCAACGGATCCATTGTACTTGTCAATCAATCCCAAACAAGACACTTCGGCTGATAGAGTCGTTTCACCACCAACCGAGTCTGAGCTCAATTCAATGATGGGCGAAAAGCCAACTATCTCAAAGTCCGCTGGCCGCAAAAATACTACCACAGGTTCGTCCTGGTCCACTGCTCGAACTTGCCGGTGGTTGAAGCTGAAGGCGGCATAACGACCGGACTGGGTTCGCGTTCCCGTCTTGCCATTGTCTCGTTCATCTCGAGTTGTATCGAATCGCCAGCCAACGGTGTCCATCACCGTGCGACAAGATATTTGGTCTACCACGACTTCCGTGCGAGCATTGAAAAATCCAGCGACATAAACGTTTGCATCGTCGTACGGTACCGTGGATTGAACAAAGTTACCGTTGCAAAGCTTGAGGGCTCGCTGAACATCCCTGGCATCGCAGAAAACACAATCGTTGCTTGGCAGAGCTGGAAAGACGGGCCGCAGAACACGGTGATCTCCCAAACCATCAGTCGGAGGATTCAGCGGATTGGGCGTTGGCGGATTGGAATGGCGGGGTGTGGTCGTAGGAGGAGGGACTGATCCAATGAAAAGTGGCCTCACAACGGTTGGGTCAGTACCTCCGGGTTCATCCGAAATGTATATCGGACCATTGTTGAGGGAGCGAGCAGCCGCTTGGTAGGCTTGGAAGGTGTGCTTCTAACAGTGACGAACAATAAATGTGCACACAGATGGTTGAGCTTACCTCCAAAAGCAATATCCGACTGAAACATGTCCCTTTCAAACACGAGTAATACTAGAATTCAGTATCATTCAAGCACGTGAAGACATGTATAATACATACCAGTCAGCTAGGAAGTTCCCCCATGCACTGGTCCAAATGTTGTTCATGCCATTGGTGAGTACATGACCGGCTTGGAGGTCAATCTTTTCCGGGTAATAGTCGTCAGAGCTCCTGCTCACTGGGAACGGCTGAACCTGCTGCGGAGGTGGTGTAGGTGGATTTGGTGGAGTTGACGTCCCCGGGGTCGTATTTGTTCCATGAAGAGTAGGGATTGCGTAACTGAAGGTGTAATACGTAATATTCGGGGATTGTCCCATGCACCATATGCAAGAAGGATAAGCAACGCGCAAGATGGCATCTTGATAGAGGCGCCAGAGTGGTTGCTTGTTGTACAGAGGTTCGTTCAAGTACAAGTCGAATGATGCCTGATTGTCGATCTGGTGGCATGGGCAAATTTATCATCGTTGAAAGGAAAAGTGGCATGCAGCTCCTATACCTTGAAGAAGTCGATTCCCTGCTGTTTTAGGTAGGTATAAAGATTCTCATAAAAGCGTTCAACGTCAGAGCCCTCGACAACCCAAACATTAGGTCTCGACTTGATATTCCGCAACGCGTATTGGCGTCCAAGGATTGAGTCATTCTCCACGCTAAATGATGAAAACATGAACATCCAGAAGCAGCAATATTGGAAATTCGAACTCACCCATTCCAATACCCCTGCAAAGCATGCCACACACCAAAGTGCTTGACACCGAATCGGCGACGAACGTCTTCAACGAACGTGCTCAGACCACGAGGGAACTTTCGAGGATCTGGCTCGAATGATGTGAGTCGCTCTAACTGGGTTGTTTGAGCGTATCCGTCATCAAGCAATAGGTATCCAACGGGGATCTGATAATCATGAATGAGGGAAGCAATGGCAGAAAGGCAACCTAGTAGTCGCCATGAATTTAAATTCAAGTTTGTGACGACAACGCGTTTGGATACTGACCTTCATGCGTCGGTTGTTTGTAAAACATGTTCCAAGTACACACCCCCAGTCGGTCATACCATTGAGGATTCTTTGCAGCATCAACACCCAAGCTCAGGGGTGATTTTACCTTGGCTAATCTCATGGCGGAACTCCAATCCATACCAGCATTGATCATCATATAGCACCTTACTCGCTCCATCGCAAAGGATACAATCTGGGCAGGACTCTTTCCGGTTGCGACCATTACGTAAATGCGAGCTCTGCCGTCGTGACCTTCTTCCAATGTCACCTGAACACCAATTGTGGAGTCACGTTGCGGTAAAATGGCAGACGCCACCCCATTCACAGTTAATGGAATCAGGACAACAAAGAGATGATCTGAGCGTTCGAACAAGAAAAATTGGGTTGGTTTGTCCGATCCTCGGTATAAATTGGGCTGAACGAGAGTGCGATGAGGGACGTCATATTTATTCAACGTAAAGATGAGCTCACCTCCAGCCACCATGCGTTCTTTCTGATTAATCCAAAGTGGTTAACGAGTCCCACTGGTATCAACCGCGCCCAGTAGGCAGATTCAACCGGAAAACGAAGTACTCCCGAGAGCACAACATTTTCGTTGTGTAGATCGCCGAGAGATAATGCAGACTGTCCAAGAGATGCAGATGGGAACCCCGGTGACGGAGAAGGGGTTCGAGACAGGCGAAATGGCGCAATCGGTTGACCCGAGTGAATTGTTGAAGGGGACGAGCTTGAAGATGTTGAGGAAGGCGAAGATACAGGGGATACAGTGGAGGAAGAGGCGGTAGGAGATGGAGAGGTCAGAATAGGCGTGAGTGGCGAACTGGGTCGAGGGGACTTGTATCCTGGGCTTCCAACCCATTTGGTTTCGGGTATGAACCAGGAATGGTCGATTCCAAGCAGGATGTCGCCGATTCCCCTCACACGCGATGCAGGAGGCGAGCTCTCTGTTACGTCAGTGACAAAAATTTTTCCATTCTTGCCGAATGAGCTGGACCACCAACAGTCGGAACCACGCCCGTTATCGAACGTTACACGAATAGTAAACTCATGGAACCTATGGCAGAACGGGGACCGAAGTCGTTGCAATGTTCCATCAGATCGTGTCGCGAATAGAGGGTCAGAATGCAGGAGAAGAGTTCACTCACCCAGTTTTATAGGGCGTGATTCTTCCTTCGAATGATCGAACAATGACCCCAGCAGGCAATCCCACAATTTTTGACCGCTGCAACGTTTCTGCAGTAACATCAGTCAAAGGTGATGCTGCCCACTCGTTTCCTCGTGCTAGATTCGTCCAAACATCCACTCCAAGCACTGGCGGCTGATTCGAGGAGAAGAAGAGTAACTGAACACTGAATGGGAACTGAACAGAGAGTGGAGAGAGAGATGTGGTATCTAGAGGGGGTTCTACCCGTATCAGTGGTGTTGAGAGGTCGAAATCCCTCATAAGACCGTTTCACTTTCATTTGCCACACTACAGTGTTCTGTTGCAACGGGGACCAAGCGATGACTCGACAATCACAAACAATTCTCTGCTCATAATTTAATTGTTTGGGATGCTAAACATATTTCAATTTTTCAATCGAACGAAAGCTATTAGTGTTTTTGGTTGGTCAGCTGAAGAGTTCGAAGAAATCTCCATGGAAGAACACCACCGAAGTACGACAGACATCAGGGATCGTGCCGTGTCTCCATCGCATCGCGGCGAACGTGATGCCAATAAGCGGCACTCACGCGATCACAGACGGAGTAGAAGTCAAAGTCGAAGCCGAAGTCGAAGTTGTAGCCGCGAAGAGCGTTCGGACCGACCTGACAGACGCTCTCGTCATGATGGGGACAGAAAGAGAAACAGGAAGCGTGATTTGTCCGATGAAAGTGTCACCAGCTCTGGTGAAGAAAGGTCCAGGTCTCGACGAAATGGGAAGAGGGCTGGCAAACGGGATGCAAAAAGAAGAAGGAGCTCTTCAACGTCATCATCACGATCAAGATCACGCTCAGAAAGTTCGTCAGATAGCGACTCAAGGAATGCTTCATCAGGGTTGGACGATAGCTCCCACAAACGGTCCCACCAAAAACGGGAACGAAAATCTAAGGAGGAGAGAAAACACGAAAAGGAGAAAAGGAAAAGAAGAAAAGACAAGGAGCGGAAGCACAAGAAGGTGAGTCAGTACCAGATTTAGTTGAATGCTCGCATCAAATCCATTCTTCCAGGACAAGGAGAAGAAAGACAAGAAAAATAAAACCAAAGATTCATCAAAAGGGCCTTTGGGGTTCGGAGCTCGAGGTATCATAAGGTCATCGGACATCTACACAAAAGATGGAGAATTCCGCGCTTGGCTGATTGAAGTGAAGAACATCGATCCTGGCATTTTGAAACCTTCCGACTATCGAACGTTTTTCTCGGAGTATATGGAGGATTACAATGTAAGTATTTCCGCGTGCCTTTAATTCTGCTGTAAAAACTCGACGACTGCAAAAATTGAAGACATGCACCCTTCCTCATGAGAAGTATGTGTTGACTTGCCAGGACAGCTATACTCAAGCTTAACAATTTGGCTCACAAGATATTACAACCTCGACTCCTGGGAAAAGAGGACGGGAATTTCGCAGAAAACAGGACTTATGCCCAATCCAGCTGCCCCCGGGGAGGTCAATTTGGGTCGGGATGAAGAACAGCTGAAGTGATGAGCTTTCGTTGCACCTGAGCGCACTTTTCCTTGCTAACTGAAATCTTTTAGGAAAAGTCTCAGGATGGGGAAGCCAAGCATTCCTCAAGTACAGATGTCTCAGGACGAAATTCTGGGTACGTTTCTAGACGCGCCTGAGAGCAACGTAACTCTTTTTTTATTCACATTTTCTCGTGTGCTACGTCTTTTGCCGTCCTCTTCATCCATTTTAATGCATGTTCACTTTCCTGTAGAGGTTAAGGTTTGTGGCTTCGACTTTCATCAAACCCATTTTTGTGTACTCACCTTGATGTCTTTCGGGCTCTAGCAAGCTTGGGAGGAGCGCATTGCCGCCGATCGGCTCACCAAGATGGGTTTCAAGCCTTCTGAAAAACTTGGTGTGCGTTATGAATCGACAAAACAAGGAAAAGCATGGAATACTACGGTGTGAATTTGAATATACGCAATAATACACGCCCATGATGTGAAGAGACATGGGAAACTTGGGCCACAGTCACTGAGGTTGCTTTCAACCCCCCAAAATGAACTCATCATATGGTTCTGGGGTGGGCCCCCAGCGAAACATTCGTGTTGTGCTAAGAACGCGTCCAACTGCTGAATTCGCCGGAGACATCATAAAGTTGCAGCCGGGAGGCAAATCAGTCAACATTCACATTCCGAAAGATCCCACAGGAGAGGGCGGTCACATCAACAACAAACAGGAGAACTGGGACTTCCGCTTCGATAATGTTTATCACAACGTGGGTCAAGAGACCCTGTATGACGAGTGTGCTGCTCCACTTGTCAAGGGAATGTTTCAAGGATTGAATGGTGTGAATCGTAATGAGGTGCCGGTCACGAGCGATCAAGAAAACTGTCCTACTTCTAGGAACGATAATGGCTTATGGGCAAACTGGTGCGGGCAAGACATTCACAATGGCAGGTGCAACAGAAAACTACAAGCACCGAGGTCTGATCCCAAGGGTCATATCCCAAGTGTTCAAGGAAATATCCGAAAAGCCTCAAATGGCAGCCACGGTATGGGTGTCATATTTGGAGATATACCAGGTGAGCTCGAATTTGTTGGTGATTAACACTTATTGTGGCATTATCTCTTCACTCCCGAGGAACAAATCGTGGATCTTCTCACTACCGTTGACGGCGCGGAAGATAGCACCTCAGCCCTCATCGTCGTCGACGACAAAAGCGGTGGAGCATCAGTTCGCGGTCTGAACCTGATGATCGCTAACAACGAGGAAGACGCATTGAATTACTTGTTCGAAGGAGAAACTAATAAGTCAATATCAGAACATCAGATGAATAAGGTTTCGTCACGGTGAGTCCACAAAACCTCTAAATGGATATGAATCCTACACTTCCATCATCAACTATTGTGACAGCTCGCACTGCATATTCACCCTGCACATTGAGGCAAGGTCACGGCAAGAAAATTCTGAGAAAGTTCTCTATTCGAAAATGAATTTGGTGGACCTTGCTGGTTCCGAACGTATTTCCAAAACGCAGACCACTGGCACATCACTACGAGAAGCCATGTATATCAACAAGAGTTTAACATTTTTAGAGCAGGTCGTCATAGCACTTGCTGACAGGAGGAGAGAACACATTCCATACAGACAGTCCAAGCTGACAAACGTTCTGCGGGATTCCCTTGGAGGTAACTGCAACACATTGGTGATGTGAGTGCAAACTCTTTGCGACGTTTGACGTTTGTTTTGGCACATACATTTCCAGCGCATGTATTTGGGGTGAACGTCAACACATCGAGGAAACGGTTTCGACACTGAGGTTCGCCAGCAGAATGATGTGTGTCACGAACACCCCGACCGTCAATGTGCAATACGATCCTATGGCTCTAATAAAGAAGTACGAGAAAGAAGTGAAGGACTTGAGACAGGAACTCGCAATGCACGACACCCTCGCCAACAGGAGCCATGCACAGTATGAGCCAATGTCCGAAAGTCAGAAGTTTGAACTGCAAAAACAAGTCAAGAATTATTTGGACCACGACAACGAAGATTTAGAAGTGCGTGCACCAGTTTGTTTCAGTTTGTTAGCAGGGTGCGTGACAGGACGATCAGATTGCAAGTCTCCGTCAAATCAAAGAAACCTACGCTCAGTTCCGTGTCCTTTACAAATACCTTGAGGCGGAGCTGGAAGATCTAAAACGTTCGGGCAGAGATCCACGCATGCACGGTGGCGTGCTCATGCCGACAACAACACAAGTTCTGCCGGTTGATAAATCGTCGTCCACCTCGCTTTCTGTTTCTGCCAGCGATACAGCGACGACAAAGGCTGGAGCTTTAGATTTAGAGAAGGATGAGGGAGTCGGTGAGCTGGAAGGCGGATTCGCCATCGGACTGGTATGGACAAATTATTGGTTCGTGTTTGAAAAGCGTGGCTGATAGCCCTACAAGATGCCGTCAAGTGCTCGACCACAACCATCCAAAGTTGGTGCCAAAGACATCAAGTCATCAGACAAGATTAAAAAGAAGCCAACGAAAACTGACAAACGGTTGGGCAGCAACCCAACATTATCAGAGCCGCAATCCAGACAGTTGAATAACGATATCCCTGCATTGGCGATTGAGACTGTTACCTCCAAGATGGAAGAGATGGTGGGAATCAGTACACAACTCTTAACCTCACATTTAACAACAATCTTCTAAACGAAAAAAAGGTTCTACCATCCTCTCCACGTGCTAGCTTTCCAAACGATAGCACTCTTCTACCTACGTCACTACCGCCACTTTCTTCCAAGGGGACCGCACTGAGTACACGAGCCAGCAATGCGGACCAACCAGTCACCTTATCGCCGCCACCCAGATCGGAAGAATTCGAAAGCTTCAAAAAGGGGAAAGGTGCAGAAACAAGCAAGATACTGACTGAAAACAAAGGTAGAATGTCTTGGAAATTGGTTCCCTTTCGAGGATGTCAATTCACTTTGCGTGCATCTGAGCGTCGTTTCGCAACTGATTCCATTTCAAATTTTACTCATATAGTGGCTCTTTGTGAGAAACGCCGACTTGCCAAAGAGGCCGCTGAAGCTGTCAACGAAACAAAACGAGAAATTGATGATGTCAGAGACATACTTGAACGAAAATCTATGGAACTCAACGCTGCCGTCGCAGGTGACTTGAGCTGTCACGTTTTAGTTCTTATCCATTTACAATGTTTGATCGCGCTGTCCGGTTTCCAATGTCGTCAAGACACTGGAAATAGAATAATTGACGAGGAAGAGCACAAATTGTTGGATCGATTAAAGTTCCTGAAAGGACAGTACCGTGAACGCTACGCCACCCTTCGAGAGGCACGAGGAGAGGTCGACTATTGCGACCGCCTGGTCGACCAATGTAGACGGAAGTTGATCCAAGAATTTGAGCAGCACTACGCAGTAACTTTTGGTGTCGCTTCTGTAGGAGCTGGGCTCGTCGGAGAAGAGGTAGGTGTATTCGTTATCAGAGTTCAACTTTGTGGTAATATCATGTAATTTTAGGACATCTTGGATGTCGCAGAAAAGTTCGAAATTATGCAGCTTCAGGTAAGTGTAACTTCATCCACGAAAGCCCACGAAAATTTGATAAATGCTCGAGTAGAGGATGAGCCAGGAAGAGGCGGAGCCCAGCGCAGTCACATTTTTCAATGCAAGAAGAAAGTTGAAGAAGCGGGTCACATGAATTATATCAATAATTGTTCAGACTTTGTACAAGGTGGAAATGTGACCGACAAACATTACATATTTACAGAGTTCTTGCAGACCGGTACTTGGCCCCAGACCTTGTACTTCGCCCCACATACTCTTCCGAAGTCCTTCGCTCACTGACCCTCCGGGACGCTGATTGGGAGCCAGGCAATGATGAAACTGGCGCAACATCAACGACAGTGAACAGTATTGGGGCCGGAATGTCGGCAATGCCCGGTCGCTTCGGCGGTTTCATTCGCCCTCCTTCATCGTCGCCGCCAGGCCCTGTTGCAGCACTACCAGACGCTGTCCCACCCCCCACCCCACTCCACGATCGGCCTCCCGTTACAAGCATTCGCGATATTTCTTGCTGCTTCCTGGCTTCCTCCGCTTCACGTCGCTTGTGGAGCTCATAGCGATACACTTCCACCTCCCGGTTCTTCAATCGCTTCTCTTCACGCTCGTACCGACGGTGACGGAGCTCGTAAGCTTCATCGGACGTATCCTCGTCCTAAGATTTTGTTTGATGTTTTATTGGGACCGGGAAACAATGACGTGGCGCTCACCTGATCTTCCCAGGTTGGCTTTCGTACCTTCTTTCCTTTGCCTACGCGTGGGAACTCCAGCAACCGGAACATCGGAATGTCAAAAGTACCATCAGGTTGTTTGGGAGGTGGTAATGGTACGGGCACAGGAGCAGGCGGGGCTCCCGGAAGTGATGGTGGTAACAGAATAGGAGAATATGTCCGCCCAGCCGCTTCATCGTCCTCAAAGAGCACAAAGCAATCTGGTCGGATGAGTTGAAATAGGAGTTCTAGAGTACAGGTGTCTGAATTGAGCTCAAATTGCATTAAAAACTCGCCACTAAGCAACACTCACCTCGTTCACGCGCACGCGTGGATTCAGGAAAAATGCGACGAGGTCTCAGTTTCCTGCGCTCGCCATTGTCCGTCTCATGTCCGCTTTCGTATCCCGGTCCCCCGTATTCGCGCTCCTCGGCACGCTTTCGTTTTCCTAGGCTGGACTTCACCAACTTTGGATCCTCACTGTCCGTTTCTTCACTTGGACGCTTCGAACTTGGAAAGTTTTTGAGATTCCTTTGCGGCTCCAGGATTATTGGAGTAGGCTGAGGCAATGGGGGAGGTTGAGGGTTGGACCGCAAAGTGCGACGAGTTGGAGGTGGGTCGTCGCCCCGAGGGTCCCGGGTACGATGGCGGGGCGGCATTTCCTCTGTGCCACGCTTGAGGATAGGCTTCAAATGTTCTTCGGTGGTGGTGGTGTGTTGGGGCGGTTCACTCGGTCGTCTGCGTGGTTTCTCCACAGGATGTGAGCGCTGCTGCTGTGCACTCTGTCCAGTCGGCGGGTCCACCTTTTCCAAAATCTTCCTTGAATCACGTCCGTTAATCAGTTTGGAGGATTGGTGCGAGGATTGGGCGCTGCTGGTTTGATGATGCTGTCGCCCACTAGGATGGCGCGACGGCGGTGTAATTCGTCCATCTGTACCCTTCAGATATGTGAAACCATCCGGCTGGGTTCGGGTTCGTGGCATCAAATGACAGGGCACATGAGGGAGGGATGTTGGTTAACTCTTGCAATAGACCCCGCCCACTCAATATATTTTCCCCAAACCTCTCCCTGCTAACAAGTTAACATTTTTCGTTTCTAACGTGCGAGCGGATAGGCCTTGTAGCGACGCAAAGCTTTCCGCTACGGCAAAGCAGAGAATCGGCACTTAAAATCATCAAGGTTTCCTAGTTAAGTAAATAACGTGTCTTTACCGCAGTGTTATGAATAGTTCAGTTAGAATGGGCGACTGACCCCAGTGACAGGCCAGGTCCCGTTTCCGACGTTTACACCTCACCCTGACCTCGAACGCAACTGCAGGGTGTCAATCGGATGTCTGCGCACCTTCCAAGTGCGGCAAGAGGACGCCACCTGCTCCCACCTCTGTCGAGATGATCGACGTGGCTGGACGTGTCTGCAGGGCCTTGGGCCTCTGTGCGGGGAAGAGGGCCGGATGCTCTCTGCGATTCCCACGCTGAGGTCATCGGACTCGGCTTCCATTGGACGGATTGACTTGCCGCCCAGAATTCTGGCGCCGTTGCAGTTGGAACTCGATACTCTGCGGCCTTTCTGCTGCCCCGCGCTCAAATCAGACGTGGGTGGGTGGTGCGCCCTGCGTCCCGCAACAGGACACCATAACATTCCCACAACGTTCCCTCTCACATTTCGGTAAAACTCATTATTCGATCGCAGATGCGGACAGTATCATTGAAAACGGACGTTCACGATGGACAGTGAGGCCATGACGTGGTGCCAACCCAACAAAGTCTTCGTCAACCAAGTGTCGAAATCCTCCGCCGCCACGATCCGTGAGTTAAAGGGTGGAGTTAAGTGCAATGTGCGCTGCATGCAATTGTTTCACGTCGTCGATGTTTTATTGGGGGATCACAGTTCAGGAGCTGGGTGCATATTTTACATATTGAAGGCAGACCAGTCAACTGCACGAACTTTTCAGCTCCCGAATTAGCATCCTCATACTCTGGAGCCAAAGTATTTCCGTGTCCACGTTACCATCCAGAGATTGCGGGCGCGCGCTGGAAGCCATCTCAGGTTTACGCACGTCTTTGAGAGCCCCGCCTTCCGCAAATGTCTGTAATTTGGACAAAACTACCGAAACACTCTTAGATATAAGTGTGTGATGCGTGTACTTTCTCAAGGATTTAATAATATAAGCATTCGTTCCGCTCCAATTTATTTATGCCCGAGGACGCATTGGATGATGGAGTACCTCCCACCAACTTGCGGCGACTCTTAGCGACAACGACTTTTTCTTACCTACGAAAAACTCCATTCGAATGTTTGTAACGTGATTCTAAGTATTAGCTTTTGTTTTGAGGTCGCAAAGCGCAAGGAAGAAAGTTCGACTCCATTGTGCCTGCTCCAGAATCGTTGGTCTCTCCCATCATCCTGAAACAACTCAAAAACCACTTGTACCACCCAAATACCACAGCGACTTTTCCCTTCACTCGAGCTACACCTGCGCTTCCCGCTCTTCTAAATTTCTATTGTTGTCGAGCGTCGCATCCACGCAATCTCCATATTGAAATAATGATTTATAATACAATTGTTTCATACATGTTGCTCCACGTCAAGTTGTGGTTTTCTCAGACCCTCCAAAACATCCCTGGCGTACGCAAGTCGGTCAATAGCGTCTGCATTCCCGCTGTGCATGAACCACTCAACCCGTCTGCAGATGGGCTGGCGATCTCGTCCGATAAACGTCATCACGCGACCTTCCTCGGATAGAATCACTTTCGTGTGATCAAAGAAACTGACCTGTCGATGGCAGATGTTGGGATAAACCGGACGATACCACGACATGCGCGAAGATCTCACTTGAACAATCCTATTGCTAAGTCGAAACAGCACTGCATGTTTCGACCTGACATGGTTTGTCAAGAATTCCATGTTGAACGATTGCTTTTCCGTGTAACAATAGGAGGGCGTGTGCTGTCGATGGTAAAGTATCCTTTCATTAAGACGTGACACAAACAGGATTTGACAAAGGTCGGCGTTACCTTGGACAAGTGCTCCTTCATGTACTCTCGAAACTGCTGGAGCAGGGTTACTTTCTTCTGCAACGCGTCCGGGGAATCGTCCATCCGTCCTCTCCACCGATTCATCTCTGGTCGACCAGATGTTTTGCTGTAGTACAGGTACTCGAGGTGACTTCAATGATCATTGAATCAAGATGGAGTACCCGGGTGAACTGCCCGTAAGATTGCGGAACTCACGTGTTATTTGGAGACACTAACAGGCTCGAATCGTCGTTGAAGTAAACGCCGACACATCCGTTCGTTAGTTGATACCCCAGGCCATATTTGTGTGAGACATCAATCCACTTGCTAACGAAGACTTTGGGGACAGCACATTCTATTTCACAGTTCGCGTTGAGCCCAACAGGACACAGAAAGAAACGATTGCTCGTCCCACCTTCATTAATATCGATTACACCTTCCGTGTAATGCTCGATGGCAGTGGTCAAATTTTCACATATAACGTCCAGTGTGCTTTGTGAAGGTTTCAGTTCATCTGGAAAGATCACATAGTTAAGTTCAGGCGAAAGATTGGGACTAACTTATATCCTTACCACTTTGCCGCGACCTATAAGAGGGCACTGGAGGAGGAGGAGGTACTGGATCGGGGCTTGCTGGTCGGGGCAGGGGGGTCTTGATCATTTGCGCAGGTGATCGGGGTGTTGTGTTTTGATGGGCAGCGGCAGTATCGCTCCTGGTTCGACCAAGAACACGGGTAGGAGTTGTGGAAGCAACTTGCCCCAGAACTGGTGGAGTTCGCGTTGAGGTGTGCGAAGGCACTGTGGATGCAGGATTGACTGCTGCAAACGGAAAAGGGTTAGGGTCGGGACCCGGGTAAAAAACGCCTTCGCAACCAACCCCGAGATGTCCGAGTTAGCGTAGAAGAAGACGGTCTAGGTCGGCTTAGATAAGATTCCCGCTCCAATTTTGAACACATGTTCGCACTTACGGCAACAATTGTTGGCTCCTGGGGGAATAAGACCGTTCTTCCGTTGCTTTGGGTTCCTTTTCGAGTTTTTCTTTTTCAGAAATCGGTCGTCGAGGAGTTTCTTTGTTGGGGCCATTCATCAACGAAAGAGGCGCTCGACCTGTCGCAGCCGTTTGGAGGGTTGTCGGTTGATGGGCATTCCTCAGCTCACTGTTTGCGAAGGATGTTTCAGGAGAGTTGTTCAGGCACGAGACTGGTATTGACTTTAAAACGGGTGGGGTGGTAAAAAACGGGTCATTCAGGATGTCGTCAATGTTCGGACGACACTCTGTGCGATACACGATAACAATGGTGAGCCTGTGTAAGAACTACATAAAACTGCTTTGCATACCTGGTCGTGTATGAAGGAGGTTGGAGATGAGATTCTCCGCTGCTAGTGAGATCGGTGCGTTGGAGGGAAATTCGTAAACATTATCCCGTATCTTTCTGATAGTTCAAGTCGATAACCACATGTTAGTGGAGTGCCTAAACAAGAAACTTAAAGAGACCCACTTGTAAATGGCCTTCACATCTTTGTCCTTTGTTTGGAAGGGGGGTCGTCCGATGAGGAAGGTGTACCTCAATTCCAATAACAAGTCAGCTTTCATCCATGGATGTTCGGGAGCACGAGCTCATTAACTTACATTATGACCCCCAGAGACCAAATATCGACCTCATAGCTATGGCCGTTTTGTTGATCGAATAGCACCTCTGGCGCAATGTAGTTAGGCGTCCCACAAATGGTCCTTTAAGAGGTGAGAGATGCTTGGAACGTAGCAAAAGAACATAATACTTACTTTTTCCTTTCACCATCGTGCTTGATGACCGCTGCCAGCCCGAAATCACCGATCTTCAATTGCATATCTTTGCTGAGGAACAAATTACCAAGTTTGAGGTCTCGATGAATGACACGGTTTAAGTGCATATATCGAACAGCGGTGAGTAGCTGGACCATATAAAGACGAGTCTCAGGTTCGGTCAGACGACGACGTTGCTTGAGCAAATCCACGAATGTCTGATGGGTGAAATGAATGAGCTGTCCAACACAATACCCCGCATAAAAAAAAAGGTGCACCGTATCTTACTTTGTTCTCACAGAGCTCCACGATCATGTAGATATTCTCGTCATCTTCAAACGCCTCATAAAATCGAACTATATTCCGATGAGAGAGGGCCCGGTGTATCGCAATTTCGCCGTGGAGCTGTCTCAAATGCAAAAAATACAGTGCTAGCATGTTTGAAACACACGATGACCACTCACTTTTTGTCTCTGCTTTTGTGTCTTCAATGACGCTTTAGCAACAACCTTTGCCGCAAAACGTCTGCGCCCAGAGTCCGCAACTTCATAGCATCTTGCGAAACCACCCTAACCGTCGAGGTCGTCCGATGCCAGAAAAGATAGTGAGGTTTCGGTGGCCGTTGGCGACGGCATAACCAATGAAGGTCAAAGAGACACCGGAAATAAGAATACGGAGGAGATCGTAGGAAGGTTAAGTGATACGATGACTCCATCTTCTCATCCACATGAGGCGTACCTCGCCCAAGAGTCCTCCAGTTATGTACGCTGCGCCAGTTTTCCGATTCCGAATGATGGCCGGCGGAATTGAAAATGCTTGCCGTGGAGGCTTAGGTGGCACCTTTTCTGATTCCATTTGCGCGATAGCGCCAGCCATCGGTGTGCTGGACGGTTGCATTGCAAACGTGCTTCGGTCACCGCCATGCACGGACCAGGCTCCCCCCCCCCCCCCCCACAAACCTCTGTTCAGGGAGTGAGATTTACGCTCTATTCTCATCAATATAATAACATCTTAAAACTCCCAGTCACCGCTAATTTAATTCACGTTTAGCTATGTACGAACTTAAAGAAGAAAATGCGCTGCATACTCACGGTGTTTCCATCGCCCACTTGAACTTAGTTAACAAACTTTTGTTGAAAACTTTCTCAAGAGGCACATCATATTTCTTGCACCACATCACCGAAATGCGAGGATCGATGTAGTTGATTTTCGATGTCCCAAGGGCCGTAGTTTTATTTTCGTCCTGTGTCTGATGTTAGTCCATCTAGAAACAAGAGGTCCATTCCATTCAAAACGCTCACCTTATCAACCATCGCAAGCTTCTGAGCTTTAATTCGCTCATTTATCTTTTCAAATTGATCCTCCAGTCGGTCAAGCGACGGCGTCTTCTTGACTGGAGGATCCAGATGTGTCAACAGTTCCTCCCCTTCCTCCTTGCGTCTTTCATTTTCCTTCTCCAACTTCTTGGCAAGTCGTTCCTTTTCCTGCTCCTCAAGAAACTTCTCATGTTGTTCAATCCAATCCTCATCGAGATCGGACTCCTGAGAGAGGATGTAGTCAAACAACAACAGACAATGCTATGAAGGCATTAAAAGAATCATATACGCACCTCTGCGTACTCGGTCTTCCTTTTCCTCTTAGGATCCAATTCCAGAATTTGTTCCCGAATTTTCCGGCGTTCATATTTCAACGCTCGAACCTATCCAGTATCGAACACCTACTCAGTATATGACGAACATACACTGATCAAACCCACTCACCTTGTTCTTGAGCTTTTCCATTTGGTTGCCATGCGCTTTGGGGACCGATCGCTGATGGTTGCACAGAATAGCGACTTCCCGATTCGCTCGATTGTAGGCGAGTAACTTCTCTGGGAGGCTACCGTCTTTCGGAGTATTCTGAAGCTGCTCTTGGAATGTGTGGCTGGCGTTGTACGTTCGAAAAACTTTTGCGGTCAGACCCTTCATGTAATTTTGAAGGTGCTTGTTCAAAATCGTGGTCTCAAGGCGGTAAAAAATTTTCACTGATTAAGATTTGATCTCAAAGTGCACTCAAAGACTCAGACATTGCTCTCACATCAAGCCGGTCGAACAATGGGTCCCCTTCTTTCTTGGGAGGTTTTTTGAATATTTTCAGGTTCTTGAAAACCTGATCCTCGACTTCGACCTCGTTGTAGTAACGAATACTATCTTTGCCAAGAAAATCGAAGATAACTTTGTTTGGAGGTGCCAGTGTGACGTGTTCATATCGAAGAGAGCAGCAGCCGACTGTGTCCGCTTCATCTTCCCCCTTTTCGTTTCCAGCACGAAGCGCTAGTCGGTCAATAAAGTACATTGCCGTAGACCTCTGGCGGGTCGCCATGAGCTCATCCTTAAGGCCTGCTTGATAGTCGTTCCGGATCTTTCGAACGTGTTTCTAAAATAAAAGGGCACGCCCCGTTACATTGGATTATTTTGGCCTTTCAAGGAATCAGAAATTGCCTACTTTCAAGTCCCTAGCCTTTTCAAATTTCTTGAGGTCACTCTGACCTTTTAAGCTGGATCCAGCAGCGAAGAAGACGTATTTAAAGGCGTCGTTTACATTTTCCTTCCAGTATGCAAGCCATGTCACGGTGTTGTCATGTACCACTTCGCACCACTGGTGGCCACCGGGCGGATCCGGTACTTTCGCATCTGCGCCGATGTTTATGACGACTTGCTCTGGCATCACTCTTTTCTGCGTGACGGCGGGGGAAAGGTTCGAGATGGTAAGAACAAGTCGACAGCGTATGTCATTTGAAAGTCACCTTTAACCTTCCAGCTTTTGGATGAGCGCCTCGCCCCCTAAACAAGCCAGGTGGTTCAATACGAAAGTTTCCAATTTTTTCCTTCCGCCCATCAATGAGCGCCCAACCATATTTTTCATCCAGAGCCAATTTCTCTGCCTTTGACGCTTCCTTTTGTTCCTTTGTCATGCTCTTCCTCTCGTCCCTTATCTTCGCGTAGTATTCAGTTAGGGGACTGAAGTCACACTTCTCTAGAGATTTTATGGGGTGCGACTATGGCAGGTGAGCCACATCCACAGATGGGAAGTGATGAATGAGTGTGACACTACACATGGTACGCAAAAACAAACTTGACTACCTTTTTGGATTTTGCCAGTACGGCGAGCCAATCTTCGAAGAAGTTCTTCCGGAAAGTAGGATTCTCTACCCACTCAGTACCAACAAGTTGCGCATAAAATCCTGCAACTTCTTCTGCTTCGGGATCTAGATCGATTTCTCTCCCTAATCAGATGTGTATTTGGTCAGGCCAAAAAATCGCGATGGTATCATAGAAAGGTTCTCTGAGCAATGCTCACCGTCATACTTCATTTTTACTCCGATTGGTTTGTATGGAGGGGGAAAGAAAACACCATTGTGTTCAAGTGACTTCCATTTTTCGGAAGTATCGCCCTGCTGCTGCAGCCACCACTTGTATTGTTCGTCCTCTTCTTCGTCTTCTTCAGCCTTTTTCTTCCCTCGAGCTTTTTTTTGAGGTGTCCCGGAAACTGAGCCATTGGGTTCATCCTTCACCTCTTTCTTTAAGGGGGGTTTCGACTTCTTACTCGCAGGCTTTGGGCGGGACACTGCGGAGTCGTCCGATTCAGATTCCACTTTGACCTTCTTCAGCTTTGGTGCTGGTTTGGATTCCTTCTCCTCCTTAATTTTAGGTTCGCTTTTGGAAGAGTTTGATCGCTCCAACGAGGCATCTGTTCCATCTTTAGCCATTTCTTCTCGTTTGCGTTTCGCTGTGGACTTTTGCACAGAAGGTTATGTTCAGCCAGAATGAGACCGCTTAGGGAGGGAGCACCTTTGAGCTCACGTTTCCGTTTGACGCTCTTTTTTTCCCTGCGGATTTCGACTTGGCTCTTTTCGCCTGTCATTAAAGTCATTTATTGCCCTAAAGCCTGCATCCTTTGTTCAAAGATCGAACTCACAAGAGGAGCATCCGAGTCGGATTCAGAGAAATTTTCGGATTCGTCGGTATCCTCCGAAGAGTTCTCAGCTCCAGAGTCTTCTGAAGACAATTTCCGCTTTGCCGCTGCGCGACGCTTTGAATCAGTCGATCGACGCCGCTAAGAACACAACAGGTACTGGTGACGTTGGCCCTGCATTCGAATGGTTTGAGCTGAGCTTACCGAATTCACTGCATCAGAGTCACCATCTGAAGGTTCGACTTTGGGCTTCTTCTTAGCGTCGACCGTTTTCGTCCTCACCCGGGCCTTTCACCCCGCCGTTCGAATGCCGCCGTGCATTATACCAGAGGAATCAGTACACGATTGAAAAGGTGCAAGGCATGCCCATCTATGTTCTTCACCTGTAGTGGCAAATCGTCTGAGGAATCGCCATCCAAGTGGTCTACAGCCTTGCGCTTCGCAGAAATGGAAGCAACACCGTTCGTGGAGGGCGCGACTCCCTCCATTTCAGTTGGTGCACTCATGCGACTTGGAATGCCGGGATGAATGGCACAAGAAGCCGAAAGAAGAGAGGAAATGTGCGCGAACTTTTGTGGTGCCAGCCCCGCTTGCCGTCCCTCAGGAAAATTTTTAAAGTCTCCATTGAAGTGAATTTGCAGAAGTATATGAAATTCTCCAATTTTCATTCTTATTTGATTCTGAGAGTGTGTGTCGTTCTCATAACATGGTATTGTACTGGCCATACGAAATGAGAAATATTTGGAGCACTGCAGTATTGGATTCTAAATATTTTGTTTATGTTAGTCCTCTTCTTGTTCTGAGAGTAAGTGTCGTGTCCCTGCCACTTGTGGGGCATCCTCTCGAATCTAGCAGCTCCCCCAATTTTCTCTTTTACCACCTGAACAAACATGACCAGGCCAAAGAAACAGCGAAAACTCTCAAAAGGCGCCACCGAAATTGATCTTGAAACTGAAAAGCACCACAGGGAGCTGGTTGTAGCGGAGATTGGGGCGGAATCGGACTCTGAAAACTATGACGATGAGTCTGAAGACGATGATGCAGAAGATTCCAGCGAGAACGAATTCGAGGATGTACATTCTGATGAGGAGATGCCAGACGCTGATGGTCTCCCTTCAATGGCAGCTAGAGGAGAAAAGATGGGCAGAAAGGCCTTGCTGCTGAAGGCCGGAGCTGCATCTGGAAGTACAAAAGCGACCGGAGCATTACGAGAAAGGCGCCAAGTTGATAGAGCGTCAGGCGATCTCGGAAAACCTCAAAATAAGCAGAGAGTACTACTTCTCTCCTCAAGAGGGATCACCTACAGGTGAGTTGAACTTTACAGCACGATCTCACTATTCAATGTTACTTTTCTATACCCGCGCTATCACGTCGTCAGATATCGTCACCTTCTCAATGACCTTCATGCTCTCCTTCCTCACTCGAAGAAGGAATCAAAGTTCGAGCAGAAGACCGAGCTCTACGCCCTCAATGAGGTGGCGGAGCTGGCTAATTGCAACAACGCCATATTTTTGGAGTGCCGAAGGCACACGGATTTGTACTTATGGATGGCCAAAACGCCGAATGGTCCATCCGTGAAGTTCTTCGTCCAGAACGGTACGTTGTGCGTGACTCATTAATTTTTCAAGATGTGGTGGTTGGGCAACCGAGTCCGGGAAAGGACTTCAGTTTTGCGTACCAGTTTTCCCCGTGGGCGTTCGCGTTTCCGTCCTTGCGCTCACACTTGCGGTTGCCCCATTACAGTTCACACAATGGATGAACTCCGTCTGACGGGCAACTGCCTCAAAGGATCACGTCCAATTGTTTCCTTTGATAAGAACTTTGATAGCGCACCCCACTTGTCCCTTCTCAAGGAAATGTTTACGCAGGTGATTGGAGGCAAGATAACGTGATGAATGTAATCTCACCGCTCTCTAGATATTTGCAACCCCAAGAACGTCCCGTAAGATCAAGCCGTTTGTGGATCACGTCCTCAACTTCTCTGTCGTTGATAACAAGATCTGGTTTCGAAATTATCAAGTAAGATAAGATAGTTCGAGTACATTTCACTGACCCTCATCTCACTATGGGAAAGGTTGTAGAGAAAGCCCCGCCAATAGCTCCAGGGCAAGAACCCATCAGTCTCGTGGAAATAGGGCCACGGTTTGTGCTCGATATTGTGAGAATTTTTGATGGGAGCTTCTGTGGCGCCACACTCTATGAGAATCCCACATTCGTAACACCTGCGCAAGTGAGTTTTCCCCGTCAGACTCCACAACCTGGAACCGACAAAGTTGACCATCCATATTTAGGTGCGACGTGCCATGAATGCCAAAGCAGGTCACCGTTACGCGAGCCGGAAGAGTGCGGAAGAACTGAGATCTGAAAAGCTTGCAGCCGTTGTTGGCATTGGAGATGACCAAGAGGAACTTAGAGAAGTTTTCTCGTAATTACATTATTCAGGCTAGTTAGATTTAGCTTGTGAGGGTTGCACTGCACTCTTCGCGAGCGCCTCCGTTGCAAATGCATGTGCAGCATTCACCGCCGACTCAAGGTTTCCATTGTTTATACCAGCACCTTGCGCGGCTTCATCTTTGCCGCCCGACTTCCCTTCCAAATGTTGGTTCACCACCTGAATCCACTCCGATGCCTTGAAACCTTTGGCTACATCCGGTGCCACCGCAGAGTGATAAAATACCTTGCCCGAGTCGTGGTCGACGGAGAGTAACAGTGCGGCTTTACCCTTTGTAGTTTTGATGTGAGCAACCGCCTGGGACAAGGCCTAAGAAGGAGGACGGCGGGCCCTTTGGGTTCACTTGCTCACTGTCTTTCGATTACAATTGCTCGTCTCACCTTTGCCTCACTGCCAACCTCAAAGACCTTCACGAGAATTGACTGCGCAGGATCGGCGAAATGTGTCTTCACGAACTCAACAGTCTGTATCATACGGCAGTCTCTGAGAGTGTTAACACAAGCGAAAATGTTTGTGACATACCTCCTTGACGAGGATTGCCTTCCGAGCCTTGTCAGCATCATCGAAAGACTTCTTTATCGCAGCGTGTTGTTCTCGGAGAGAATTTCTCGCTATGAGGGGTAGTGGAGTTGCATCAAGGTCCTAAAAGAATCGATCATTCGGTTGCACTTGAAAATTGAGACAGTTCTCGCATATCAAACCTTGGAGATAACTTTGAGGCCATGTTCCAGGTCAGACCCCTCAAGGCTTTTCAGTGCATCAATTCTGGGCTTTAAATCTGCAGCGTTTCGTTGAAGCTGTCAATCCACGTTAGTGAGTCGCATTGGGAAACATGTTATCCATTCACTCACGGCGAATGCTTCCTCTCCTGTTACCGCAACTATGCGACGAATTCCCTTGGCGATGCTTCCCTCTTCAACGAGAACGCAAGCCTTGATGTCCCCAGTGTTTTTCACATGGCTGAAAGTGGATTTAGCACACGAAAAAGCATTGCAACCATTCGTTCGATACTCACGTGCCCCCACAAAACTCGATAGATGTTTCCGCCCACCTCGGGTTGGTAAGATCCGCCAAAATGTCTTCTATCGGGAATCGTACTGCAACAACTCGCACAGGATCGGGGTACACCTGCGTGACATTGCCTGCATGAGGGGAAAAACGGTAAGACGCAGTCTCCACAGAGCAGCTTACCTCTCCAAACACAGCCCTGAGACCATTGATTTGTTTTGCAACTGCGAGTGGCACGTCTTTGGAATAGAGGGGGTAGCTTGCTCGAACAAACGTATTTACAATGTTTTCAACCTCTTCAAGCTGTTTCGCTGTCAGACCAGTCTGCGCATGATGAGACTAAATTATCGGAGAGTCTTTACATGGAGACATTTGAGCCTCACCTTGTATGAAAAGTCAAAGCGAAACTTTTCAGGGGCCACGAGGGACCCTTTTTGGTCAATGTTTTCTCCCAGGACGTTTCGCAAAGCAAAGTTGAGCAAATGGGTTGAGGTGTGGTTGTTGCGAAGTGGCCATCTTCGAAGCTGACAGTAATACGTTTATTGTACCACGTTTTGCATATCTAGAAGACTCCTCCCACTCACCTCATCATAAGAAGCCGTTACGGTATCACCAACAGAGAGCTTCCCGAACTTCAAATACCCAACATGAAGAACATAGCCACCATACACTTGAGCGTTTTCGACCGCGAAATCCGCCACCTCATCGATGGACAGGGAGCCTGTATCGTACTCTTGACCACCAGATTCAGCGTAGAAGTTTGTTTTGTCTAATATGACACCGAAGTTCCCCTGGAAGGAACTATCTACAGTTGTGACAAAACCCCCCTTCTGATAAATGGCTTTGACGGTGGCAGAAATGTCACCGGAGGCTGTGCGACAGATATATGTGTTAGTCAGTCACGCAATGCTTCGATTGGAAAGCAGATTGACAACACACAGTATTTTGCAACGTCATCGGTTTTGGAAACTTCTGGGTTTCTCTCCAGGTCGCCAAGTGCATGTACGTCAAGAGCAACTGCTCCGGCATCCCCAGCACCAGTTCTCGCCTTGGATTTTTCGCGGGCTGCAGCTTGCTCGTCCAAAAATCCGCTCTCGTCAACGGTCATACCCCTTTCCTCGGCCATCAAACGAGTGAGGTCCACAGGAAAGCCATATGTGTCATACAAGCGCCATGCATCAGCTCCACTGATGGTATTGTTCTTTGCCTTGGCGACATATCCCTCGAACAGTCTCTCCCCTCGATCCAGTGTTTTTGCAAAAGATCGCTCTTCTTCATCTAGAATTTCCTTGAGATCGTCCACGCGTTTGTGTATTTCTGGGAAAGCGTCACCCTGAAATTTAAACGACCAATTAATTCCATTGACAGGGGAATCTGCAGGTTATGCCAACCATTTCCGAGACAACGGTGTCCACCAGGCGAGAAAAAAAGCTACCAATTGATACTCCAAGCTTTCGACGAGCATACCGAGCACCCCTTCGCAAGATTCGTCGAAGAACATAACCTCGTCCTTCGTTTGATGGGACACCTCCATCACTGATAGCAAATGTCAAGGTGCGGACGTGATCCGCAACAACACGATAAGCCATATCAACGCCGTCCACATCATCTGCGCCAACTTTTCCCGTGTAATGGCGGGCTCCGCTGATTTGTTGGATTGTGGTGAAAATTCCAGTGAAGACGTCCGTGTCGTAGTTGGACATTTTGTGCTGAAGGACGGAAGTCACTCGTTCAAGACCCATGCCAGTGTCAATGTGCTTATTCGGCAGTGGCCTAAGAGTCTGGTCGGGTTCCCGATTATATTGCATAAAGACCAGGTTCCATATCTCAAGAACATTAGGATCATCCAGGTTGACAAGGTGTGAAGCATCACGGTTCCCAATCCGGTCAAAATGAATTTCACTGCATGGTCCACATGGCCCGGTCTCCCCCATCTCTGAAGAGGAGGAAAGCTCCAGTTAGAAAGTTGATCTACCCGGTAAAACAGGTTCATGTGCTCACCCCAAAAGTTTTCCTTGCTACCGAAAGGTATGACATGTGCTGCCGGCACCCCGATGTCCAACCACAACTGCTTTGCTTCCAGGTCTGGTCCCAGTCCCGTTTTTGAATCTCCACCAAAGTAAGTAATGTAAAGTCTGTCTTTTGGAAGCTTATACACATTCGTCAGAAGATCCCAGGCGAATGCAATAGCCTCTTTCTGGTGATGACAATTTGATCATTAGGACACAATGTTTTCCTCTTATGGAGGAAGGGCCAACCCGAACCTTGAAGTAGTCCCCAAAAGACCAATTTCCCAACATCTCGAAGAACGTATGATGGTAAACATCTTTTCCAACATCTTCCAAGTCATTATGCTTGCCACCTGTTCCCAAAGACAATGACTTGACCGAGCGCCAGAAACTCTATCCACCACTCACCTGCCCGAATGCATTTCTGCGTGTTCGCTGCCCTCTTCAGTTTCGCCAGGGGTGAGTTTGGGTCAACGGTCCCGAGAAATATCGGCTTGAACTGAAAATGATATCCCAGCCTGTTGAATGATTCATCACATCGCAGATTCTAGGAGAGAGCACTCTTACTTGTGCCATGCCCGAGTTCGCAAAAAGAAGAGTAGGATCGTCATGGGGGATGGTTGGTGAAGACAGATAGTTGGTGTGACCACGCTCGGTGAAGTAGCTGGCGTTAAAAGGCAGATCATTCAAATTGTTCACGTGTAGCCTAATCATTATGTCGACGTACTCGACAAATGCTTGTCTCACTCTCTGGACAGGCCACTCGTTGAAACCTCCTTTGTCAGCAGACATTGAGCTACAACTTCGAAAGGGTGATTTGCGGCAGATGGATTCGTTGATCACTCTGAGAAACGTATGACGACGGGAAGAGAAAATTCGGTGTGGTTTGATAAAATGTCCAAACCACATCGATTTGACCCATGCCACTGGCGCCCCTCGCCCCAGTTCTTAATTTTCAGGAGACCATAAAACAGCGTTTTTGATCGCAAAATGTTTAAACCGAGATTAATATATTTTCAAAACAACAGCTACTCGCTTCCTGTGGTGGGAGCAGCAACATCGTTGGGCTTGTCCACACCATCCATCACGGCACTTTCACCAACACTGTCTTTCGGTGTAGTCACCTCAACACCTTCCATGCTCGAATCTTTAACCGGGGCATCTTTGGAAGTTGCACCACCCTCCTTCCCATCGTCTTTGTCTGCGCCGACGTCGATCTAGTTGGGTGTTTTGAGTTAGACCGCGTACAACAGCACCTTGGAACCACCGCACCTTCCTCCATTTATCAAGGAGAGCTTCACATCGTTCTACAAGCTTGTACGGATCGGATGGGAGGGACTTAGTTGCCATTTTCTTAACAACTTTCCCGAGCTTTGTCTCCTGTGACATTGAATCGATTACGGTCAGAAAAAGTTCATCGAATGCCCTCTTAAACCACTCGCCTTGAGCGCTGCCAGGTCGATAGCAGCTGTTTCAACTTCTTTGAGGACATCGCTCGCCTTCTTGGCGATGTGTTCGTCCTTGGGAGGACATGAGTGTGTATGAACGCTGAAGTCCTCACCGACACGGTCCTTACCTCGATTCCCGGTCCATTGTTATCTGGCATCAAATACTTCTGCAATTTCATGCGAAGTTTCATCACACCTTGAATCTCTTGTCAGAGTGCGCCCAAACAGAAGACAAATGAAAACGCTCACCACCCCCTGCTTTGTCGCCGTTGTGTCTATCATCGACATTTTCCTTCTCGCCTTCTTTCTCCTTTTGCTTTTGTTTCTCGGCTTTCCTTCGTTCCTTTTCCTCCTTTCGAACTTTTTTTGCTTCCTTCCGCTTCTAGCTCGTTGGATGACGTGTTATCTCGACATCTCCGGGAAAAGTGAGGCCCACTTACCTTCTTCTCCTCTTCATCCTCCTCGGATTCAGATTCTTCCGACTCCTTCGCGCGCTTCTTCCTCTTCTTCCGATCCTCGCCGGACTCATCTCCGTCCTCCTCATCCTCATCTTCAGTGTCATCACGCTTTTTCCTCTTCTCGCTTGACCTGGCTAACTTTTCCCTCCTTTTGGATTTGCGCTCCCATTCCACTTGGTACTCAAGACGTCGCGCTTCCATGGTCTTTCGAAGTTTTTCCGGATTCTCCGCGAGTTCATACGCCAGTTCCCACTTCTTTCCGCCTGATGATTTCTTCCTGTTGACGCCAAATTCCTCTCGGTACTGCTGGTAATCTCTAATGTTCGAATCTGTAAACCACCAGCTATTCAATGAAATTTGGTTAGACTAACATTATCAACGGCCCCGCCCCACATAACGAGATGTCTCGCCACCCAATCATTTCGGATATAGACTCACAAGTCGTATGAACCGAGAAACATACAGCAGGTGGTGCCGGGTTTGCGCAGTTTCATTACTTCGTCGTTAATTTCATCTTCACGGGCAACCTAAGTGCGAAAAGTTCAGCTACCCGCAGAATTCTATCAATTGCTTAAAACGGATCGTAACTCACTAGACATGGCCACCACTGTCATTTAATCACAGCGGGATCGTGACAGGAACATGAAAACGCATTCGATTTGAATACGTGGCCCTCTTAAGTGGAGAGTCAAGTGGATAAAAGAGTAAAACTCACGGGGAAGCCTTTGTAGTGTCCCCATACGAGCTGGTCAGGCTTCCACTCGGACCTCTGAGATTTCGACTGAGCTGGCTCGGGAGACCCGTCGGCATTCGCGGGTTCGCTCGGAGTTTCAACTTGCTCCGGCGCTTTCGGGGATGCTGCTTCATCCGACATGATCGATTCGAATGAACTGTGGTGGGTCAAGGACCGGGCACCATCACCTACACTTCAATCTAAAAACATGGCATTCGATGTCGTTTCCCATTTTCGCGAGAGCCTACAATCCGATTCTTCAATTTCCCCACCAGTAGCAGCGATTGCGGTGAGAGGAAGGTTTATTGTGCCCGTGTTACGTGGAAGTGAAACTCTTCTCAAGGCACTGACAGAGAGCATCAAGAGCGATACCGCATCAACATCGTCTCAGTTTTTGTCAAATCTCCAAGCATCCGCTGAACTTCTGAAAGAATCAACGGATACGATTGTTTCAGTTACTGCAGGTTGTGAAGTGGGCATTGTCCGTCATCACTTGTTCGTCAATTATTCTAATACAAATACGTGTCAGGCATTTTTGAGATTCGTCCGAGGTCAACGCATCGATGCGACAATTGAAGAATCAAAGCAGTTCATTATTTCTAAGGGTGAACACTTTGTTCGGGAGGTTCGTGGAACGTCAGATCTCCCAGCAGTTATCAAAACAACAGATGACCTCTTGTCCACATAAGTCTGATTCGCGGAAGCGTAAAATAGCTGAGATAGGATCTCATCTAATTAAAGACGACATGTGCCTCCTGGTGCACTCTTATTCTCGAGTGGTGATGGGACTCTTGCGGCATTGTGCGAAATCGAACGTCAGGTTTCGGGTCTTCGTCACAGAGTCTCGTCCAACTGACAAGGGCCGAAAAGTGGTGGAAGAACTCAAAGAGTATAACATTCTGGCACAGGTAGATGCGAGATGCTTCATAACATATGGAGCTCTGACATTGTCGTTTCCAAGCTGATACTCGACTCCGCGGTTGGCTATATTATCGTGCGTAACATTTTTTAGTTATATCGTAAATGATCTCATATTACAATCCACTATTAGGACAAGGTTGACCTCGTTCTGACCGGTGCTGAAGGGGTTGTAGAGAATGGTGGAGTTGTGAATTCTATCGGAACTTTGCAGGGAAGAGTCAATATTTGAAGCTGTCACACGTCACCATTACAACGATTCTGTTCTTCCAGATAGCGGTTGTAGCAAAAGCGGCTATGAAGCCTTATTACGCAGGTAAGGGCTTGGAACTTTGACCTCTCGTCATTAAGGTGAAATTGTATCAACTGTTTCGATAGTTGCTGAAGCGTAAGGATATTTGGATGGTGTTGACAGTTTATCAACTATCGTTCACACCAAACATCATCGAACAAATTTATGGTCAGATATAAGGTAGCTATTGTTCATGGCTTCACTACACCTTCGACTGACCCGTCTTCTCTTCCCCAGTTTGTCCGGATATCTCCCATAGGACAATACGATCTCCCTCATCCCTCCCCAAAATCTGAAACTGACGAAGAATGGCGGCATCCTCTCGTCGACTATACTCCACCAATGTGAGGGATGGTTTGCACGGAACAAGGGCATTTGTACTTATTAATGCTCGGTCTCAGCTACATTTCTGGTCTTGTGACGGATTTGGGGATATTGACGCCCAGTGCTGTGTCCGCGGAATTGCTACGCTTATGGTATTGAGAATAGTGAGAATAATGGTGATTCCGCTCACTCAATACAAGGGCCAATACCGCATGGTTGGACGGAGACTGTGAAAGTACCGGCGACAAAATTTCGGTTCGCACCACTCATGCAGTACTAACAGAATTGTATCACTACAGTAATGAGATCCAGACATATTTATTCACAAATGAGGAGAAAGGAGAAAAGAATCTCCTTAATTACAAGGACTCTGTTTTAACACCACTTCCAACCGCATAGCCACCCTCACCATCATCGAAGGACTGTCATGTGATGTGTCAACGTTATCGCCCCACTGTGAAAGCACGAAATTTCTTTACTCACTCTGATGGTTCCAACAACCACGAAGATGAGAAGGAATGCGAGAATAATGGAGCTCCAGAAAAGAAGATGGAAATGTTCGGAAAAATTTTCATACTGGCAAGCCTGGCCTGTGTAGTGGTAGATGTTCTTGTAACGCGTGTCCACCGTCCCATCGTCACTCAATACACGGTTGAAGGTGCAGTCACAGACCCAGCAGTTCTGCGTCGATCGTTTGTCCAAATCAGTGGAATTCGCAACCACCTTCTTAGATTGAACGCAGACGCCACGACCAGAACAATTAGAATAAACCCTTGTTTACAACAAACAAGACTGTTAACTTTCCGCTTCCGCACAACAATGGACAGCAATAACCTACGTCTGGCAAATTTGCGCATTTGGGGCACAATTCTGGTATCCGGCAATCACCGGGTTGGTACTGAAACCACTGCTCCCCCAACCTGATCCGGCAGAGGGTGCTGCACCTGTGCGGTTGCTCGACGTGGCACGGCGTTCTAAGTGGTGCGTGATCGCTGCCGCCGATAACGCTGGTGAAATGCCAATGACCTCAATCGCGTGATGTTTGTAAAGGTGACTAAATGCTTTTGCACTTTTGGTCAGACATTTTTGAAGAACATGGTGCGCCGCAAGTAAAGTAGGGGACCCGCTGCCATACTTTTCGGACATTTTCTGCGAGAAAAGAAACGAGGTTTCGATGAGACATCTCAGCGGGGATATCGAATGAACTGACTTCCAGGCTGCTGAGCATGAATGTGAAGATATCCGGGTTTGAGTTTAAGGCAAACTCTTCGACTTGGTCCTCCAAGATGCCAAAAATTTTTCGAAGTATAACCATCTCGGTAATGAACACTAGGTCAGTCTAAATGAAAACTTCATCAGGCGATATTGCTTTCCACAGAGATGATAATAACACCAACATCTTCATTAAGGTCGAACAGTGCGCGGTTATCCTCCAAGTGTTCATAGAACTTGCGTACACGGGATTCAATTGTTGACTCCAGTTCTCGCAACACTGGCAAGAGTTTGTGGTGGGTGGGGCCTTTAACAGAAACACCCTGACGTAAAGTACATGAGTGTACTGTGTGCCCCTGACCTGTACTAACTCTCACCTTTTTGGAAATGATGAGTGCAGCGATGTTTGACGGAATGTTCGATACATCCGTGTCCTCCGACGCAACTACAACTCCAGATCCCCCTTCATGTGTGTACACAAAGTCGGAAGTGAGCTTCGCAACTTTCTCCTCCACGACGGACGTAGACAAGGTGTTATCGAGAATTGTGTACACAGGTGATGGGGAGTCGAGTGACTCTGTCGACGGCGTTATTGTACGCCAGCAGAGGAAGGCCGCGGCCGCACGTACCCTCTTCTAAACCCCGAACAACCACAGTCATGTGAGACTTCGCTCTCCCAAACAAGCTTCCGAAAGCCGATGCGACAGCAGGGTGGTTAAGTCCCTCCAGTGATATTCCTGGGGCACTGGCAGACTCTATCCCACACATGTGCTCCAGTCCTACGAAAGCTTCATCCAACGTAACATAGTTTGATGCCCCGACCAAGTCCTCTTGCAACAAAAGGGAGACAGATGCTTGGAGGTGTTAATCCCATCGAGGAGACCCGAAATGACGACAAAAACGAGAAAGGCCGTCCGAAATCGCCAACGATAAATAGATATGCATTATCGCAGAGCATATTTGGATGATTGCAAAGTTTGATGCTTGTGAGATTGGAGCGCCAAATCACGAGCAGCAAATGCCTGATATACGCGACACCCACCTGTTCTATAGGCAAGCGCGCTTGACGTAACAAGCGCTCCAACGGCGAGCGCGAACACTCGACGGAACATCGCGTGGACTTGCACCCTGTTTTGTGTCGTGGCGGGTGTGCCCCACCTGTGACCTGAGCCCGAATATGAATTTCACGACACTTCAGTCCTTTCGAGACCAACGCGTTCATTTTTCCTCAAAAAGGACCATAAAAAGCTTGTAGTTCACGTTGTATTTGGGAATGAAAAATGTGTCAAGTTGTCTTTCGGTATCATGCAACCCTAGAAAGCCTAGTTGGACTTTGTTTTGCAGATTATCTGCCGATGTCCTCGGTTGGCTCTCGTGTATGTGCTTTTCATGGCCAGAGGAGCACAAAATTTTACTCTAAATAAATTCATCCAAAATTTAATGAGAAAATAATAGCGCGAAATAGCAGAAATGTTGTGAGGGAAAAAGCTTCGATGTGGTGTTCCCCAACCAATCCAACGGGCTGAGTATGTGGCGCATTGTGGCAGCGCACTTGAAACGAAAGCTGGCGTTTCGCTCACCAATTCACCTTTCCACCACTCAGAACAAACAATCATGTCCGAGGACGTAGCTGCTGTGAGTATGGGTACTCCTCCAAGTGATGGACAATGAAGCAGCTTTGAATTCGGGCTGTTCGATGTCCTCTCGCCGTCTGCATGCGATGTTTGGTATATGAACATTGTGGCGGGCGGACATCAATGTCAGGAGACGCCAGGACTCCTAACTGACTTTGAACACTATCCTGACGCTTACTATTCTCCTCCGTTCAATTCTCCCGAACGACGCCCACCTTGCGGACGCCATCAATTTTGTCAAAACTGAATCCCACGCGACGTCGTCCAGCTTGTTATCGACAATGGTTCCGGAATGTGCAAGGCTGGGTTCGCTGGTGACGATGCCCCGCGTGCAGTGAGTGTCCCATGGCGTTGACAAGGTTTGGTTCTCTCTCATTCCATTCACTCTTCCCTCAGGTATTCCCGTCGATTGTTGGTCGTCCCCGCCACCAGGGTGAGTCCAGAAGGTTGTGATTCAGTTGATGATTGATGCTAACTCATCGGTTCAACTTTGACAGGTGTGATGGTTGGCATGGGTCAGAAGGACTCGTACGTCGGCGATGAGGCCCAGTCCAAGCGAGGTATCCTCACCTTGAAGTACCCGATTGAGCACGGTATCGTGACCAACTGGGACGATATGGAGAAGATCTGGTATGCCAGTTGTACACTTTTGTCCCCCATCTTCCTAACAACCCTGAATTCACTAGGCACCACACCTTCTACAACGAACTTCGTGTTGCCCCTGAGGAGCACCCCGTTCTCTGTACCGAGGCCCCGCTCAACCCCAAGGCTAACCGCGAAAAGATGACCCAGATCATGTTCGAGACCTTCAACTCTCCTGCTTTCTATGTCGCCATCCAGGCCGTGCTTTCGCTTTACGCCTCTGGTCGTACCACCGGTATTGTGCTGGACTCCGGTGACGGTGTCTCCCACACTGTACCCATCTACGAAGGATACGCATTGCCTCACGCAGTAAGTTGGCAATTCATTCACGCTCAGGGAATCGTATCAAATGCGTTTCGTCATTCCAGATTCTCCGTCTCGACCTTGCTGGTCGTGATCTTACTGATTACCTCATGAAGATTCTCACTGAGCGTGGTTACTCTGTGAGTGTTTCCGAGTGACCGCCAAAACGTACATATTCATTAATTACCGTATCAAACTCAGTTCACTACCACCGCCGAGCGTGAAATTGTTCGTGACATCAAGGAGAAGCTCTGCTACGTTGCTTTGGACTTCGAGCAGGAAATGCAAACTGCAGCCCAATCCTCCGCTCTCGAGAAGTCGTACGAACTTCCCGACGGTCAGGTCATCACCATCGGTAACGAGCGCTTCCGTGCTCCGGAGGCTCTCTTCCAGCCATCCTTCCTTGGTCTTGAGGCTGCTGGTGTTCACGAGACGACCTACAACTCAATCATGAAGTGCGATGTCGACATCAGGAAGGACTTGTACGGTAACATCGTGCTTTCGGGTGGTACTACCATGTTCCCGGGTATTGGTACGTGTTGTCGAAATTGTACCCTCGTTGGTGGCGCTGACACAGTATCCCATCAGCCGACCGTATGCAACGCGAGATTACTGCTTTGGCCCCTTCGTCCATGAAGATCAAGATTGTTGCTCCACCTGAGCGGAAGTATTCTGTCTGGATCGGTGGTTCCATTTTGGCCTCGCTCTCCACCTTCCAGCAAATGTGGATCTCCAAGCAAGAGTACGACGAAAGCGGCCCCCAAATCGTTCACAGGTATGTTTCGATCATCTTTTTCGCTGAGTGTTACTTGTCATTCAATGTCTTATCTTCAGGAAATGCTTCTAAAAATATAATCACCGTGTTGTATGACATCGATACCAATACAGTTTGTTCAAAATTATATCCCTTGTGCGTGTACCACATTCCTCCTCGCGTGGAAGCATGTTTGGCAAAGCTTCCCAGATCCCGACGAGGACCCTTCCTTCGCTGCAGAAGTGGAAGCGGTCATGGTAAAGTCAACCTCCATTTCATGGGACACTGCGTTCGTTGCTCCCACACCGTTTTCTGCCGGTGGAGATTCCAGGTCTTCTGCTTTCAAGTCCTCCTCCTCCCACCAGTAGGGAGACACATGTGTCCCGCATCCTGTGCAGCTCCGTGTTGGCGCTACCCGAACGTTGTTTTGCTGGATCGTTCTTTGCTGCGTTGAGTTAGACACGGGTCCCGAGTTCATACCTGCACCCCTGACAGGCGGCGGAATATGACATAGGCACTTGTCAGTCACATTTATGATCTGTGCCTTGCGTTGAATTGGTGCTAAACCCTGAAGTTGCCTCGGAAGTCTCTTTTGGTCTTCGATGAACATGCTGATCAGGGAAGATTTCGTAAGGGGAACATGAATTGGTGCCAGGGGCAGTGGGTTGAGGACACCGGAGTCAGCACTGGATTCCGGTAAAGATGGAGTTACAATCGCAAGGATTGGCTTTGGAGACTGAAATACAAACAACTGAGATGAGAACTATGTTGAGCAAAGTCCCTCATAAGTGCGACTTACAGGTTTGTGATCAGGACAATATGCAGAGGCAACCAGCCGACCGGATTTTGATTCTTCGATCAGAAGAGAAAACTTCGGGTTGCTGTGAGCACATGTAGCATGGAAGTGTCGGTTACAACCCTTTGCATTGCAAGTCAAGCAACAACCGTCATTTCGATTGCACAACAAACACGTCTTGAAAGTCGATTAGATCTCTGGACTATTTTTCGACACTTGCATCGTGTGAGAACTCACTTGGTGCGCTTTCCGACGATCGATTGTTGCGACGCTTTCGACCGGCTCACGAGCATTCACATCGACGAACCGCGTTTCTGGGAACCAAATTGCACAAACGAGATGAATCCAATTGTTCCAAGTCGTACGCTTCAAAGCGTCTGTCTTGTTCGTGCTTGGACAAAGAATGCAAGCGTAATTCTAAAATGCGAAAGTCAGGCACATCCTCGTTTCAGAACCTCAAGAAACAAACCTTCGAAACTTCGGCATCTGTCATGCTTTGACACCTGGAACACTGCCAATTGACATCGTCATCCTCAACGTCAACACCATAGCATTCTGGAGGAGGAATCAATTGGTCTTCGGGCGACGGTGGACTTCTGGTACTCAGAACTTACCTTCGTGGACCCTCAACTTGCACCCTTTACAAGTAACAATGCTATTTCCATCGTAGTCTTCGAATGCATCACAGATTGCGCACGGTATCACTCGTTCCTGCTCGTCCTCATTCTCAGGTCTCTGGGATAGGATTGGGGATCAATAATGTACGGTCTCTTCTGAAACGATATTTACCTTCTTTGGTTGCCGTTTCTGTGGCTGTTTTCCTTTGGCATTCCGTGCTGTGGAGTACAACATAAGCAAAGGCGCGGTACGGTCCGAAATGCTACTAACCTTCCTCACGATTGGCTCTTTTGTCCACAATCCTGTTTCCTCCATATTTCAACCACCATACGTGACATTCTACACAAAGAATTTCATTCTTTCCTCCTGAAGACATTCGTTTTCTCCATGGGCCTTTTGGCGTCCAGCATATTGTGCATTCCTTCCCGTGTATTGTATTGCCTTCCGCGTCAGAGTCGGAGTTGTTCCCATCCTTATCTGTTGACATAGAAGAGTCCAATGTAACGGATTTAAATTTTTTGCTGCAGGCGGCCGACTTAAAATCGAAACGATGGAACAACTCGAGTTGTGCTCACCTCGGACGATACTTTCTGCAAAATTGAGAATAAACGGGCACGTATCTGTAGCGATGACAATAGTTTTACTAGATTCAAAAATCCATGAGCCAAAATCATTTCATCGTCATACCTTCTGGTTTTCTTCCAACGATAAAAAAATTTGACAACGTCTCCTCGACTTTTTCCGCGGTTTTTTCCCATATCCTTTCTAACCATGTGCAAATCATGGCCCCATTTGATTATTCCAGCCTCAAACGCCTTTTCTTCATCCGGGCCCCATTCTCGGACATTCAACTCTTCAGCAGACAAAGAGAGCATTCGGGCCAGGGCAGAGGACACATCATAGTTGTGCTTGTGGAGCTCTTCAAGACCGCGATCGAGAACCTCGGTTTCATGCCGGAGTTGAGCATGGTGGGTAATGCATGTCGAAAGGTACTCGTCGCCTGGAAAATGGTGTCATTTTCCAACCGGAGCACTGAGAAGAACGGTACTCACTCAGCCGGCCATCGAAGCCCTCGGGTAAAGAGAAGTATCGTTCGTCCTCCCCACTTCTTTCAAGTTCACCCTCCTTTTCCCCTGTGTCTTTATCCAATTTCATTTTTCCCTGCTCCTTTGACTTCTTCCTTAACAGGCCGGCTCCCCTTCTCGACCGACCAAATCCCGCCGCCTCCGGCTGCACTGACAACTTAGCATCCGTGGAGACTGTGCCTCTTCCGGTTGATGTATCATCTTGTGTTTCACCTCGATCTGGAGAGATCAAAGGTGTCGACACCGCGGTCATCGATCCAGTTGCGTTAATGGAGGGGGCGTCAACCATTTGCACATCTGGAGACAAATGCACATCCTCCAATGGTTTTGCCTCATCTACATTATCAATGGACATTGGAGCTGGGCCGTCTACTTCAAGGAGAGGGGTCATGGCAACGGCACCGGCACCGGCATCATCCATTTGGCCGGTTCCGTTGTTGTCGAGCTCAACACGTCGTGATGGTTTCGGTGTGTACTCCGGCAAATCGGCTTGATATCGTTTGCCAATTCGAGAAGACGCTTTCGGATAGATAGGTGTGTCGTCGTCGAGTTGCTCTGTTACAGAATGAAAATAAGAACTGAAGTCTTCGGACGATACATGGCACCAACCTTCCAGAATCGCTTTGTAATTATTGTATTCTCCAAAGTAGCGATACGGCCACAGGGGCTTTTTGGTCCTTTTAGACAAAGGGGATGTTACTGCACGTGAAGTATGTCCTTCAACATCCATTGATTCGCCTGTTTGCAAAAGTGTTCATTGTCATCTGACACTTCCCAAAGAGTGCGACCTACCCAGAAGCTGATCGCGCGACCCTTCCACTTGGAAGGCTTCATTGTTATCCAGGTTTATATCATTTTCTTTCCCTTTCCCTTTGTTGCCTTCCTCTGCATACTCCAAACCAGCAGATTTTCGTCGGAGACAGTCGACACAGCTCCATGCAAAGCCTTTGCCCGGTTTCTTGGTTAGAGGAGGATCCAAGCAGCTCATGTGGTACACGTGACGGCAGGTCATACAAAGCATCGACTCTGAGAGGTGTGCCGGTGTATCGCAGGTTGCACAGACATAAGCGGTGGTGACTGTTGCATCGTATAAAAACCGGAGAAGAATTTTATGTTCCAAAAGTGCGTGAAAGGTAAATCTCACAACTCACAATCCGCTGCTTTGCCGTTCTCGACAAGTATGAACTACAAGGTGACCGAGAGTGTGTAGGCAAGGCCGCCGGGAAAAGGAGCGTGCAATACCAGACAACCACATACCTCGTAGTTGGACAGTCGCAGGAGCACCTCCTTTGGAAGAGCCTTCGCCAGTTCAACGGGCACAACATCATAGAAACGTTGAGTAAACCGGTCATAGAACTGGTCATAGTAAAAGCAGTCCTCCCGCTTCCGATAAGCATCAAGCTCTCCCTCTGTCTTGCCTGCGTGGACTTTGTGTTCCACTGTGCACTTGCCCTTGATCGCTTCCACTGCAAACACTTCGGAATGCATTGTCGCGACCAGCAGTCGTTGGTCTCCTCGACCGTGCCTCACGTGCACGTCCTTTGGTCGATAAAAATGGCCCACGAGGCACACGTATTCATTGGAGGCTTTATCGAGTGCGAACTTCAGAAGACGAGCGACACCGTAGGGTTCACCGGCGAAGTCGGGCGTGAGATACACCGTATCTAGCATCACGTTTGCAAAAGTGGAGACGATGGAGGAACAATAAGCCTCAGATCGGAAAAATCATATCCCATTAACATCATGTCTGTTGAATTGCCCATACAAGATGCATGCACGCCCCGCTTCACCTCCAGGCCCATTTCCTCTGTCCATGACTTTCGAATCTCGTTTCTGAAACGAGTCTCTCGGCTGGTAACAGTACTTACCTCCTAGGTGATAAACTTCCCCATTGCGAAGCTTAACTTGTGCAAGCGAGTCCAAGGGGCTGATCAAGTCTGCCTTGGTGGCTGATGTCCGTGTTGCGGACGCCTCGCCGGTCCTTACCATGAGAGGTGAATCGTCGGTATTGAAGTACGGGGGCTTTGGTCATCCCAATTACCGTCGGGTCGGTTTCAGCACTTCTTCCTTTCTTTCTCCAGTAGCCGCCAGGAGAAGGAGAGGAAGATCCCAGCGTAATCGCTTGGAGTAACCATGGATCACATATTGTACAGCTCAGGCTAAATTTTAAACGTTACACTTGAAACATCCATTACTTTGATTGCTCGAGCGTTAGCATTGCTACTGGTTTCTAATACGAAAAAGGGAGTCCAAGGGTGAATGTCACGGGAATGCGGCCAACCAAATTTCGTATCGCCCTTCTGCGGCCATTCTCCGATTTGTAGTTAACTCAGAGGACCACTTTCCGCCAAGTGTTAAAGGCGGAAGATCAAGGGAATGGCTACTTATGTGCGGGGAAGTCTCTCCATCGTTGGGATGACGTGCAGCTCCTGCTCGTTAGCGATCAAAACAGCACTGAAGGATCTTGCAATCAGCTCTGCCAATGGAGTTTCAGACGTCACTGTCATGCCATCAGTAGAAATAGATCACATGACAGGGAAAGGAGTCGTTGTGTTCTTGAAAACGACAGCAGGTGGAGTAGAAGTGCTGGGGATGAGAGACATTGTTTCCGCAGTAGAGGACGCTGGTTTCGACGTCGTAACTAAGGATGAAGAAGCAGTTGCAAACGGTACATCACCACCGGTGTTGCCCTCTTTCGTGGTGTCCCCTTCTCCTCATGTGACAGCTGAGGTGGAAACAGCTTCACCATCACTTTTGCTTCCGGATTTGGTGTCAACATCAGAATCAACGGCTCGGATATTACACTCATCTACCCCTACCATGGCACCATCTCAAACTTTTGCGACTTGTGTGCTTCGAGTTGGTGGAATGACTTGTGCTTCTTGTGTGGGTGCAGTTACCACGGCACTTAAGCAAGCACCCGGTGTAGAGAAAGTAAATGTTGCGCTTCTGACGGAAAAGGTGAGAACCTGAATCTGCTAAGATAAATGTACCACAAACGCCTTGACTCACCGCCACCCATGAATACCCAGGCGAATATCACATTTGATCCCTCTCTCGTGGCTCCTGCGGATCTCGTAGCGCTGATAGACTCCGCTGGATTCGATGCTGAACTGCTATCAACCTCACTAATGGAAGTGGGAAGCTCCAGAAGAACTGCATCATGTACGCTCTCCGTTCGAGGTATGACTTGTTCTTCGTGCGTAGCCGCAGTCACCAAGGGACTCCAAAGCTCCAAGGGAGTTGAAGATGCCAAGGTGGCACTACTTGCAGAACGAGTAAGTCCCGCGGTCGATCCGATCTCCACTCAATCGACATGAACATTCCAAAGGCACGTGTCACATACGATCCGTCTGTTCTTACGCCTACTCAACTAGTTGAACTCGTGGAATCGCTTGGATTTGATGCCTCGATCGTGGACCAAGAAGTGCAAATCGACACGAACTCGCGTGCTACTCACACCTCGACATTACCGAAGTTTAGTTCTATTACCTACGATTTTCATATTTCAGGGATGACATGCGCCTCCTGTACATCGTCAGTGGAGCGGGCTATACGAGAGTTGCCTGGAGTAATTGAATGCGCGGTATCGCTCTTGACCAATTCTGCCAGAGTTGCGGTTTGGTCGCAAGGGAAACATTGCGGTGCGAGAGATATTATGGAGGCTATTGACTCTGCGGGATTCGAGGCATCTATGGTGGAGGATGGCGGTTCAAACAGCCGCGAACAGGAACTCGAGTCACTTTCCCGCGAACGCGAAATAGCCCAGTGGCTGCATGTGTTCACCTTTTCCGCAATTCTATCTGTTGTTTTGATGATTTTCTCTATGGTGTTACCCATGTGGTGCCCGCTAGTGGTTCGAGAACTGATAGCAAGGACCGTAATTGGCGGAGTGACCGTGAATGATTTGATTCAATGGTCACTTTGCACATTAGTTTTGTTTGGAGTTGGGCGCGGCTTTTTTGTTCGAGCCTGGAAATCTCTTGGGAAAGGAGCGACGATGGATGTGCTGGTTGTTGTGGGGACGAGGTTTGTGGAAATTCCATCGCAAAGCACTGTACCTGTTCAAGGAAATGATCAAGAAACCTTTCCACAGCGCCTCATACGCTTTTTCGACATTTGTTCTTCTTGCTGCTGGCCTCACCCCCTCAACTATGACAGAAATGCGGACGACTTACTTTGAGACCCCAGCAATGCTCATAACGTTTGTCAGCTTGGGTCGGTACCTCGAAAATCTTGCTAAGGGTAGGACTTCGACTGCATTGGCGGCTCTACTGAAGCTCGCGCCGACATCAGCGACACTTCTTTTAATCGACGACAATGGCAATGTCACCGGTGAACGAACGATCTCGGCTTCTCTCGTCCAGAGAAATGACTTGGTCAGGATCAAACCCGGCGAAAAGTTCCCAACAGATGGTGTGGTTGTTGATGGTAGCTCGTTCGCCGACGAATCTATGGTGTCGGGCGAGGCCGTATCTGTTCGAAAACAGGTGGGCGCACAAGTTATTGGTGGTACCGTCAATGGCGCAGGGACACTGGACGTACGGGCAACTCGCGTTGGTAGTGAAACGGTCCTATCGCAGATTGTGCGACTCGTGGAGGAAGCCCAGATGGCACGCGCACCTGTGCAAGATCTCGCGGACTTTGTTGCGGGTATATTTGTGCCGGTGGTTTTGTTCCTAGGTGCAGGAACCTTCTTTTTGTGGATGGTGGGGTATTACATATCTCCTTTGTCCACGCCATCATAGTGACAACGATTTCATTGATCAGATCCTCTTTGCCGCGGCTCCTCACCTTCACGCTCTCTTCTCGGAGCATGACACAATATTTATACTATGTTTGAAACTTGGAATCTCCACCGTTGTGATTGCTTGTCCGTGTGCGCTTGGGCTTGCAGTTCCGACTGCTGTTATGGTTGGGACGGGTGTTGGAGCACGTATGGGGATCCTCATAAAAGGCGGTGCTCCCCTCGAAGCAGCGAGTAAGGTGGATACTGTGGTATTTGACAAAACGGGCACGTGAGTACTGTACTCAAAAACTTAGTTGTTCTTCTCATATTTGACGTTGATCGAACATCCACGATTTCCTTTAAAGCCTTACCAAGGGCAAAATGGAAGTGTGTGAAGTCATTCTCGACTTTGACCCCAAGTTGACGCCATCTCCCGCCAAATCGAGGGAACTCTGGCAGTGTGTATGGGCTGCGGAATCTAGGAGCGAGCACCCGTTAGGAAGGGCGATTGCACGATATGCACTGAGCCGATCACTCCCTGGTCAGGCCAATGATGTCGATGAATATCAGAGAAGCACACTTCTTGCGGATGCCGAAAAGAACGTGGAGGCTGAAGTGGATTACTTCATTGCTGAACCGGGACTGGGCATCAGGGCGCTGGTCAAGCTTCCGGACCCGGTGACAAAAACCAGTAGCGTTAATAGGCGTGTTCTTATTGGTAACGTCAAGTTTTTGGAAGACGAAGGAGTTACTTTACCGGCCGCAGTTGGACCTCTCATCGACCAGCACTCCAAACGTGCGCGAACGGTGACACTGGTGGCTATAGACAACGAATTCTCGGGCGTAATTGCGGTATCAGACCAACCAAAGCCAGAGTCTAAGGCTACCGTGTCAATGCTCCGTAAAATGGGGATGCGCATCGCCATGGTCACTGGAGATGCGGGTCCAACTGCTCTGGCGGTCGCGGAATCAATTGGTATACATCCAGAAGAGGTCTACGCATCCGCCACACCAAAGGACAAGGAAACAATTGTGGCGAAGCTGCAAGGGACAACAGTTAGAGGCGGCCGCCGATTCGTCGCAGTCGTTGGGGACGGTATTAACGACTCTGTTGCTATTTCACGGGCAGACCTGGGCATTGCCGTCGGTGCCGGTACCGATGTGGCTATCGACGCTGCACAGGTAGTCCTCATGCGCAACAATTTGACCGATGTCGTCACGGCAATAGATCTGGCGCGCACGATTTTCAGGCGGATTCAAATTAATTTTATGTTTTCGACTGTTTACAACGGCGTCACTATACCCCTCGCAATGGGATGTTTGGTCCCTATTGGTTTCGTCATGCCACCAATGGCCGCTGGAGCCGCCATGGCGGCTAGCTCACTGAGCGTCGTACTGAGTTCACTTGCATTGAAGGCATACCGCCGACCCTCGTTTCGGGAGTGTGGTTGGCTGGAAACAGGAGAGGCAAAGCGTGATTCCTCTGTGCACCGGAAGGACAAAGGAGTGGCACGAGGAGGTGATGTTGACTTGGATCTCGAAAATGGCTCATTGGAATACCCTCACGATGATGCGTCCTTCCTGGCGCGCACATGGCGAAAGTTGAAGGGATCCAGTGATGTCGTGGAAGGCTTCGAGATGGACTTCAAACGAGACACAGATCGTTCCCGCGGCACCATCCGTGAACTTATTCAAAGAATTCCAGGAGTTGTAGGAGCAGTTGGACACCAATACGAGGGCTTAGAGGACTCGGAGAGATGGAGCTCAGATGGCGCAGAGGAGGGCAAGTTTGTTTGACCTCAATTGCTTAAATCATCACGTATAATTCGCAAGTTCGTGTCAAGTAGACAATATTCACGTTGATGTATTTATGACGAATGATATCCTGATATGTAGTGTCCGGAACGGTCCAGGAGATGCATGGGGGGAAAGTCGGGAGATCCGGTACCAGATGTGTGTGTAGCGTGACAAAGAGGATGTGAATGTGAAAAGCGGTGACCAAAGAAGGACGTGAGAGGGAAGCGGGGGATTCACAGACACGTCGTTACAGTGAAATGGCTTGGTATTTGGGGAATACCGATGAACCAGGCTCGACTGCTTTGGACTGGCTTTCATTATTCAGTTATACTACGTAGTTATATTACGTAGCCACAAGTTTTTCTTTGGGCACATTGAGACACATGGTAAAAGGTGGAAGGTATATTGAATATCTAACGACAGGCACCTCATATCCACATACACACCAACCCTCACACCTCATTCCACCATGCATCATTCATTCACCACCACTCATAGTAATAAGTGGCTCTGCTGGCGTGCAGAAGGAATCTATTGAGCGTGCTTGTCCAACTGAGCTTCCAGCTGCCGCACGCGGACTTTGCTTTGTTCGAGCTCGTTGCGGAGCTTCTCGTTCTCTTTGCGGAGCGCGTGGTATGCTTCTTGGTACTAAGTTGCAGGTTTCCGACGAAGGCGTCGAGATTGCATAAGGAATCGTGCACAACTAATCCAACCCGGAAAGATTGGGTCATCGACTCACATCCTTCTCCGTCATTGGTGGCTTTCCTCCCGACCTTTCCAGCTCCGGGGTGACGGACTGGGCCTCCTTCGCCGCGGGGGACACCAGAAACTCCTTGGGTGCAGCCGCAACGAACCCGTTCGCGAGAGAAATACGCTTAGGCTGGGCGTCCTTGCCTGCAAACCACTTCTCAGCCGTGAGGGAGGGCACGTCGGACAGGGTGTCAGGGTACAAGTCGGCTTGGAATGTATCCGCCTAACGCGGAATCGAGAGCGATCAACGCGTGCTTCGTGGTACCCGCCATCGTCGACCCACCTTCCTTGGCACGACAAAACTCAGAGGTTCGACCATCCCAGTGTGGGCCTTGTACGCCCGAGCGATCTCACAGTCCGAAACCTTGACGGAGCGTTTGGGAATGAATCCGATGCCACGCAGAGAGTCGTTCGACTTGTATTCTGCGAGATGGTGGAATTCGATTAGTGGGACTCATGTGTGCCAACAGAAGGCCGACAGCTTACCGCTGAGGTAGTACAACTGGGTAGCCTCATCGTCCCACTCGTAGTACCTGATGTTTCCATCTCCCTGAATATAAAGCGTCACTTCCATGTAAGCGGAAGGGACTGCTCATTTGGCACACGCACCTTGCCCGCCAAGTACACCATCTTGGTGTCGCCATCGTAGTAAGGAATGAGCGTTCCCGAGCTGGTGTCAATGTTCTCCTCCCGTAAAGGTTTGGTCAGTGACCTGGTGTCCCACACGTAAACCTGGCGGTCTGACTGGCGAGAGAAGCCTGTGGTAAGGACTTTGGACGATTCACCCATCCACACGACGCGGCTGCCTTTGATGCCTTGGTGTCCGGAGACTTCCTGGGGGGGGAGTGAGGAGATATAGATGTCACGTCGTGAGACCCCGAGTACATGTATGGAACCGGAGAGAAGCTCAAATACATTCCCACATGGCACCAATCCTCATGGCTGTCTCCGTCAATTAAACGACCAATTCCCAAAACTTGTCCCACATTAAGCGTCCACGAGTCATTTCCGCTTGATATTATTGTCCTCCATGAAACCATTCCAGTTCACACATAGTATGCCGCCACACTCCCTGCCCAAGCCCTCACTCCTGATGCCAGTGATCTGACAACGCCACATATCGTTTCAAGCTTCCACCTCCAGTTCCTCAGCCACCGTCCCACTATAAACTCACCCCAGCCACCTTTCCTCCCCTCACATCGATCAACCTCAACATTTTATCCTTGCACGCGGTAACAACCGCACTCCCGTCGTAGTTCCAGGCTACCGACTGGATGACATCCGGGTGCACGGCCACGCTCGAGTGCTCCTGGGCCTTGGTGATGTCCCACAGCTTAAGTGTCAGGTCGGGTGAGGAGGTCAGGAGGACGGACTCGGCGAGGGGGTGGAACACCACGTGGCCGACTTTGCGACCGTGGCTTTATGGTGGGGAATGGCGAACAATCACGATAAGGTTGTCGGGGAAGGGAAGACAGGGTGAGCGCCGGTTGTGGCACGAAAAAAGCATCCCGGTCAGACACACATCCCCGCGCTCCCATCGACACATTATGCTTTGTCCCCTTGAAAATCTTGCAAAAGCTCGAGCTTTTGTGCCGAGTGCTGCTCTTTCCGCTGCCCCCCCTGCTCCTTCCCCCTCACGCACTTCGCTTACTCACCCCGTAAGAGTCGCCGCGGGCTGCGTGAGAGATTCCGTGAGACCTCCTTCGGGAATCTTCCATATCATAGCCTTAGGTTTGGGAACGCGGGAGGGAGCATGGGGGGGTGGAGAAAAGAGTTGAGGTTTCAGATCGTGCACGATGGGAGATTGGGGGGATTCGGAATTTCGCAGGGAATCGAAAGAATGAGGGGACGGGGGCGTAACTGATATCCTGCTCACACGAATCCGCCTGGCTCCAGCGGGTAAGACTAATGGCAGATGGGGACTTCCTGCCATCCAACCTTGTGGAAAGTGGTAGCATTCATCCGATGGGAGCCATCCCCTCATGAGAAATAGCCTTCCTTCGCCTTCCACATATCGCCGAGAAGAGGTTGCTTTTCACATTCATGTCCATGTCCAACTGCGACAATGAACGCCTTGAGTACAGGCGTCTCCAGATTCTTGTTTGCAACGTGAGCCATCCAGTGAATACTTCCGCATCTCTCAACTCTCTATTCTCGCTCACGAAATCATGGTACACCCCGATCGCCGCGCCAGCCCCGCCCGGCGACCAATCACCCTACCAACCTTGCAATCCTCACTCGCACTGGCCACGACCCAGTCATTGAAGGGGTTCCAGTCGGTATCGAGAACCGCGGCACCGTGCCCGGCAACGATGGGGATGGAGTCGGGTTGCTTGCCGTGGGCGTCGAGGGGGAGGACGAGGAAGGTACCGCCGCCGCCGGCTTCGAGGTTCACAGCAACAAAGCTGGCCGCGATTGGGATTGGATGGGCGAGGGAGAGGGATGGTGAGGATGGGTGGCTGGAGGGGTCTGAGATGAATTAAGAAGAGACTCACTGGGCGTTCGCAGAGATAAGGTTGGTGTCCCAGGCGTTCTTAGAGCTGGATGAAAGATGGGTGAGAGTGTGAGTTGTTCGGAAGGGAGGGGGTAAGAAGAACATGATTTACGGACACTTTGACATTGTCAAACACTCCGTCGGGCTTCTTTGCCGGGTTAGCGAAGACGTGCCTGCACGGTTTGATCAAAGATTGAAGAGTGGGTCAAGGTAATAGCGGGTTGAATGTGTGGGCAAGCGTGAATTGAAGTGAGTCAACACACCGCAAACGGTCAACCATACGCACCTGAACTTGCTCGCACGCACGAATCGCGACATTGCTGCTGTACTATCAGATTCTCGATGACGAATGTGGGTGTGCGGTGTATCTGTGGGGATATGAGTCAATGTCGCCTTTCGCTTTCACTTCACCCAAACCTGCCATCCAGCGACCAGCCCCCATCCCACACTCCGGCCCATCTCGCATGAATTATCCAATCTCATCATTCTCTCTCCCGGACCCATTCTTCCGGGTCCTTTTCGCAAGCAATATCCATCCATATCCCAAGCCATCTACCTCCATTGTTCGCCCAGTCCACTCTTCGGCAGCCTTCTCATCTTGTAGTTGCAGGGTCGCCCACGTTCTCAAGTTCGCCCACTCACGAGATGCAGGCGATCACTAGAATGCTCTCGATCGCGGTGTTGAGGAGACCCCTGTTTGGAAAGCCACGCCCGAATTGACCAGTGCCCTGTGCACAGCTTTGGTCAGTGCCAGAATTCCCATCATGTCTGCCCCTCCACCCCCCGCAGAACCGGATTCCCACGATGACTCCCGCGCAGACGCTCCGCCGCCCGACCAGACTCATGTGTCGCCCGCAGAATCAGACTCGGACATGGCGTCGGACTCGGAGCTTACAGATTTAAGGTCTCGTCTCAAAAAGTTCAAGAGTCTCAAGTCGAAAATGGCAAGCGTCTTGCATGTCCTCCTCGCTCTTTTCGTGACTCCTCCTAACCTATTCTTCCCTCGCGCTTCCAAATACACTCTCAACCTCTGGCACAGGCAGTGTCCCAATCCCTCAATAGACGCGCAGTCCTCGCCGAAGACGCTGCGAAAAAGCAGGACCCTCGCGAGGAAGCTCGCAGGGAAAGGAAGCGAAAGGAGGCGGAGGAACTTGCCTCGGAAAAGGTGAAGTTCATCTCAAGCGGGTTCTGTGACAGGCTTTTATAGGACACGGGGTGCCTTTTGGTCGCTTATATGCGGGTGTGTGGTATGGCGAATGACTCGCTGAGAATATTACCCTTGCGTGTGGTCTTGGCATGGACTTCACGTGGTTTCACGTTGGTCACTCTCCACGTGTCAACTCAACCTGCCTCCCACCCGCTTCCTCCCATTGTTTCCCCCGGAACCACCCCCATACAGGCGGCAGAATCAGCAGGCCTGGACCCAGAACGCCTCCGCGACCTGCAGTATACCGCAGAGGACGTCGAGCGGTGGGACCGCAAGGTGAAGCGGAAGAAAGAGGGCGAGGACAAGGCTTTTGAAAGTATGTATGTCATGGAGTGATATGGCTGTGCCGATGGGATGACGCCCGGGGTGGATTGAATCCGGTACGGGGTACGTGAAGTATCGAGGTCAAAAGGCAACGAAGATGGATTACGGGATGTGGAACCGAAGCAAGGAGACTAAGGGGTGGCTGTTACTTGATTGACGGAAGAAGGTGGTGGTGGTGGTGCTTTTACGGAACTTCGGTCCCTTGGAATGGATCGGTTCTCTCAAAACGTCGCCGCCGCTGGATGGGGATGTGAGGAACGTCGTGCTCTTGGAGTGGATGGAGTTCACGAACCTCCGCCGCCGCTACGCACTAACATTTTGGCTGCGAATCGCGAATGAACGTTCTCCTAACCCCACTAACCCACCGCTCCCCTCATCTCACCCGCAGGCTTCAACTCCGCCGCCACAAAATCCTACCGCCGCCTGGTCTCCCAGCTCAAGCCCGACCTCGGCGCCTACGCCGAGTCCCGCGCCAAGGCTGAGGCTCGCGGGGTGGAGTTTTACAGAGGCGCTGACGAGACGGACGCCATGGGAGAGACGACCACGGGCGAGGGAGTCGACAGGATGGTGAGGGGGGTCGAGGAATCGTGAGTAGCGAAGGCGTGGTGTCGGGTTGGTGTGTGGCTGAAGAATGACGGAGTGGATTGTGGATTGTTGATTGTGATGGACGGCGGAGGAGCGGAGGGGCTTCATTTCTTTCCCTTCATTCCTCGATGTACCCGTTGACCGTCCGTGTCTTCCTCCTTTACACCTCACACGCTCCCACAATCCCAACTCACCAGCCAAGACCGTCGCTCCAAATTCTCCCGGCGCCGGGCCCACCGCGACGACGACGATGTCACGTACATTAATGAAAGGAACGCCAGGTTCAACAAGAAGATCTCGAGGGCGTATGATAAGTACACCCAGGAGATTAAGGTGGGTTGGGGAAGGCGGGTGGGGTTGGGGGGAAACGACGGATTGGCGCCGCGGTGTTGCAAATGCTCGCTTTTGTCGTCCTACCTGTCATGGTCCCACCGACTTCGGACTCACGCGCCGTGCTTCTTCGACAGGCCAACTTCGAAAGAGGGACAGCTCTGTGATTGTGCTATCGGCGTGGGATCGGAGGAAGAAGCCGATATGGCTGTGGAGTTGCAGGGGATGAGTGTTGTGGGGGCACGAGTCTCCCACGGCGGCGGTCCGTATATGGTGTGGGTGGGCGTGCTGGGGAGCAGGCGCTTTAAATTTTGATTTGGAATGTATACCATACGTTTTAATCGTCAATCTGCACGTAATGGAACTGATGAGCAAAATGGCTGATATTCGTGGTGGTCCCATGCTACTACTTTGTGCAAGCGAGCATGTCGTGGAGGTGACGATGTATTACGAGGATACAAAAACATATTCTTAAAAAGTGTGCTACTTGAGGGGAGACACACTGGTAACCATATTTGTGTACCTGAGGCGAGAGGCCCCCGTTCTCTGCTCTTTATGAAGAACAGTGAACGGGGACCAAGAACTGAAAAAGTGACCTGTTCATCAAGATCAACTAAGGTAACTTACCCTTCTCCCCCTCTGGAACAAATAATTACTCACGACTCCTTCGGGCCCCTCGGGTCGTCGCGTAAACTTCTTCCTCCGTGTTCGTGTGTTTCACGCATGGAACCGCACTGGACTTGCCAACTCTGTGCACCAAAGCGAAGCTATTTCGCAGTCCGTGGGCGCCTCTACTTCCGTATCTGTTGTGAATTCCCGTCGCGAGCGGAGCATTGATGATGTTCCCGCGACCCTTGGAGTGTCACTGGAGGGCGCCCGCCCTCATCAGTTGGGTGGGTTATTGCGCATCCGTTGACAGGGTGGAAAGCGACACGCTGAGACAATCAAGGAAGAGGAAAGAGGAGAGACGAGCTCTGTTGTGGCGAGACTTGAGTCAGAACAAGATGCGAGTGCGAAAGCGGCCACGTGATTTTGAACCTGCCGACAGCCAGTTTTTCATCCGGGCGAGGCGTATTCCCCGGTAAAGCGGAAGCAAGAAACAAGCTGTGTACTATTTCCACCAGTGCTCTCTCATAGAAAGATAGTGAAATGGAGTACATCTCCTTGCGTTTGGACCCTTGATTGGTCGTCCTCCACCTCCCTGACCACCTTAGGGCCGAGCGGTCTCACAGGATTCCGGTGCATTCGTGGTCCTTTTGACTCACAACAATTTACTCCGGGTCGTCCGGTGCTTTTGTGACTCACACCGCCCATTTAAAAGGCACTCCACGCTCACACCTCATACATCAATCAAAGCTACTCACTCAACTGAAATCACATGACTGTTTCATATCAAGTCCCGCCAGTGCGCAACGACAGGAAGGCACACCTCATTGGTGGCGGCATAGCGTCGCTGTCCAGTGCTTACTACCTCATCAACTATGGCGGCTTTCAGGGGATGAACATCACCGTGTATGAAGATCTCAAAGTGTGGGGTAAGTTTGGCGCGAACGACGCCTCCAGGGGCGACGCTCTGAGCCCTCCCATCTGACCGCCTTTGCTTTGTAAGGCGGTGCTATGGAAGCTTCCGGGGACTCGAAGACAGGCGCGGCGTATATCATGCGCGGAGGCCGGATGTTTGACAAAGGTACGTTGCCCTTATCATCACCACCTCCTCGCGTACTCACAGAACGCACTCACTTTTCACACCATTATCAGAGGCTTACTCTGCACTCTACGACCTGCTTACCGGCGTCCCTTCCCTCGAAAAGCCCGGAAATTCTTGCGCGGACGACATCCGTGATTTCTCCGCGTACAAACCCACCGACTCCCACGCTCGCCTCATTGAGCCCGGCCCCGTCAAGATCGACGCCTCAAAGCTGGGCCTGAACCTTGCCGACAAGGCCTCCTTCGTGGAGTTCACCTTGCTCCCAGAGCACGTGCTCGACGGGAAGAAGATCAACGAGTTCTTCACGCCAGAATTCTTCACGAGCAACTTCTGGTTCCTGATGCGGAGTACCTTTGCTTTCCAACCCTGGCACTCCCTCACGGAGTTCCGAAGGTACGTCATCGATGTGACGGGGGTGCATGTTATTTGCCTCCACATCGACCAACATTTTACTATTAGGTACTGCCTGCGCTTCATTCACGAGGTTCCGAAACTTTACAACATGAGCGGAGTCTGGCGCACCAAGTACAACCAATACGACTCCATCATCGCACCACTCATTGAATACCTCAAGGCTCATGGGGTTCACTTCTTCAACGATACCAGGGTAAGTAATGAAGTGTTTCTTCTTCGATCCGACATGAAGCACATGGTATGATTGTTATCTCTGTTTCTCTTCAGGTCACAAACCTCGATTTCACCGTGACAGAACCGGACCGTTGGGTCCACCGAATTGATCTGGTCCACGGAGGTGTTCCAACTTCAATTTCCGTCTCTCAAACCGACCTCGTCTTCACAACCCTCGGCTCGCTCACCTCGGCCTCCATCATCGGGGACACCCAACACGCTCCGAGACCAGCCTCGCAAGCCGACGTAGACAAGGACCCGACGTGGGCCTTGTGGAAGGAAATTGCCAAGAAGCAGCCCGACTTTGGACGCCCCGAAGTCTTCATTGGGAACTACAAAAACGGAGCGTTCGAATCTTTTTCGCTTACGTTCGACAAAAACACGACCTTCTTTGACAAGTACATTGCGTGGAGCGAGAATCAGCCGGGAACGGGAGCGCTTGTCACGTTCAAGAAGTCGGCCTGGGGATTGAGTTTGGTCGTCCCACACCAGGTGAGAACTTTTGTACCATTTTGTGTTTGGTTGGTTCACTGAAATTGAACACCGTACTCATATCTTTCGATAGCCGCATTTCGCAAACCAGCCAGAGACAGTCCAAGTCGCTTGGGCGTACGGTCTCTTCCCAGATGAGGTCGGCGAGTTCGTGAAGAAGCCCAGTGAGTTCAGTTGACATTCAATGCTACTGTTTCACTTTCTTCCAACATTCATGAATCAGTGAAAGAATGCACGGGAGAAGAACTCTTCCTCGAGCTTTGCAACCATCTCGGATTTGCGGATGACTTTGACAAGATGAAAGTGAAAAAAGTTTTGTTGCTTGTGCATATCAGTCAGACCTATCTCACCGCCAATTTTTCGCCAGGTAAACGCAACGATAATTCCAAGCTTCCTCCCAACTACCATGGCACAATTCAACGTTCGTCGGCCCGGAGACCGCCCGCAAGTTGTCCCCAAGGACTCGCGCAACTTTGCCTTCCTGGGGCAGTTTGTTGAACAACCCGAAGACGTGGTTTTCACGGTCGAGTACTCCGTTCGCTGCGCCCAAATCGCAACATTCACACTGTGCGCGGACAAGAGCGGCAAGCCCCCACGCGAGGTCACGCCGATCTATAGGGGATGGTTGGACCCGATGGTGATGGCGAGGGCGACCAAGGTAATGATATTGGGATAAGCTTGACTCCTTCTTTCTTGGACATTCATTGGATTTGTAGAATTAATGTAGTTTTTACGTAAATAATCAAGTGTACGCGAGTGAAGAAAAAGTAAGAGCTGTAACTTCACGTCGCAAACCCGCTCCCCTTCACCTCGTCAATCAACCTGATGATCGCAAGCGCGTTGCCTCTCAGCTTTTTCGTGTCGTGCAACACGCTCACATCTCTCCTCACAGGAGCACTCAAGCCTAAGGTTGCAGCACCCGACACTTCACCCGACAACATCCTGCGACGAAAGTGGAGGCCAGCTCCACTGAATTCCTCCGCCTGCTGCATCACTCGGTTTTGAGGAAACGGGAACGTTCGGGCTCCAAGTCACCCGCCCGCACCATACGTCATCCACAGGGGATCAGTAAGTCGGCGGTTGAACAGCAACGTCATGGTGCGGAGAGAAATTGAAGAGGTAACAAAATGACGGCACGGGGGTTGGCAGAGGGAGGAGTGGAGGTGCAGGTGAAGGGCGATAAATTGTTATGAGGTATAAGACTGGAAGGGTGCAAAATCGGCGCAGCACGGTGCGACTGCCACGCACCTAATGAAGGCTCGGCATGGCTGGGCCGTCTTCTTCTGAGCTAGACATTCCCCTTGGAGCGAGCAAAATCGGACCAATTGAACCATTCACTTCACGACAACTTCGAGAGACCGTGTCATGTGGCATTCGCAGACGGTCAAAACACAAATAATGATTGCATGGCTTGACCAAAGCACCACTCCCCGCGTCTCCGGCATTGTATTTCATTACACCGCACGATGAGCTCAGCGGCAACGCTTCCCCCGACGAAGCTCACTCTTCTTTCTGGGACGTTCAACGTTGGGCGATTCGGCGTGCATGCTCCTCCCTCAGCGTCGGAGCTCAAGCCCTGGCTTGAAAACTCTCCATCCGCGTCTGCATCGCAGCTTGATCCCCAAGCAGACCGCAAGATTCCCCCGCCTGACCTGGTCGTGCTCGCGTTTCAGGAGCTGATCCACCCAGTCAAGTCGCTGACACCGTCCGGTTGGGGTGGGGCTTCCGTGAAGGCACCACCGACAGCAACTTCGGCCCAAGGTAACCCCTGGAGTACATGTCCTCACTTTGATCCCCTTTTGCGACTGGTGTGGCTACCCGCGATCGTCCAGGCCCTTGAAGAGCTTTACCCCGACCAGGACGCCGAATCTGACGAGTTTGCATACATACCAATATTTGCAAAGAGGTTGGCGAGCATTGGGTTTGTGGCACTCAGGAGACGAAATGCTGGCAAAGGTGTACCAGTCCCGACCATTGTCGCGAGTGGAGCAGTGTCATCCGGGGTCGGAGGGGTTCTTGCAAACAAGGTGAGTGAGTTGGATCGTAAACAAACATAGGTATACTCCTGCACAATTTTACAACAGGGTGCTGTTTCCTTTGTTCTTTCCTACGACTTGCTCCCCGACACCCCCGGCGATACTGCCACCTTGTGCTTCATCACCGCACACCTCAACGCGCTCGGTGGGGCACGCAACCGACGCTGGAGAAACGAGGAGGTCCGCTTCATTGAAGCGAGCATGATGCTTTGGCCTGAAGACACCAGGGCGGTCGACGATAAACATGCCAAACCACCTGTACTGGGACAAGCATGGAAGGCTCTGGTGGCGTGGCTGAGCGCTGGGGGGAGCACTAAGAATGGCGCCCAAAGGAGAAGAAGTAGAGAGCAAGGGTCGCAACACTCCTTGCATGAGTTTTCTACTCCGGAAGTCAGCCCGGGGACGTCTGGATCGTCCGCGCCTTCGCATCCTTCCCTTCATGATATGATTTTCTTTCTCGGAGATCTCAACTACAGACTCACGGGTCTTGCAGGGCGCGACAAATCGGATCAAACACGTGAAGCAATGTCGCGAGTCGCTCGGGGAGACATACACGACCTGATTGCACAGCATGACGAACTTTGCGCGGAACGGAGGTTGGGAGGGGCTTTGCAAACGTGGGAAGAAGGTGACATTGGGTTTCCCCCGACTTATCGGTTTAAAGTGAAAGGTACACGTTTGGATAATGGGCCTGAAGAAGACGGCGATGAGTCAGGAGACGAGGCGGTCAGCACAGGACTAGTAAAAGGAGCCGCCGCACTTCCGCAGAGCGACCCACAAGACCACACCATGTCGCCAGACAACAGTGCTGCGACACCCCCGCAATCCCCGCACTCTCGCGGTGACACACCATCTCGCACCGTGGCAGTCTCCAACGTCTTGTCTCTTTATAATCCGAAGCGGGTTCCCGCATACACAGACAGGGTTCTTTGGCGGCAGAACGCTTCTGTGCCCTCGACGGCATCGCGGTTGCTTCTTTACACGGCCGCGATGGGGGTAGAGCTTTCTGATCACAAGCCTGTTGCCGCTTGGTTCGAAGTTGACTTGGCGGCTCTCGTGACTGAGGAGACTGGGGCGGCGAGAGAAATGGACGAGCGTTACCAAACAGCATTGGATGAGTCCGTCACAGAACCACTCATTTCAAACTCTGCAAACTTTATGCCCGTCCGTCGCCATCTGGGGAGTCATCGTCCTGCCCCGCGTGGAGTCGTGCTTGGAAGTGCTGCGGCTCTTTTGACGAGAGCGTTTAAGTACACTTTTGTTTACATTGCAGCTGTGACGGCTGTCGCGGCCATGACGTGGTATTGGGGACTGACGGGTGCAATTTCAACTACTATCGTTGTCGCAATCGCACTCAAATCCTACGGAACATTCTGATATCCAAGAGAACTTGTCGGCTGAAAATGCAATTCATCATATCATCTCTGTACAGTATAACGTATATGCAAGAACTATCAATTATTGATTTCCCACAACACCACCATTGTTCGACGTAGACTATCACTATCTTGAAGATCCCTGTTGTTGCTGTTGCATCTGATTCTGCAACATTACCAACTGCTGGATCTGCTGTGGTGTAAGCGTTACGCCGGGAACTCCAATCCCAGGTGGCATACCAGGGGCTGAGGCTCCTGGCCGCCCAGCAAGTCGGGGATCTGATGATGCCCCTTGCGCAGCGCCCCATCTAGACTTCCGCGGATCTTGTGCTGTGGCTCCGCTAGCGACAGTTTGAGGAGTTCCATTGGACGTTTCCGTGACGTCCACAAACTTCTTCAGTGCAGGATCCCAACGACGACCCAATTTGGTTACTGTACTACTCCCACTACCATTCATCGCGACACCAGCGCTTTGTGACGGACCTTGTGAAGACGGCTGCGAAGACCTGTTCGACCCACTCCCCAGCGAGCTTCCACCACGCAATCCAGAACCTCGCCCACTTCCTCTGTAGCTGTCTCTATCCCTTCCGGAAGTTCGGTCCCTTCCACTCCGGTACGAGTCTCTCCGAGGACTTCGACTACGGCTGCGCGAACGGCTGCTTGAACTTGAGCGTCTGGGGGAGCGACTGCGACTCCTTGATCGGCTTCTACCCCTCCGAGGCGCTCTAGAGCTGCTTGTAGAGCCACCGCGAGAGAACGTACCACCTCCACGCAAAGAGTTTCGTGGATCCCGAGGATCTCGCGCGCGTTGCACTGAAGGACCACCTCCCATCCCGGGGATTGAGGAATCAGCAATAGGTAATCCCAGTCCGGGCAAGCCAGGCAATGCATCGTCATCTAATAAGCAACGATAGCTTGTAAACTTTGAAGTCGGAGTCCATTAGAGCCACCGAACGTACCATCATCGTCACCAGTGAGTCCCAATCCTCCAACTGCCATTCCCGACATCCCCACACCACCCATCATAGCAGCTACCGCCTTTCCCACCTCTCCTTCTTCGCCTCCCCCAGCCATGTACAGCGCAACTTGCTCCAATCCATCCTTAAGTCTTTTCCAATCGTCGCGTCCGACCGAATACCGATCGTGCAAAGTCTCGCCTGGTCGATTACGGGTCCAAAATCTTGTAGTATGATCATTAGATGCTGTTGAAAGGAGGTGACCCAAAGGATGATAATCAAGAGACCAAATGTTTGATTCGTGTGCGTACTCCACAGTTCCTTCAGGAATGTCGGCACTAATTGTGGAAGAACTTAAGCGAGCAGTCTCTGACTCTACACAACGAGCAACTCACCCAACTTGCCAAAACATCATCTCACCATTTGCTCCACCGCTGGAGAATAGCGTCTCGTGAATTGGATGCCAAGCAACAGCTGCGACACATTGATTCAGTTTTTACGCTGCAGTAAACCACGCCTTCGGCACACATACCATTGGCCTCTTTCTTATGTCCCTTAAAACTTTGGACTTCTCTCATCGTTCTCACATCGAACAGACGGAGCAATCCATCTCGGGATGCCGTGACAAGCCAAAGGCCATTGCGGTTCCATTTTACCTGACCGATAGTATTTTTGTGACCGTGCCTACGCGCAAAGAAGATGCATCAGAAGACTGGAGGGAATTTTCAGGGGTTAAACCCACAGTGTAGAAAGCGATTTTCCAGTCCTGGGGTCCCACATCTTGACCAGGTTATCCTTGGACCCGCTGACAATCAAGCCCCGGTGAGGGTGCCAGTCAGCACACTTGACATCCCATCCATGCCCGGTAAGGGTTCTCTCCTCTGTCGCGGTAGCGAAGTCCCAGAGTTTCAGTGTCCCATCATCTGATGCGGTAACAAACTTTGAGTCCGTCGGAGCAAAGCTGAAATTTGAGGCTTGAAGGTGAGTATATCGTCGCCAAAGTATGACATCCAGGAACACACCTCAAGTCCCTGACGCATTCTTTGTGAGCAACGAAAACCTTGAGGTTAGAGAGACTTTGTTGCCAGTATTTTACATATCCGTGATCGTCGGCCGACACAAGGAACTGGTCCGATCTTGTCCATGTCATGCACCGAATCTAAAATTTCACTGTAAGCTTAAGGCGGGGGAATCACGCCGCAGGCATGATAACAAAATCTCAATTTTGGAACTCACCGCGGAGTCGTGTGCTTGTTGAATCGTCTCGAAATTGAATGTCATCCCGTTCCAAAGTGTAAATTCTCCAGAATGTGCTCCTGTAACAAGGCGACGGGCGTCTGGCGTCCACCGAACAACATTGACGGGGCAGCGGTTCTTGTTTATACTGGTATGGACAAATTTGGAGGTTACAGAGGTCGAAGGGTTGTGACGCATCGCTGGCGGTGGAGGAACCTGAAAAATGCAGCATTCTAGTTTCAGTGTACATACTGAGCCCAATCCGGCATTCTAAGGGCGCCAAAGAGCAACCCCTCTAAGCGAGATGATACTCTGGTTGACTGTTCATGAAGTGCCTTTGTCAACTCACGCTAATTATAAAATTTGGGTCCGGCTCGACAGCGTCCAGGTCCCTCCACGACCTCTGCCAGTACCTCTGCTCAAGATATCGTATAACAGGAGAGTTGTAGTCAACCGTTCGGCGCTGAATGGCCTTACGGACCTTCTTGGCTAGACGATTACAATGTACGTGCAATCGCGAGTTTCAACACGGAAATAGAGCTCACTTGGATCTATAGGTCCGCCTGCCATAGCATCTCTTCCCGTTTGGTGCTGCTGCATATTACGCATGGGAAGTGATAGGAACGATGGAAGAGGAGCAGTTGAATGTGACGGCAATGAGGGAGCGTTGCCTGGTGTTGGGATGCCAGAGAATGCTGTAGGAATCTTCATGCCTGGAGGCGGCGCGGGAATCGGCCCTCCAGGAAACGGAAACATTGGCATCCCGGGTGGTGGAAGACCACCAGACGTCGCCATTCCCGAAAAAGAGGGAGGGAAAGATGGGACAGGAGTGGGCGGCGTCGCACCGACTGCCTTGAGCAGTGGTGGATTGGCCGTCATTGTGATGCAAAGTGTTTCGGGGATTGGCACCGACGTTCTGCACCTTCCCTGTCGATCTCTCGATTGAAAGTGAAAGGAAATGTAGTTTATGCTGCTAAATAGTTGCGGTATATGTCAAAATTTAAATGCAAGTATAAATATGTATGTTGGAGTCATGAATCAATGTCGACTGGGGGGAGGGTCTCTTGCTCGCCGAGCTTGCTCGCTTCTCAATCTTAGCTCCAATGACCTTGCACGGCAGTGCAAGACCAACTCCTCGAACACACGTTCACCCAAAGAAAACACCCGCATCTGCATTTGATCTTGCTCTCCCTCCAATCGTTCATCCATAAAGCGTATCAAGGAGCCTGCAATCTCCTTCACTCGTTCCGATCGAAGCAAAGGATCTTCCGGATTGCTCTGCGACGCAAAAGATGTCATTGAAGAGATGGCGGAAGCAGAGAGTTGTGATAGGGGGGGAAGGGCGGTTGAATAGAAAGACTGGCTTGGATGCATCGTGCGAATAGGGTCCGTTGCACCCGAAACCTTTGCAAGAATTTACATGATCTTTTTACTCTTGAAGTCATTAGCGAAAATTCGTCTCACATGGCTCGGCGGGGCTGGTGAGCTTCCGTTCCCAGGAGGCCCAGTCACATAGGTGGGAACCTTCCATATTTTGTGAGGTTTCGTCGGGGTTACAAGGCAGACTTTGGCTTACCCATCGTTGTGGTGCAACTCCATCCACCCAGTGAATTGGTGCAAGAGGAACGGCGTAAAGATGAGAAGGTGGGGGTTCAAAGGTTTGCGCGAGAGATGGTAGGCGCACATTTTGCTGGGGTGCGGATGCCATCATGGGGGTGACAGAGTACATGGAGTTCGTTGTTCCGAGTTCGCCTGGTGCAGCAGTGTCCGTCCGAATAGCGTCACTAGTGATGACCGTCGCGCCAGCAACGGGAGATCGAGTTATGATATTCGGCGGGTTCATTTGAGCGTGGGAGAGGATTTTGACTCTTTGCAGGAATCTGCATGAGAGAACGGTGGAGCGGTTGAACGAACAGTTTTGTTCCTGAGGCCTTTAGAAGAGTGAGAAACCCCGACGACCGCGGAACAGTTCTTTCGGCGCGAAACAGTTCTCGAGGGTGCACATTCTCTAAACTTTTATTGAGTCTAAAACAAGTAAAGTTGATATAAGGCGTCTTCCACCTTCACTTTGCTGTCACAAATCATGTTCATCTGGGGCGATGAACACAACTTCGGGATTCAATTTCAAGTGATGCATTTCGATTGCAAATGTGATTTACATGTATAGATGCGAACAATAAATAGAACAATGTGGAATTTCAGAATTAGACGTCAGGTTACTTTCTTTGCACTTCCCGCCTTTGCTGCCGCGTCCATCATTAAGAACGGATTTGAGCTGATTCCTCCACCCCCTTCCTTTCTCGTCCATGTATCCGAGGCGCTCGTAGAAGTCCCAGTTCCAGATTGTACGTTAACTACTTTCCCACCAATAGATTGACTTGTCCTCGAGTTGAGTGAGCTCATGTGACCTGCCCCTTTTGGCGTGGGCGCCCGATTCAATGGATTTACAACCTCCGTATTGAATTTCGACAAACCAGCAGCGACAGAGCCTCCCGATGCCGCTCGTCGAGCAACCCCAGTGACGGGATCAGAGAGAGCACCAGGAGATGATCTTGCTGCAGCGTTTGATCGGACAAGACCCGGGACACTTCGTTGCGACGCAGGTGCAATATTCTGACACTCTTGAGGTAGTGATTCGTTGGAACCAAAGGGATTGGACCCCGACCTGGATAATGCCGGAGATGCGGTACCCGAGGCAAACGGATTTGATGATTCTGTGCCATTGTCACGGTCAGACAACAGTACGGGATCTATTGCTCTGACAGAACCCGTCACAGATCCCACATGACTTCCATCATCGCTAAAAGGGTCTGGCGATCCCGTGGCTAGGGCCGATCCAGCCCTGGTTTTCTCCCGAAGACCACCCATACGTCCCCTGTTTAGTCCCGCTGCAATAGCCGCCGAAGTGATAACATCGGCTTGCGATTGTGTGAGCCCAACACGGTTGCCATAATTCCCAGAGACAGTTCCGCGGTTCGTTACTGCCGTTTGAGACGTATCTACTTCTGGCGAGAACGGGTCCACATGTGTAGGACTTGGGGTGGACAAGCCAGAGCTGTTTGGACGAGGCGGAAGCGCCGGCCTGGGTGCAGTTGGATTAGGGGTTTCGATGACGTCCTCGTCCACCATTCGGTGATTGTCAATCTCGTCCCCAGAGGCTCCAAGGAACGGATTGTCTTCTTCCTTATCTTTGAGTGAAGAGTACGCAAGGGAACCTGCAAAGGAGAACCCGCTACCAGAAACTGTCCGACGGGCAACACTACGGTCTTTCGTAGGGATGGGAGGTTTCTTTTTCCGGAGTCCCTCATATTCGCTCAGTCCTCTACGATCTCGATCTCTGGCGTCCTTAGCCTCGGGCGGAAACCCAGTGGACGATAAATGCTTCGATTGCGGCTTCAGGACATGCCGAAGAGCGCCCGAGTCCACAAAATTGCTAACAATATCAGACGCCAACTCAATAATTTCAGCGAGAAGGTTGGCGTCCAGGGCAAGAGTAACCCCAAACACAATCGCCAGATTACTCGCTGGCATCTTGTTCTTTTCAGATTGAATCGACACCTTCTGAAGATGGATGGCCAAGTGGGAGAGGACAGAGAGATTGATACGGGGAAGCTTTGATAGCGCGGAGATGAGCTGGGCTTTGAGGGTTGCAGATTCGGGAGAGATGGCATTAAGAGTTTTTGCCAGCGACTGGGGAATAATTGGTTCCGGCACTTCATAAATGCGATCTTTCGTTAGTTCCAAGGGAGGGTGATAAGGTTGCTCACTCACGCTCTCGCAAGTATAGTTTCAGGCATCCTGCGACCGTGTGGGGATCTGCTAGTTCAGACATTTTCGGAATATCCACATCGTCCCCTCCATCGAACTCTGCTTTCAGTCGGTGAACGGAAGATTGAGAAGCGGAAATACGATAGAGTCCCTCTTCAGTGAGCCCTGGAGCAAACGTTTCAAGTGAGGTGGTGCCTGTCAGTTCTCCATGGGCAAAGCTCTTACCATTGTCTTCCACGTACTGTATACACCTGATAAGAACCGCCGGAAGGTCGACCTCCGCGGAAAGTCGGGATCTTTCGATGGCCAGTTGCAGTGTCACTCCAAATATCTTGCCTGCGAAGACTGGTTTTTCTTGGAGTTCTTTCCAACAAATAATTGATGATCAATATAGCATGGAGCCCAGAACGTAATCGCGGCGTTTAAGTTGCGATTCGCATCATTTCAAGGTCAGAATTCATAGGTTCGATCGAGGGGATCGTTCGCGCAATCACCTCTCTCCCGCTCTCGTTCTTCACGCTCTTTCTTCCACTTTTCGTGTGCGCGCTCTGCAGCGTCCTTCGTTTCTTTAGCGGCGTATGCGATGTTTTCTCCCGCGACGTGTCCATAGACAACAGCTTTCTCCTTAGCTGCTGCCGCGAGCTTCCCTCCATGCTCAAGCGCAAAGGATCCGACTTCGGCAGCCCGTTCTCTAAGTTCTGCTGCTCGTTTCGTCCATGACATCCTTGTGATAAGGTGGAGAGGTGGGATATTAGAATTTACCAATCGAATGACCATTTACGATGCAAATGTAACAAAATCACGAATGAATAAATAATAAATAAACGGTGGATGATTAGAGTACCGTATTCAAACCGTCATCGCGGTCCGGCGACCAAGATTACTTTCGATGAACCCTCGCTCTGCGATGCGCTTCCGATAAGGAAGAACCACCTGACTTGCCGAGTCTGCCGAGCTAACACTACGTGTTGTGTTAATAGACGAAGGACGCGCGGGCTCAGGATATAAATCGCCGGGAATCTGAACAGTGCCAAAAGTCTACCAGTACCAATCACATTTTCCATCGCATGTGAACACTCACGATTATTAGGTCCTCTTGCCGCTCCAAGATTGTTCGAAACACGGCAGTGGCTGCACTATCATACTCGGTTGGATCATGGTGCTTCGCGAAGAGAACGTTCGGACCAATCACGGTTGCCAGGTTCGATAAAGCAAGTTCCGCGCCGCCACTATTAAGGGCTGCATTAGCAACGTCTCGAAGAGTATGACTCAAAAAATGCAAGAGATCGCGGTTGGCTTTTGGAAGTAGGTAGAAGGTATAGTGAATAATTTGAAACTGCATTTCTCGATCGTCAAACACTATAGCACGAGTGTCACATCGGGCGTGGATTACCATACACTCGACTTAAACTCACATTGAGATGCGGTGAACCATCTGTATAATTTGAACGTCATCAGAGGCTCCGGCAATTCTCTGAGGAACTTCTTTAACAGGGCAGCAAGTTGGATGACGCTCTCTTCCACTAAACATTCGAACGCATCAGGATTATCATCTGATAGAAAATGGCACGACTCAAATAAAGCTCCAGCAGCGAAGTGAGGTAAGGGTGAACTAACCAAGTATCTCTGTGATTCGCTTCAATCGACGGATGTTGCCACTTTTGCGGAAAGCATGCTCCACACGCATATCTTGAGCAACAAAGGTGAATCAGCGGACACAACTGAGTAACCTAATCCCCCCACTTACCCTTTCGCCGTATATGTCGTACGCATTCTGCCACTACAGCAGGGACTGTCACTCCACAATAACCGCTGTCAGTCTTGATCATGACGGTCTCTCCGGTTCGTTCAACAAGATCCTCCAGTGGAACGCCGAATGTTCCGACATGTGAACCTGGAGAGTAAATTTTCAGGTAACCTCTAAAGATGCCACAAAGTTGAAGCACTCACGAGAAGTGAGATCATGGTCCGTTATTGTTCTAGGTAAGTATGAAGGTCTGAGGGTAAGATCTAGGCCAGATTTCGGAGATTCAGAGTAGCTCAAGGATTCTCCAAATATTTCCTCGAGGCGCTGCGTTGCGTTGCGTTGAAATATAACGTGGTGCCCAACCGGTTCCTACGATAGCAAGAGCAACGTCTGCAACCTCCAACATGTTGGACGTTGCATGAGTGACCACGAACCTCGTTGAGATTAGTTAGTTCTCCAGTGACAAAATTGATTTCAGACAAGCAATCCCTGACTTTTTTCAACGCATCGGCCAAGTCAATTCTGTCCGGATGATGATTGGGTGTTCTTTTGAGAATTACTTCAAAAATAAGAGGCAAGTGGGCCAAATGGGCACTTGGCCGCGTGAGGTAACTCTCAAGCGGAAGACGTCGGAAAATTGGGAGCCGAGACCGCATCTTGGGTTTTAAATGACACTTAATGAGACTGTGATCAACGACTTCCAATGAATGTTGTCCAATTACCTCTGCGAAGGAATCAAAGGAAGAGTTCTGCAGACGTTCTCGCTTCACCCACCATCTGCTATAGAACTGTGCTCGTCCATACTCGCGAAATGCCTCGAGGGATTTTGTGCCAATGGGTGATAGAAAAACATCACCGACACGTTCAACTAAGAGTGAAGAACGCTGCCGACGCTCCATCGCTTCTGAAAGTGCTGCGTTCCAATCCAATAGATCTCCGTCAATGTTGCGGAAAACATTCCTCATAAATGCACGCAGTCTTTCGGGCTCAATTATGCTTTGTTGCCGAAGTTCGTCCATGTAAAACTGCCTCGATACGTCAGTCACCGTGCTTAAGTTCCCACTAACGGGGAGACTGACCTTTTTAACGTTCCGAAGGTCCTCCACGAACTCTCGTTGTACCTTGACGAGCTCGAATATCGCCTCCTGTCGAATGCGCTCGTCTGAAGAAATAGATAGGAGAACGCTTTGGGGTACAGACTCCGACCATGTAGCATCCTACAGCATTTCAGATTGTAAATATTGAAAGGGTGTGAAAGGGTGTCACAGATGGTGTAACTCACAAGTTTTTGGCCTTCTGCAAGGCGTAGAAGAGACCGCAGACGTCCAACAAGAGCTGGCATCCTCTGCCGCGACTCTCGGGACAACTTTCCGTCCTCCCTCTCAACTCCCTGAACAAACTCATCGAACGAAAAGTTCCCTATGCTTGGTCCAAAATCAACAGAAAGCAACTTCAAATTCTCTCTTGGGGGTGCAATAGGTTTTGGTACAGGCAAAATTGGGGCGGAAGATGGTGTGGATATGGGAGATGTCAACTGGTACAGAACGGAGCCCGAGTCCTCGAAAGCTCCATCAAACAGCACATGACGAAACACTCCGATGCGTTGAAGTTCGCTTCCGATAACGACCGACTCTGCTCGAATATCACTTCCAACTGAACGAAAAAAGTAATGATCAATATCGGAACGCCTCGTGACTTTTCCCGCGAACCGACTCACCGATCGACGTAAGAAGAGTCTGTCCAGAGATATCCACGCAGAAGAGGGAGGCAAACTCATTTAGAAAGGGTTTGCGCAAGTCTAAAGAGCATCCCTTCAACTCACCACTGCATCTTCTCCCGAAAACGAGTTCTTAAAGTCCTGCCTGCCGAGACGATGAGTCTTTGTAGTAATCCTCGCCGAAAAAAGTCGTGCGATCTCGTCTAGCAAGCCCAAATCGTCGTCTGAAAGGGCTGATGAAGACTGGTGTGACCTCTTGGTCGATTTCGGGGAAAGGGCACCAACGAGAGAGCTTCCAACGATCGCGAGCTTTGCGATCGCTCGAACTTTCTTAGAGCTTGGTGAAACTCCACGAGAACTCATTGTTGCATTTTCGGTGCCCAAGTAGAGGCGCGTGGCTACCTGGGAGAGTTTAAAAGACACCTAATCGGTCAATCAAACCCTTCCCTTTTCACAGATATGATATGCATCAACAAATCAACAGTTATCGCAAAACTAAAAATAAATCGGTAAACAATAGCAAAAGAATTGTATACACTCTGCATCGATGAAAGGAAAGTAGATTCAATGAGAGAAAGAACAGAAAGCCACCAGACATGTAACTGATGTACAGTGTGGTCATCTGGTTGGCGAACGAAAAACGGCAAAACGTAAACGGCTTTCACCACCCGCTCGAGTTGTTGTCGCAGGAGCCGGTGCCGAGCTGGGGACCCTTTGTTCTGCAGGCTGGGCGAGACGCTGCAAGGTATTTGTTTAGTCGATGTTCGTGCCACTGAATTGGGGTTTGGGCCTACCTGAGTGCTCGTAGTATTAACTTTGGCGACTTCCGAATCTATCTGTTTCAGCACAGATCTACATTGTCGCATGTAAGCTTGCAGGTCCAGTTGATCAGGGCTGTCGGCTGGTGTTCTTTGCAGAATAACGTCGGCAAGAAGTGGGAGGCGCCCAAGGTGTGTTGATGGTCGTGTGATGAAGGCTTCCAGTGGAAGACGACGGTACTGGGGCAAGCGAGATTGTGCCTTCATAAGGAAGAGAATTGGTCAGAGGGGCGCAAGCAAAGAAAACGACGAAAGCAACTTACTTCGACAAATGTGGCGAAAGCAGGATTCTGAGATTTCTCGTTCTTGACCCACCACTGAGAATAAAACTGGTTCTTCCCATATTGCGCGAAAGATCTCAAGGCTTTAATTCCAGTTTTCGACAGAAGCACATCGCCGACGTGCTCCACAATCGGACGTTCCTTTTGACGCTTCTTAAGGAGCTCAGCAAGTGCAGCGTTCTCGTGCATCATATCCCCGTCCATGTTCGCAAACGCGACACGAATAAAAGCCTGCAGACGGTGAGGGTCCATGGTGTCCGCTTGTCGCAACGTTTCAATGTACTTGAAGTTCCGTTGCAACGGCACAACAAGCACCGAAACAGGTCACACAAGAATCGCAGAAGTATTACGCCATGTATCTCTCACTTTGCACATATTTCGAAGGTCCGCTGCAAACTCGCATTGGATCTTCACCAGCTCGAAGATCGCCTCTTGTCGAACCATTTCTGACGGAGGTAAACCATCGGTTACGTGAGATGGCACCGAGTCTCTCCAGTTCGACGCCTGGTAGCAAAGACGACCATCTCCATATTACCCTGAAAAAAGTGGCGCCAAACCAGGGACGCACCATGATATCCTTCTGATCCGGAACCCGCCTACGCCTTCGACAGTGGGGATACTCCTACAATTGAGCTACGCTTCATTCCACGTCCTTGTTTGGGGGATGGGAAGATGGGAACCCACCACACTTCGTGAGCTGATAGTGCTCGCACCATCACTTTCAACGCTCTCTTCTTCCGGCTGCAACGAGCGCCGAATCCATTCTTCTGCCTCCGAGAAATCCGTGTGCGCGGGATAGGTCTCCGCACTCTCCGTCAAAACTGCTTCAATTCCGTCGTTCGTAACTTCGAACTCTGTCGAGTCGCCTTCGTCCGGTTCCGGTTCAAACGTGGAAAAATTTGACTCCACAAGTGTCGGAGATGGCGACGCGCGTTGGGATGCCGCCGTTTTCTTCATAGGAGAGGCAGGAAGGGGGTGTTGATGTTAGGAGCTCTGTCCAAAGGCATTAGATTGCCCCGACGCCTAAGTTTATGTATAGTTGCCCCTCCTGACCTGCTGAATTATTTCAAGAGTTCGGGTAATTTCAAATTTACAACATTGGTGTTGAAAATGTCGCACAGTATTTGTGGGTCGAAGGTTGACTGCTGCCCGACTCTTGTGCCTGAAACTCTTAATGAAGTGTTCGCCAACCTGAAAACCACAAGGGAGTCATTTAGTTTGTGGGGGCGGGGGGGGGTTGAAAGTTGTTCGCACGGATACTTTGGTCGCAGTTTCCAATCATTCCATGCAATCGTCTCGCTTTGCGGCGCCGACCGTGACCCAGGATGTTGGCCCGAAACCTTTTTTGACATCAATTGGGGTCCCTGGGGTCTCTGGCGCTCACAGTGGCGGTCGGCCGACGTCAACCAGCCCAGTTCCAATGTGGAACGGAAGCGGAGGGTCTCGCCCTGCGTCACCAGCCAGATCGACACATGGGGACTCGTTTGGACAGTTTGGGTTGACTCCACCGGGGAATTCGTACTTGGACGGCCGGACGAGACACGCAAATACCCACGTCGACGACGACCCTCCCACACAGTCAATGTGGGATTTGCCTGGAAACAGACTTTCGTCGCCTGTCCGAACCGCACCGTTGAACTGGACGGCGACAACGGGACATCACGGCGGGTTCCCAAAGGAACCGTCCTCTCCTCGAACCTCCCTTCCTTTCCCGACCACCCCAACTACTCCCGCCGGCGCTTTACCTTCTTTCACTCCCATGGCGCTCGATACCCCATTCCACCAACCATCTTCCCGTGCTACAGAAACTATTTCCCCACACCTCCTCTCCCCAGAAACCTCCGCGACGGTACTCGTTTTTGGCTATCCTCCCAACACCCCACCCTCGACTGTTTTATCAGCCATGCGCGATTACGGAGAGGTTGCTGCCAGTATACAAGGGGAGGAGGGTGGAAACTGGATGTACGTCGTCTTTGGCTCCAGATTCGACGCGCAGAAAGCCGCCAGGTCGGATGGCCATTTAATGAAAGGGACAAAGGCGATGGTGAGTTGCCTGTTCGGACAGCTTGGTCCTATGTTGTCATGAAGTAAACTCTCGGGGACGCTTGGAATGTGGCAATGACGTGCTTTTCTTGAGAGGAAAGACGATTTGTTGGCCCCATCTCATCTCATGGCGGATTCGATAAGAGTGACTCACTACCATGTCCGATTTTGGTCCTAATCTCCCTCCAGATCGCTGTTCGGCTCGTATCAGACCCGGTGCAGCTTCGCGAGCTCCAAAATCGCCTCGGCGTTGGGTCCGTGGCTACATCTTCAGGAACAGGGCTGCTGGCACCGTCAAACGGAGTCCCGAATCCAGCTGTCACTGGAAACCATGTTTCAACACCTCTCACATCCTTCCCTTCCTCATCCACACAACCATCAACAACACTTTACCCGGTTCCTAACAGATTGGGCGGAAATATAGTTCCTGTCAAGGGAAGCAGGTACACACCTTCCCAATCGTTAGCAGTACAAGGGGGAGTGAAGGAGGGGGGGCTGTGGAACAAAGCGGTGGAGATGGTCTGGGGCTGGTGAACATGCAAATTTGGGGTTCGGGATGGGAATTTGTCAAAATGTATTTGGAGCAAATTATGCCCGAATTGATAATACCCTATATCTCGTAGCATTCAGCGCCCAGAAGACGCGCTCGAGTTCTCGTGAAACACGACGTCCTGATGCCAAGTCACTCCAACCTTCGCCTTCGACGTCCCGTTCTTTGACCGAAGGGCGGACTTCAATTGCTTTCCCTCGGGAGACTGCTGGAGATCGCGTTTGCGAATATGAAAATGAAACTGGTGACCACTTGCACGTTCTTGGCCTGACGACATGTGGGAGGGCTTGCTATCGGATAGCAAGTCCTGACGTGGTAACCCTCGCGATTTGTCAGTCTCACTGGAAGCTAGGTTCTTGGAGTCTTCTGCATCGAGCAAAAGTGACGATATGGGCCAATCCAAACTATCCTCGTGCGTGACAGTTTCATTTACATGCTGGGATTCTGCCTCCACAGGGTTCGCTATGACCTCTTCCAACATACTCATGAAGTCCACACGGGTTGCCTGACCTGTGTGAGTCTTTTGCCTTTTCCTCTTCAGCCTTAAGCCCAATGGACTCAATTCTCGTGGGCGATGATGCTGTCTTTCCGAGGCAAGGTCTATGTTCTCATCCCCGTCATTGCTGTCCGCGTCCTCCGAACGCGACCTTTTTCTCCTCGGACTGACAGACTCGTCAAGCGGCGAAGGTGAATTCAACTGCGGGCTTTCGGGCGTAACACCTTGATACAGGTCCAATCGCTTCCCGAGCCGTCAGCTGATGATCTGATATCGGGAGTGAAATAAACGCACGTAGAGCTCACAAAAAGCTGCTTGATATCCGAACAGAAGTGTGTAGGCTCTATTGAGGCGGTCTGGGTCCCAGAGTGGAAAGATGTGTGTGGTTGCTACTTCCTGCACGAATAGCTGCAGAGGGAATCAGAAATCGAACTTAAAAGAAGCCTCGTAAGCGTTACCCACTATCTGCGCTTGCAAGAGACGTTAATTCCGGAACATGGCATGGAGCGTAAAGTCGGAAGCAATTTACCGAATTCTCCCAATCAATGAGCGCCCTCACGCCGCGAACTTGTCCTGTGAGAAGATAGCCTCTGACTCCCTCTTCAAATGTCCCACGAATGTCCCTTGAAGTGGAGAGTTCTGGGCGGATTCGCAATTCTCGGTACAACTGTCCCCACGCATCTTTAGCAGGAGGGCCCATCGCATCCACTCGATTCTGGCTGCGCATTGCGTGATTCAACTTTTAAGAGTGATGGCGAGAGTGAAGAAATGGAAATGAAGGTGGGAAGAGCGGGTCCCGTCTTGAAAATTCTTGAAAATTAGAAATAATTCCTGAAAATATTTACAGAATTCTATTTTCTACTAAAAACTGAATGACTAGGTCAGCTCAAGATACCCTGCTCGCGAGAAGTTGTCGTCCTGCACCTCCACCGACGATGACAATAGGTTGTGGCAGAGCGAGTCCCAATTTCTCTTGCATTGCCTGTTCTTCCCTTTTCTCTTGCGAAATCTGCTCCTCTGTTTTGTCATGGTGGGATTTCTCAAGCTCAATTGGGACCACCGAAGGCGCAGATATCATTGGCAACCCGTTTGGGGACATTGCCGCTCCTTTCGATGGGGAGGCAGCGAGGGTAGCTGCAAGAGTTTCAAACGTATCTTCGTCCGAGGGCTCGGTATTGAAGTCCGGGGGAAAGGACGGATTGCGATACAATGAACCTTGACGGTGTGGCATCGGGGGCAAATTGCCATTGGTACCAGCGTGTTCATCTGATGTCATGACTGAAGGGGATTGGCTCCTTTTTGGGACATCGGAGTGGTTTGCGACGGCGTCCGGTGAGCTAAGGTGTGGGAGCTTCGAGTCTTGTGCCACTTTGTCTGAGGCGTCGCTCTTGCTTCCATTGGTTGATGCGTCCAACTTCGCCGAGGCCTTCGATTTACCAAGCTGATCGAGATACTCTTGCAACATTCCGGAGGCTGCAAGGAGGAGACCGAGATAAGGTGGCGATGGGCGGAGGGGCCGGCTCAAAAGTTCCGGATGGTACTGAACACCCAAGAAGAATGGATGTTTCAGCGCTTATTGATTGCCATGTGGGTGGACGATCAGAACTTTTATCACACAACCTTATGGGTGGGGTACTCACCAGGATCCAGCTCGATAATCTCCATCCTCTCTGCAGCTTCATCTTGCCCAACGAAGCGCATCCCCTTCTCCTCAATAAGGGCTCTGTAGTCCGTGTTCACCTCATACCTGTGTCGGTGTCGCTCCCTTATACGATCTCTGCCGTGATAGAGCTTGCGGGCCACGGAATCTTTGCCAGCTTCTGTGAATATGGTTTTGCGTTCTCCAAGTCGCATTGTGCCACCCATCGTCGTGGGGTCAATTTCGGGCATAAACTTGATGATGTGGTGCTTGCCCTCTTTGTTGTCCTTGTCTTCGTCAATCTCCTCCGACGTGGCATCTTTAGGGACCAGAGGCAAAGTATATCAAAAGCATCGTGTCCGTTTTGTCATATGAAACGTACCTTTGATGCCACACACATTCCTAGCAAACTCGATCACAGCCATCTGCATCCCCAAACACACTCCGAGAAACGGAACATTGCGCTCCCTTGCCCATTTAATGGCGGCGATTTTGCCCTCGGATCCACGCTTGCCAAATCCTCCAGGCACTAAGATACCGGATGCATGACAAAGGGCCTTCCACGCGTCATGGTAGACTGTTGGGTTCTCGATGCGCTGTGACTCTTCGAGGTGCTCCGACTCAATCCACTAGTAAAAGGAGAATGCATTTGGCACTCTCGTGACACCACGAAACAATGAACCCACGTGCAAATCGAGCTTCCTGTTAATGGCGAGGGCTGCATGCTCCAGTGACTTCACAACAGATATGTAGGCATCCGAAAGCTGAGTGTACTTCCCCACCAGAACAATAGAGACATGGTCTTGGGCACGATCGTACCTGGAGCAACATGGGTCAGAGATAACCTCAAAATCGAGAGTAAATCGCCTCACTTAGAGGCAAGAGTCCTCCACTTCGCCAGTAATTCCGAGTCTGGTCTGTTCTCCTCGTACGATGGATCATTGATAAACCTAAACTTTGTCAGAATAGGTCCCAACGCGTTCTGGCTTTGGAGTAGCAATGGTACGTGGTAGATGGATGGACAGTCGTGCACGGCGACGACCGAATCCACCGGCACGTGTGTATAAACAGATATTTTTGAGATGACATTATCGTCGAGAGCCTTGTTGCTGCGGCACGCGATCTTGAAAAGAATCTGAAATGAGAATCTTCATCAACCTAATCCATTTTCGTATATTCACCATGTCAGGGCTAATTCCAAGGCCTCGTAGCTCCTTCACGCTAGCTTGCGTTGGCTTTGTTTTCTGCTCACCAACTGCTCCCACGATGGGAACCAGGGAAACGTGGATGAAAAACATGTTGTCTGCCCCAACTCGGAACTGGAATTGGCGGAGCGCCTCGATGAAAGGCATCGACTCTATATCGCCAACTGTACCACCAAGCTATCGAAGTCAAATGTTTCACACACATGTCGGTCGATTGAAGCCCGGTTCCCGCTCCCACCTCAATGACACAAATGTCAGGGTCCTGTCCACTTGAATCGACAGGCGTCAGTCCCATCTTCTGTATCCGATCCATAATTTCGTTTGTAATGTGGGGCACAACCTGGACAGTCTTGCCCAGAAAATCTCCTCGTCGCTGAGAAGCTTGGATAAGAGCAAGGTATGAGGAGTGCTGTTGACGAACATACCTCTCCCTCAATTACAGATTTGTACACCTTTCCAGTAGTAATGTTGTTCTTTGAAGTAAGTTCCACATCCAGAAATCTTTCGTAGTTTCCAAGATCCAGGTCCACTTCTCCTCCGTCGTTCAACACGAAGACCTCCCCTACGTTGGGAGAAGAGGCCATTTTCACGTCAGATATCATCAACACGATAATCACATCTAAAACGCACCATGTTCGAGTGGATTCATCGTTCCAGCATCGATGTTCAAGTAGGGGTCAATCTTGACAGCAGTCACTCGGAATCCCCGAGCTTTGAGCAGGAATCCAATAGAAGAGGCGATAATGCCTTTACCGATCCCCGATATGACGCCCCCTGTCACGGCAATGTACCTATTCGGTGAGGTACCAGTAACGTAAAAAGAGAAACGAGTTATCATGGGCACAATGTCCCGCCGCTTCCACCAGCGGCAGCGCACTGAAGGGTGCGCTTTACAGAAGGAAAAACGCACTTGGTTTTGGGTCTCCCGCTTCTCCACATTCTCGAAAATGTTGTGGGGGTATGCTCAGTAGTTAGATCGCGGAGCTCTTTGGATTGATTTGTCCTTCTTTCAGCGAGGAGAGGACTGGTTCGCGCTGATGGTGGTTTGGCGGGATCGGGATGTCCGCTGATGTATCGATTGAAGCTTTGCTTCGGGGTGGATGTGGTGCAACGAGTTTTCTCATTTGAGCAAAGCCAGGTACGGAAGATATGTTTTTGCCACCAACAACAATACAATTTGTCTAAGCGCTGGGAGCGTTGGGATCATTCTTGAGCTGTATAAGGAGGTTTTTGAAACGTGAAGTATCCTTGGTGGCTGCTTTCGCCGTTGTGGAACTCTTTGTACCAGTGACAGTACTGGCTACTGGTTGGCTGACCTGTTCAACGTTACGGTAGACACGTTCCTGATACAGTGCGTTCCTCCAGTCAGCGACGCAAACAAGGTTGGTTCCCATATTTGAAACTCACCCATGTGTTTCCTCCTCTCGCTTCTTCCGTGCCGGTTCTCTCCGAATCCCTGTTCTTAACAGCCGTTTTTGCCTTTCTGTCGTTGTATTCCGCGTAGAAGGTCTTCAACTGGTCTCGTGCCCGCGCGAGGACCTCATCGTGCTTTGACTCCTCGAGACGATCACGTTCCGCAATTTGCAGTCGCTGCTTCTCACGCCATTGCCTGAACAATGTGATGGGGGCAAAGGTTGAGGGTTGTGAGATGAACGCCAATGCGTCACACCCACACTACAGCTTCCGGCTCAGGCTCAGGTTCGCTTTTCATAAGAATCGGTGAAGGGGCGGAAACGGATCCAATCTGTTAGAAATACGAGTATCAGTCCCAAAGCACCGGGTTTCCATTACGTGTTTGCAGCACGAACCGGACTAGAGCTTGGCAACGGCACTGGCGCGAAAACTGGAGGCGGGGTGCTCGTCCCGGGGACTCCACCAAGCACGACAGCCGCAGGCGCTTCGAACGCTCCAAGGTCAGCAACATCGAGGGGGGAGGATACGGAGCCGAGGCCCGAGGAGGTGGTGACAAGTGGGGCAGGTATTATAGCAGCAGTGGGACCAGCGTCTTGGAACAGGGCTGCGTCATCACCGAGAAGCTCCTTTTCACGCGCGAGGAAGTCTGTAAGGGTTGAAGGGGAGCATTGGCGAATGGCCATGGCGTTTAAGCGCGTCCCCTCCCTTTCGCCTCCCTTTGACGCGTTGCGGTCCAAGATTGAGGCAATATTTAGAGTATTCCTATAGGCTCCATCGCTGTTTCCTCGTTCGTCGTTGCTGGCCGCACCCACGGCTGAACCGACCCCGAACGCAGGGAACCAGCAGCATCCAGAACATCCCCAATGTAACTCCTCTCCTAGAAGATGTTCATTCCGTGCGTTAGGTCCTTTAGCCGCTGCATCTCGCCCCGGCATCTCCACGAGGCAGTCCGCTGGCGCAAGGTGTCGCGACGCAATGCCCAACGTGCGGGAACGGTTTGGTGAATGAATTGACACATTCGAGCTTACCCGCAGTGGGGTCCGAGCTGCCTTCGAAGTCTCCAAAGTCTGCCATCGCGGTGCTGGTTGGGATGTTCGAGCCACACAGACTCGACCACGGTTGGTTCCAACATGAAGTTCGAATTTGATCGCTTCACTTTGAGAGTTTTTCAGAGCTTGTCAACATTCTTGAATTGTGTGGCTCTTTATTTTTATCGGTGGAATAAATCGGATGAGCACTTGGACGAGTCAAAAAGTATTAAAAGTTCAGGAAGTCTATTCGCGTAAAGGAAGGGAAATGGAATCAACGAAATGGCACATGGTCTTAATGGACATCGATGTGTGAGAGGATGCTAGAGTTTCGTTCAGACTTTGCAAGGCTCGGTTCATTCGTACACCATTTTTACCGGGACGCACGAAAACTACGGCGACTTTTAAAGTGCTTCTGCGAGCTTCTAGGTCGTTCTTTCCCACGGGGAACATCGTCAACGCTCCACCACTCAAACGTCAGAAAGTTTCTGCGTTCGTCTTGACCCAATCGTTCCACATGGCATCCTCGAAGGAAAGCGGCGTTTCCAAATCTGAAAAACAGGGATCTGACCCAATGGCACTTGCCAAACGTGCATCAGGAATTGCTGCAGTGAGGCAGAGCATTCAGCTCCCTCCCGCGGGCGCCTGGGAGAGTGCAGATTTCAAACCTCTCGTTCTGGGAATCGGCTCTGGTAGCACAGTTGTACCCGTCGTTGATGCGCTGAAGAACAAAATCTTGAAGTCGCCCGGTGGATGGAATGCAAATGTCAGGAACATAGTGTGTGTCCCAACGAGTTGGCAGGCAAAGGATCTCATCGTGGGGGCTGGCCTGCCTTTGGGAGATCTCAGCCAATATCCAGGTGACAACTGCAACGCGCCCTTTGCATGGTGACTGATCACTCATGAACGCGTGCCATGTTAAGATGTTGATATCGACATTGACGGTGCGGACGAGGTTGACTCTGGGCTCAATTGCATCAAAGGTGGTGGAGGTTGCCATCTCCAAGAAAAGCTTGTTGCCTACAACTCCAAAATGTTTGTTTTGGTTGCGGACTGGCGGAAGGAGTCGGAGGCACTCGGAACAAAGGTGGACACTTGAAAGCGCGATTCGTTGCCTGCCGAAATTGAAGCCTATCCTCATTGTGTACGTCCACCTCACCGTAAAGTGGACGCAAGGTGTCCCGATAGAAGTTGTGCCGATGGCTTGGGTGCCAGTTTCTAGAAAATTGAAGGAGCTTGGTGCTGTTAGCGTCACACTACGAATGGCTGTGCGAAAAGCCGGACCCGTAAGTTCTGTCAGTGACCTTCTCCCCCGAACCGACCAAGTCATGAGTTCCTTTTTGGACCTGTCTTATTGAAGGTCATCACGGACAACGGGAATCTTATTCTCGACACACACTTTGGTCCCATTCGAGATCCGAGAGATCTGGAGTTCCGGTTGAACGCGGTGGCGGGCGTCGTAGAAGTTGGACTTTTTGTAGGCTTGGCCGAGATTGCGTATTTCGGACGAGCCGACGGGTAAGTTTCCAATATTTTTTTCTGGTCTTGGAAATAAGCAAAACTTTTGTTTTTCCTGCATCAGATCTGTGTTGGTTCGAAGGAAAGGCCAAGCGGACGAAATAATTCAAGGGAACGATGAATAGCTATTCAATAGAAACAAAACAAATCTCTGACTACGTGTCCTCTCGTCTCAATCTCCTAGCCCTTCCTTGCGCGCGCGCTCCAATTTATCGTCCGCCTCTTGGATACGCTTCAACCGATCTGTGAGCACACCAACACCACTAAAAATGACACAGACACCAAACGTAAACCCGACTGCCTTGGAAGGTGTGAAATTGTTAAATTCGCTGAAGTAGATGCCACCACCAACGACATCAAAAAGGGTCCAAACTGCAATATGAGTTTGCACTGAGTACTCATCGGGGGAAGGAGCGAAGTTTTGAGGTACTCACCGGTAAAGTACACTGGGATCTGAAGCAGCGCATCGTAACGCTGCAATCCCATGTTGATCCAGTACACTTGAGATACGGCCGTAATCACCGTGACAAGCGTGATGAACCAAGCGAAAAAGTTATTGTACTGGTTGTAGTGATTGAACAAGGAGAGGGTGAGTAGGTATATCGTCGACTTAGCAAACAGTACAGTGAGGGTGCCCATCAGGCCCTAATGTAGAATGGAGAGTGTCACAACGACTGTTTTGGGGAAAAAAATATGAAGTAAACAAAATGAGAACTCACCCCTAAACTCGCATAGGCAAAGGGAAGGAAAAGCCGGACCGAAATGTGATCCATGGGCAAGTCGTGCTTCAGCCTCGGTACAAGTCTGAGATTTGTCCACCACCTTCGCACACGCCTCAGGCGCCTCCTCAAGGTCACTTTGCCCCCAGCTCTCGAGGGCACCTGACTTGTGGTCGAAATTCCGCGTGTGTGGGGTCCAGTGGCGGCCCCCGATTCCGTTACCATGAGCTCCGCAGATGATGATGTGGAAAACGCTTGGAGGGGACGACTACTGGTAGAATCCGGCTTGGCGTCTGTGATCGATTTGGGGGTCCCCAAACCTTCTTCCGTGCCCCTCACGTTGTTGTCCTCTCCTGCACCCTCTGCGACGGGCATCGCACTGCTAGTCTCTTCTCCTCCACTTCGCCTGTTGAACATACCCTTCCAAAACCACACGACGGCCTCTACGCCATTACGGTTGTACATCACGCCTGCAGACAGCTCCGGGTCTTGCTGCGGGCTGGATCCTACGGCCCTCATCTCGGTTGGCTCGTCAATTATGGATCCAATGTCTTCGGGGATGGTGCAGTGGCCCTCGATGTTTGCTTCCACGACCTTGATGAACAGGTACAAGAACACGATACCCGCACCGATGACGGAGAGCAGCGCAATGGTGCCAGGGTTACTAAAGAGGGCGAGCAGGACGCACAGCGGGTAGTCCCCATAAGTCTGTCCCGCGAAAACGACCACCAGCACAGCGCCTGCGACAATGAGGGCCACACCAACAATGTCACGCCAGGTGAAACGTTCTTTGTTGAGCAAGGGCGCAACAATGACGTTGGTAACGAGAGATATGGCGCCCAGCGGGGCGGTGAGTGATTGAGGGGCAAACTTGAGAGCAATGAAGTTTAGAACGTTGGCGAATATGAACACGATGAGACCGATAAGCCATATCTGAAGGCAGTGAAGCAGTACAATGAAGACCGGAGTAGTTAGTTCCATGAAAGCGGGCCGGCGGGGCAAGTTTTAGGAAAAATGAGGCCGGCGAAGCAGGAAAAGCCTCAACTCACCGGATTCTTTGCCAAGTCCTTGATGTCCAGCGTGGACACGAGCCTCTTTGCCTCCACTTGCTCAGCTTCCTCCTTCGTAAGGTCCGCTCTGAGCCCATTGGGCCTCCTATCTTCCGAAATCGATATCCTAAGGCGTCCCCCGTCGGGCAGATCCACACTGACGTCATACAACTCCTGCCCCGCAGAGCGCCACAGGCTCTGTGGCGTCGACCTGGCGCGGTGGATGATGTGCGGGCCGGACGCGGAGCCGTGGAGCCGTCCCAAGTTGGGATCTGTGGCAGGGCGCGACATAGGGAGGTGCGGGCGCTCCACAATATACTCAAGCGTGCCCACGCCCGGGACCTCGACGAAGCGTGAGGACGTCTTTCCCACACCGAGACCCACGGGCGGTTGCAGAGGGTACGCCGGGGCCGACATGCTGACGGACTTGGTGTGGCCTCTGATGGGTGCGCTCGATGTGCGAGACACGACGACAGGCTGCCCATCGACGACGGGATCGGGCTCGGACGGTTCGTCGTCGTCGGCGCAGCCGGACCTTCCCTCGATGACAAAGTCGACCGATTTCCGAGGCCGCGCGTCGGCGTCGCGGATGCGCTCGATGGACCGACGCAGCTCGATCGACCCATGCTGTGGGATTCCCGCATCGGCAGAGGCGAAGCGGTTCCGCGTAACGAGGACGCCGGCTTCGACGACTTGGCCGTCGGGTAAAGTGATGGTGGTGCGCGTCGGGGACGGCGGTGCGCGGGAGGACTGCTCACCAACGGAGGCAGAGAGGGACTCGGCTGAGGAGCTGTACCGTTTCAGCGCGGAGGGAAGCGGGTTGCGCAGGGAGCCGCGTTTGGGAGAGTAGCGGTTTGGCGAGGGTGGGCCGGCAACCGAGAGATTCGAGGTCATGCGGGTTTCGATAGCGGGGAGGGTTGCAGCAGAAGCAGAGGGGGAGAGGGGCACAGAGGGGAGACGAGCGACGACGGTGTCGGTTTCAGCGGGAGCGGTTTCGGGGGAAATTCCAGCGGCGTGGTCCACTGCAGCAGATTCGGGTGCGGGAGCGGACTGGGGCTCTCCAACGGTTTCGGAGCTCGTGGCGGCGGACCCTGAGCCGGCTGCTGCGTCGGCCTCTTCGACAGCGGCAATAGCATGGTCTACAATCTGCTTGACACGCTCCATGCCGTCTTGCGCGGCGTCCTCCTCCACCGGCACCGGCCGCTCGTCTGCCACGTTGTACGCCGGGGCGGGGCTTGACGGCGTTGTGGGGACGTCCTCGGGCGGCGTGGGTGATGTTGCTGATTTGTGTCGCCGCTCGTCGAGCTTTGATCGGATCGTGCGAAGCACCCCGCCGGGCCCGTGCCAGAAATGGTGGGACCGCGCCGCGGCGCCGCCGTCGTGCTCGCTCCACGCGCGGGAGGACCTGCGTTCTGCCATTTCGACCTCCTCGCGCTTTTCGAGGCGCTTGCGGAGTGCGTACTTTTGCAAGTTGAGGCCCAAGTTGGTGATGGTTGCGCCGCACAAGGTGATGACGACACCGATCCAGATGGAGTCGTGGTAGTTGACATCACGGCACTGCGACTCGCCCAGCTCGGCGACGAGCTGGCACGAGGCGTGGTTTTCGCACGGGTCGTTTTCGTAAATGAGCACGCTGCATGTCAGTCCGGTCTCGATCCCGCCGCAGCAGGCGTAGTTGGAGCCCGGGGTGCTGGGGCCAATGAACTCCTAATAATCGGGGGGGTTAGATTTGGGGTTAAGACGATTGTCATGCGCCTGCGTTCTTCCAACGGATGCACAATCGCATCCGTTTTCCGACATCCATTCGACAATCCACCATGTCTCCCGTACAACCCGTCTCCCCGGCAGATACGCAAACGCGGCCAGCTCCAGTCACGCAAGAACACAGCGTCAATCCCTGGCACTTTTTTTGCTCAATGCAATCATGTTGGAGTTTTCTACGAAACTGATTTCCTTGGCATATGCTTCATTGGATCATTCCCCAGTTGTAGGCAGCCGGGGCCTCGATAGATATTGGATCCCCTTTGCTCGACTTGCAAATTCCGTTTCCCTCGATGCACGCTCGGAGTTATGGCCTCGGCCAGCGCCTTGCGGCGCTTAGGCCTCGGTGCTCGGTCTTCCGTACTTTGCACTCCAGACCTCGCAAGTTGACTCCACTCCCCTCGAACCTCCGCCTTCGCTCCGTTTCTCGTTCCGTTCGTCTCGCTTCAAATCGAAACCCACCAAAGACACATCGCACGTTGTCGAATCGCAGTATGCGGGGGAGCAGAGCGAGTTGAGGTAAGCCGTAGCATTGGTCACTTCTGGAGGGAAGGTCCTGGGACTGTTGAGCGAAACGCCCGCGGCGAGCTGTCTCTGGTAGTAGACGTAAGCCGCGCAGTCCGATGGGCGAGAGCAGATATTGTTTGCCTTTACAGCAAACTTGCATATGCCCGATTGGCACAGGAAGGATCCGGGCTGAGAAAGGGTTGACAAAGAGCGGGGGGTGGGGAAGTGTGCGGGTGTGTGTATTTCCGGGAAAATGGGAGAGTCGTTGGAAGGGTAGGAGCGGTAGTGGGAGAGAGTAAAAAGTGGGGAAAGAAGGAGGGGCAGGTAAGAAGGGAGGAAGGGGCATCTATCAGGAGACCACCTCTGAGCATCGGAAAGCGAGCGGGAGACGCACCCTGTTCGCGGCATCGCCCTTGACATTTGCGTTGAGAGCGAAACAGTCCTGGTCCGCGCGACAGGAGACGGATTGGGCAGATGCGGCCGAGGCAGCGAGGAAGGCGAGCAGCAGCCACAGGGCGGGCGAGCGTGGCCCGTGCATCGTGGGGCGGGGGTGGGCGATGGGGATGTAAGCGTGGGCGGGCGGGCGCTAAGGCGAGTTGAGGTGAGGTGTCCGGACTTTCGCAAAGTGCGGCGTGAGATTGCGACCAGGGTATTCACGTTCAACCGACTTTCCACCCGCTGCAAAAAAATGCTAAGTGTGTACCTGTACGACAGGGAGCACTTACCTGCTAACAAAAATTACAATATGGGTGCTGCGTATTCCGTCTGTTGCGAGGCGATGCAGGGACGCATATACAGCGTAAACTGCTGAAAACCGAGAACAGAAAGGAACCCTCACTGCCACTACCAATCCCGACTCTGCACAACTGCCTGTAACTGCCCAACGATTCCATTTGAATTTAGTGACTGCGTTTGTCTCGAACTAAATTAGGCTAAACGTCTTTGCACTCTAATTCATCTTTTTGCGCCGCCAATTGCTTCTGTCTCCCTCTTCGTTCGGTAAAAGGTACAAAACTTCACCGCCCCGAAATTATTTACAGTAATACATCAAACCTTTTCTATTGCTCTCATCGACTTGTATAAAGCTCTGCAACCGTATCGCACCACCGTCGAATCAAATTTAACATCTGCTAGGCCGAGGGGTGAAACAATTGTGGGTCGACCATGTGTATTTGCCGACGCTGTCTGTTGGAAACGTTGACGGGACAGCGAACCTCACCCCGACATGATGTCGAGGTTCGGTGGCGTGTGTCAGGTCTTGAAAGGAGTGCCACACGTTTTAAAGCAATGTGGGGTGGTGTATGTATTATCATTCTTTCTATAAGACCGAAGTTTGAGAAACGGTTGGGCACTTGAACCTCCATCTGCCAGAAGTGGTGTGCAAGCGAACGTGGGAATCGGGCATGGGAATCCCACGTGTAAACTGACAAAGGCGCACCCATTATATCCGGATATAACGTACGAAGTAGCTCTATCGCGCTATCTGATCGGTGGTCTCTGTTGCGAACGCAACAAAGTCGGTGAGTTGCGGTGCATCCTTGATATATACGAGCGTGTCCCCGAAACGTGTTCGGTTGAAATGCGAGGGGCTCCTCGCATTGTTCGCATTGTATCGTGCTCGTGCCGTTCCGTTGCACAGCCGGGTACATGGGGCCTTGTCAAATCAGTTTATGAGAAACGAAACCCCGCAGCAACCCCGCCACATGTCCATTCATCTACTAAAGTACTATATACAAACACACAAACACACACACACGCCTGCGGGTGTCCTTCACGAGCTTCTGACGTCGCTCGCGCGCCAACATCCCACACCGCACGACCCACATCCCACATCCCCCATCCCACATCCCCCATTCCAAGCCCCACTTCCCTTTCTCACATCTCCATCGCATCCCCGCCCTCCTCCTCCTCGGCCGCGCTCGCAAACCACGCCGGATTGCCCAACCCGCCCAACTCATCGTCCATCGTCGCCGTCAGCGCGTAGGGCCGCACGACCGCCGCACCGTCCTGTCCCACAACGCCGCCCACCATCGCGAGGGCGGCCGCTTCCCCTGCTCCGGCTCCTGCCCCCGCGCCACCCCCTGCCCCCGCCCCTGCTCCTCCCCCCGGCGGTCCAGCCCCTCCTCCTGCGGCCACCCCCCCGGCGCGCTCGACGACCTGCCCGCCGTCGTCAAACTTCTCGGCCAGCACGCGGAACCGCATGTGGTCGTTGTGTCCGAACGGGTACTGCCAATCCGGGTCGTCCGGGTCGCCGTCGGGGGGCACCCAGATCCATTTGGACGTTTTGGCGTCGCTGGAGGGGGTTGCGTGGGTTGGGTGGAGTGTGTGTGGTGAGGTGATTCGGGGGGGNGGGGAGGGATGATCATGGTGCCGTGGTAGGGAGGACAATTAAGACGGGGAGAGGTGGGGGTGTGCGTGTTATGCAGTCGGAGAAACCGAGATGTGAGCCAGTTCAGACCGAGCATGAGGGGAACGTGAAAACGGAGTCATGGAGAAGAATGGGTTGTCATGGAACGAGGCGTGCCAGATGAGTCATCCATTGCGGGAAGGGAATGTGTTAAGAATCAAGAAGTTGAAGAGGGATGGGAGTTGCGAGGACATCGGATGATATGGATCACATATGACAAATCGTGACATTTACGTCCATCCCAACGGTGGTGAGCAAAATCAAAGAAACCAAGACCCGTCAGCTGCCACAAAAGCCACAACCAGCATCCAACAACAGCACGCACTATCTCGTCCCCTGCGGAAAGCAATTCTTTGGCACCGTGATATCGTCAAAGAACCCCATCGTGATGCGCAGGCCCCACTCGCCCTGGGAGTGGACGCGGCCGTGCAGGATCTCGTCGATGAAGGGGCGGAAGACGACGAGACGGAATTTGGCTGGGTGTGGAAGGGGTGGGGTGGGGTGGGAAGAAGTGTTGCGTGAGGAAAAGAGGAGCATCCATGGTGTTGGAAGTCGACCCAAGGCAGGACAAAGGTAGATTCTTCGTCTCGCAAGCTGCGAGATTCCTGACATGCTCCCCGGGTTCAAGTTTTCCCACGCAGTCAGGCACTCGTTTCTGTATGTGTCGCACACCCCGGACTTCATGAAGTCCTGTTCATTCCAGAACTCTCATGGGGTTTCCATCTACCGTCCTGCGAAAATCATCACACCTGAGTCTCCCATAATGTCAGGCCGTCGATGAGTGTCCATCTCGCACGCTATGAACATCCTCGAGTCAGTTTCAAGTTTCAATCAATGCAGCGAAGCAGTCCTAGACAACCCATTGTCCACACGAGAAGAGTCCACGCATCCATTCCCTCTAGACAGCAGTGCGACGCTTGAAAACTGTCCAGTGCCATCGTCTATGCGTCGAAAATCCTCGCATCCTTCCCTCCACTAGCAGGACGACCCCCACCGACTGCGACCACGCACTTGGACACGAATACGACCCGTCGGCAACCGCATGTACAATGGGGTCTCCAACCTCGAGCAGGTCGAACACGCGGATGCACAGCCCTACGTTGTGCAGCACCCTGTTGGCGTACTTGTCGTTAATCTGGTGGGTGATTGCGTCGTTTCGTGGCTGCGCGAACTGCACGGGCGGCACGCGGATGATGTCGCGGATCACGGACAGCACGAACATCGGGCGCAGGGGAGAGGGCGAGAGGGGGGTATAATGAGAAAGCGTGACTGTGGTCAGCAATCTGAGCTAATGCGAAGAACGGGACAGTCGACATGACAACGTGGACTCGAGAACCTCTGCAACACTCAAACGTGACATTGCCACGGCTACGTCTTATTGCACTTCAATGCTATTGCATATACTCCCATAAAGCCAACTATAATGAGACATGCCTCTACAACAAATGGTGAAACAACAAAGCATTCTGACAGTCGCCTCAGAAATAATTCACAACCGCTGCAATAGCACCGACCCAGTGCCAGACGCGGGTATCGTCGTCGGTCAACAACCCACTCTGGATCAACCCAACGTCAGATATGGCACTCACCCTCTCGGAGCGTGTCCCAAAACTTCTTGAGCTCACCCAGCGCGTCCTTGAGCATCTTCTTGAACTCTTCGAGGTTCTCCTTGATGATCTTGATCGCCGCCGTCCAAATATCTGTGTGAGATCAGATACGCCGGCGTGTGAGAAAATTTACACAAAGCACATCCAACACCGCATTCCGCCTTTAACAAATGCAATGCAAATGATCCTCACCTTCAAGCCACGAAATAACACCCGCAAACCACTGCGTCACGCCCTCCCAGAACGACAGCGCCTCCTCGGCCTCTTCGGGCGACATTTCCTCGAGCCCGTCCATGGCCTTTTCGCACAACGTGTCCACCCGGCGCTTCATGTCCTAAAATTGCGTCATCATTCTTGCTCGGTTGCGCTTGAACTCCTCGGGAGTCTGTTTCGCCGTCGCAAGCTCCCGGGCTCGTCAAGACTCGTTTGTGCGGCGCCGAACGGATTTATTCCGTCCACGAACGCAGAGGCTTGGGGTAGAACGACGCCTGGGATGCGATGCCATCTCGTGCCGCATGCGCAGTTAAAATGTCCAAGGTCGATGACCGACAGTGCGTGCAAATGGTAACAACATTCATTTGAGCGTGGCATCTGGCACGATTGATACTACACGCGCTCACAGTCACTCACCGCATCCGCCCTCGCCCTCGCCCTGTTCCTGCCCCCACCTGCGCGGTTCCACTGCGGTGTTGGGACGGCGCACAGGGGTCGGCGCCAACGAGACGGAGCACCATGGCGGACCTGCTTGGGGTGCGTTTTCGGGCGCCGCGCCGTGGGTGTGGTTGGACTGGGTGGCAATTTGAGTGAGCGTGGCCGAGATGCGGTGTGGTTCGAGGACTTGGGCCTGGGTTCTAAATATTGTCGTTTGGGCTTAGATGGACTTAGGGTGGTAAGAGTAAGTTAAGCTCGCAAAGGTACTTAAGGGTGTACATATATAATATTTACTGCGTTATTATGCAGGTGGAACTGGCATTTTAGTCACTGTGTGAAGAAGAGGGTGGATCAGCCCTCATCGCTTCATTCGCCTGTCTTAAGATTTTTTTCCACACCAGCCCGGACCACGTGACGCTGTTCGCGCTGTACGAAGAGATCCGGCTTCCGCGTGTGCACTCGATTGCGGCCAAGTCGCATAATATTGCGCGGTACCAGGCTGCAAAACAACAAGCTGGAGATATGGTTCGGCAGGCTCGTCTTTATATGCGGTCACGGAGTATGTATAGGAAATGAATGTGGTCAAGGCTGTCGAGAGGGATTGAGTCCGGCGGTGTGAGTGGGGAAGCGTGGAGTAGTGGGAGATGTTCGGGTGATGGAGTTGACGGTCAGGTCTGGGTCGAGACTATGCATTTCACAAGTCATGGCCACTTTTACTCAACGAAAGCTCTTTGTAATTGTGTAATTCTGAGCCTATGTATGTTGTTTTTGTCGCAGCAGAGTTTCTCTGTCTTGTATTACCCTGACGAGTTACTCCAAACCATCCAAGTCTGATCTCGCGAATCAGCTCGGAAGTTGGAGAAAACGGCGAATCAAGATCCCACAATTGGCAGTGGTTCCGTGTCCATTTGAGTCGGTTAGTTTGTAGATATGCGTTATTTTCCTAGTCACCGTCATTCAGCGTGCTGGATGTTGCACTTTGAGCAGATATTCGCAAAGTATGTCGTGCGGTTCAAGGCGTTGGTTGTCGAGGGAACTAGTAGTGAGTATGTATGGATGTAGCTTTGCCGATTTCGATTTGTCCTTCCGTCCGAAAACATCGTACAAGATAATAAAGCCTAACGCTCACATTTAGCCTTCTCAGATCGCCATCTGGTTTGTTTGGGTCCGAGAAGGATCGATGAATGGGCTCCCAACCGCAAGGAGGCACTGTGACACTCTTGAGAGGGACCTGCGGAGGAACAGGAAAGCAAGGCATCTAGCAGGCGCGGGCAAGCGCAACAGCAAGAGCGCCAAGGGGCCGGAAAGGAGAAGAGCCTCGCTTGAACAGAGAGAGCGCGGCGCGAGCAGAGCGGAGGAAGGACTGGACTGTGTGCGGAGGGTTAACCAGCAAGAGCACGAACAGGACAGGATTGGGACCGGTCGGAACCGGCAAGTGTGAAGGCGAGGCAGAGAGAGAAAGGCAAGGGAATAGGGAGGATTGGCACCGCGGAGACGAAACCAGCGGTAGCCGGTGGGGTGAAGCGGAGTCGGCGAACGGTTGTTTCCGGACTCTGACCGAGCAGGGAATGGCGACCTTTGTGGTTGATGGGGGAACGGGGTTCGTGAGGGGTAGGGATGCCGTTGGAGGTGCGGTTGGAGGTGAAAGGGGAGTTGTAACCAGGTGGGATGGACAGACAGACGGCGAGGGGTTAAGCAGCAGCGGGTATGGCAAGCGTGCTCCGCTGCGGAGAGCGGATAGTGATGCTGTGCCCCGGTGGAACGGCAGAGGGCGCGATAGCGGAGTTGCTCGAGGAACGGAGACGGAGGACGGCGCCTTACACGCAGACACAGCTTATGGAGCAGGGGATGTGAACGCCCAACTCTCGCCACACCCCACGTCGCATTTCCATTCGCTGCAGCTTGGGGCGCCGTCTGCTGCCGATACTCCACTCTCCACTCTCCACTCCAAGAACCCCGATGCCCACTCTCCTGGACAATCCCCCGGGAGAAGAAAGTCGTCATGGCTACCGTTCTTTTCCTCGCTTTCCTCGCCGTCGCTCTCCGCTCCTGCGTCGGAATCCTCAGCCCTGCCATCTCCTCTATCACCTCAAAACTCAACCCATCCGCCCCACCAACACTACACTGCCTACACTTCCTACCCCGCCACGCCTGCACTCCACTCGCGCTCCTCTTCAGGCTCATCTTCCCTCACATCTCACATCCCTTCGGCCTCCTCGCTCCCTTCCATCCCTACCCACATCTCCCCACTCGTACCACAACGCACCCGCCCTGCACGCTCATCCTCGTCCTCACCATCCCGCTCCCGCTCCAACCCGTCGTTCTGGCCGTCGCCTCTGTCCTCGCAAACGTTTCGGCATGACGTTCTTACCAATCTTGACCTTCCAAACTCACCACCAGCATTCAAACCCCGCCGCGCGTTTTCTCCTGCCAGGTGGGGCAGAGACAGAGACCGTGACCGTGACCACCGCGCCAGTGAGGACTCCCCCCGCTCCCCCCGAGAGGGCCGCCCCGTCTGGACACCCTCCACCTCAGCTCATGCCGAGTCCATCCAGAACCCGCCCACCGACCCGCCGTCCCCGAGGCCCGGGCCCTGGTCCCGGGTCTTTTCGCGGCACCGCCATCCCCATCCCCAACCGCCCGTTTCCACATCTCTGTCGCCGACATCTCCCACATCACCAACATCGCCATCCTCATTTACATCTCCCTTATCGCCCACAGACACCGTACCTCCCGTTATGCCCAACGAAGGATGGAATCACGGCGGCGACGGGGGGGCGCCGGGTGGCAGCGCCCACATTGGTTCAAGTGAGTGTTCAGCATCTCGTGTCTGTTGGTGTTTCAAGCCAAGAGTTGGGAACCTGCCGCGGATAAGTTCAAGTCCTCATCAGTGGAGCCATGGTATATCAGTGCAGTGTCAACAGGATGGGGCATTCCTTGGGGGGCACTCTTTGTTTGCAGTTCGGACACGATACGGATCGTTTTGTCGTTTTATTTGACCATCTCAGCTCACCCTCAACTTCTCACACTCCCACCATGATAAGGACAATTTCATCCCCTCCGCCCGCGTGCGTCCAGTATTCCCCACCTACCCTCCCTCTCCACCTTAGCGCCACTCTCTCCATTCCCCGAAACGCCCATTTCCCATCCTACCTCGCCATTGGACCCACCAATCCCAACACCACCCACACCAACAACACCCCCTACACCGCCTCCCCGCGCGTCGCGGTCGTCTCGCATTGTGTCGCCCCGCCACAACCGACGCGCACCTTCGCCTGGGCCATCCTCGCCGCGCGCACATACAAACGAAACAAAGTCGTCACCGGCCCCGTCGCCGCCTCGCGCGCGCAGCGCGGACTCGCACTGCACGCCGCATCCGATCGCCCCGCACATAACGGGACGTAATCCTCACCGCCGCCATGGCAGGCCGCTCACAGCGACAGCATCCCCACCGGCTTCGCGATCAGCATCGCTCGACCCACCTTCTAAACCCGAAGCTGCGAATGCCACTGCCTCCGCGCCCACTCTGACCACCGCAACTGCTCCTCCGCGTCCTCCTCGCCCACTAAGCCGCTCGCGGAGCGCAGGTTCCGCATCAGCGTCGGACATCGGCGGTGTCCCTGCCGTCACCGTGTCGTCCGCCAGCACCTCCTCCACAGTATACCCATCGGCGCTGTCCACACCCACCTCCCTGTCTCTCCCATACCCTTCCCCCAGGACGTCGTTTCCTTCATCCACGTTCCCAGCCTCCTCCTCTTCGCGGCCCGTCTCGTCGTCCTCCCTGTCGCTTTCTCTGTCCTTCTCGTACGGTACCGCTGCAACAACCCTTGGTGGGACCTCGGGTCGGCCAGCCAGAACGCCCAGAGCTGGCCGCTCGGTCAGCGTCGCCGTCGCCGAGCAGGCCGGGTTCCGCGCGCTTGGGCGGATGGACAGCGCTTTGGGGAGGCAGGCCGCCGGGCCATTCCCCAGCAAGAGTATGCCTGCGGAAGCACCCCCCGCTCGGCCCAAAGACCCCCGGTTTCCCACTTTGGTGACGGACTTTTCGCGGCGCGAGAACACGCCTCATTTGGAGTGGGTCTACAAGGACCAGTTCGGGCCCCCGGCGACTGGCCGCCCACCGTCGCCTGTCGCTCCGCTCCCGATGGGGGGGTCGCTCGATAGGTCGGCGAGGTTGCAAAGGTTGCGCAGGCCCAGTGGCGGGACCGGGAGCTTCAGTTTCACATCTGGAGCTGGAGGTGGTGACCCGCACAGAATATCCATAGAGTCCCGCGCCAGAGGGTTTTTGGCCGTTTTGGGCGGTGGTGGAGGTAGCGGAGCTGGTTCAGCAGACGAGACGACCAGTGGAGGGTCTGCACGGTCTAGCAGGGACAGCTGGGCGTCCGTTGGAGGTGGTGGCGCAGGAGGTGGGATGTGGGAGGCCCGGCGGTCGTCGGTTGTCGGCAGGGCGCCGAGTCTGAGCCTCTTCAGAGGTCGGGGTGGTGGTGGCGACGTGCAGACCCAGACTCCGACGAGCCCCATTGCTGGAACGGGTCGCAGAGACGTGGGGGTCAGACCAAAGTCCTTCGACGAGGTTTCTGTGTCCAATGCTGCGCAAAATGCAACCTCGCTTACAGGGGGCGCTGCTCCCCCGTCGCCTCTGTCGGCGCGCAAGAACAGGCCGCCCGGTCCTGGAGCGGGAAGCAAGGGTGCTGGCGGCGGACTGTCCTTCGCGGGAGATAACGTTGTGTACGTGAAGCGGTGGGGCGAGTCGGACGATTGGGCAGGGTACGCAGCGGATAACGGACGCGCAGCTTGGGATATGAATGGATGGGAGGTATGGAAGTCCGAAAGCGGAGGTGGAGGGGATGATGGGATAAATTGGGTGGAAAGGATGCGTATGGGCATGAAGAAGTTAACGCAGCAAACCAAGATGGCGGGGGTCGATTTGGGGGGTAAGGTGTGTGGACGCCTTGATCTCGGTGAATGGTGCGACGAACATTGCTGACTCCTCTCGTGCTTCCATGCAGGTGTTCAACCGCCGCCGCCCGCCGCCCGATCTATACTCGTTGCTTTTTGGAAGGGAGAGATCGGAGCGCCACTTGCGTGAAGACGACGAGTTCACCCGAGTCGTTGCAGCACGGTTCACACGGGTTGCCACAAGGGGATATCCGCCCCCACCAGACCCCACGCCGACAACAGACGAATGGCCCATTTATGACGACTTCACACCTAACGAGATGCGCAGGTTCAATTTGGTCCGCGTGGAGGTGCGCCCTTCAACGCCTGTGCGGAGCGCATCACGTCTTGCCCAGGGAGATACCGAGGTGCAGTTTGTTTCGGCACCGGGAAGTCCGACCACGTCTATGCCCACAACGGCGTTCCATACGCCCAGCGGGTCACCGGCCAAGACAGGAACTGGCGGTGGTGAACGCACCCCTACGGCTTTGCCAGGCGCTTTGGGTGCATCTGGAAGTTTGGCTGGGTCGGTTGCAGGCTCGCGTGAGTCGCGGACTGGCCTGGGTGCGATTACGTTGGCCATGGGAAAGTCACCCTCGTTCGGAAGCAGTGGCGCTCCTCCCGGATCGTCCCCCTCACCGACGCGTTTAGCTGCACTGCTACGGCACGGGTCGCAGGCGGGCCGTGATAAGGAGAGGGAACGGGAGGAAAACGAGAGGCGGTTCGAGGAGCTTGTGAGAAGCAGCAAGACGGCGTGGGAGGTGACGGTGATGAGCGATGAGGAGGATGCAGACGGAGCAGTTGGTGGTGGAGACGATGTTGCCCCGAGCTCCCCTCAGTGGGACCAGAGGGAACCGCAGAGATCTCTGTCTCTGCGAGTTGGTGGGTCGGGTCGGCTGGGTGAAATCGACCTGGCGGATAGGGCGAGTCGCACGGGCAGCCGGACCAGTGAAAGCAGGGCTAGTGGGACGGGCACTGGGGCGGGGATCTCGCAACATGTGGAGCCAGACGAAGACCGAAGGAGTCAGAGGACAGTGTCTTCCGGTGGTGCTGGTGTGGTCGGAGACTCGGGATTTGGAGACATGTTTGGTGGCGGGAAGGGGAAGGACGTTGTGAGGTTGGTTTCCAGTGGTGGCTTGGCGGCAGGCAAGGCGTGATTTGATAGAGAGATTGGAGAGTCGTCGGTACCGCACAGGCGCTGATGGGACTGAGAAACCCCTCTTCCCCCGTACTCAATTTGGACACTACGCACAGAAGAACACGAGCACTAGAGGGGATGTACATAGCTGTTTCGGTGCGCCGGCATTGACCTTGCGGAGTTCGCAGTTTGAAGTCACCCCAAGCATCAACACGAATTGTAATTATAAAGTTGGTTTATGTCGAACACTTTGTAATCTTATCATAATATGTGTAGTAGCAACTTTTCCGAGATCGAAGTGCATTGAGACAAGGGCATCCATAACTCAAACGGCAATGTCATAAATATCTGGGGTATTGCTTTGGGGTATACCTTTGTAAAGTCTTCCGGCTACTCCAAATCGGTGCGAACAAAGTATCCGCCCTTCTCAGGCGTTGTCAACGTGCTACACGCAAGCGTGGATAATTTCATTTTTTCAACTGTTCGCCGAGAGAAGTGGGGTCCAAACCAAACTCACCCGAATTCAATTCCTCCTGAAAATCGTCCAAGAACCTTGATTAAATCTCCTGCATTGACAGTGAGCTCATCCCTCCTTTTTCGCTTTATTGACACCTTTGCGGAAATTGTTTCAGTGGGTCGTGGTTCTTGTGGCATTGGTACGTTTACTGGGCACGCCAATCTGCAAAGAAATTTGTCAAAAGAAAACAAGCTCTTCACCTGACCAACCTACTCACAAAATCTCTTGAAGCACTGCCTCAATTACCTTAAAGCTTGGACGGTCCTCCGGTTCTGGTGCCCAGCACTCCTCCAGCAATTCCTTCAATCTCTCTGGCATCTCCACCACCATGGAGTTCAGACATGGCCGTAGGTCCCCATCAATGATTCGTGTCCAAAGACGTGCATCCGGGACATCCCCAAAAGGTCTTTCGAGAGTCCAAATCTGCAACAAGAGCGTGTTGCTCTGTGAAAACCAGCAAGGCACATCGTGTGCACCCACCTCGTATGCTGTCATCCCCATTGCATATACATCTCCCTCTTTGCTGCTCTTGTGCTCCAGCAGCCTTTCTGGGGGCATCCACCGTGGCGTCCCCACCCTTTCGGATGGGTCCGTTCCCTTGGGAGCCGCTGCACTCTCCAGCTTGGCGTACCCAAAGTCACACACCAAGCCACTGCCATTATCCCGAACGAGGACGTTGGAAGCTTTAAGATCAGCGTGGACTATGCCGACGCCGTGGAGATAGGACATTCCTTGGGCGACATCAAGCATCTGAGGTAGGGTGGGACGAGTTGTAAATGCGACACGTTGTTGGAGGTGAAGAGTGAACATACCAGCTTAATCCGCTGATATGTTGTCGTGGGGACGGTCCGCAAGTAAGAGAGAGCAGTTCCATGTTTCATGAATGGAGACACGATGAAAGGGAATGTGGTAGTTAAGCAGGCCCCCGAGAGCGGGAGCACGTTGTCATGTTTCAAGCTTGACCAAATCTCGATCTCAGAGGCAAAAGCCTTTAAAAGATATGGACGGAGTGTCAGTCCATCGTGGTGTTCAAGATGACGGCACAAAACTCACGGTGTACAGGTCCCGACCCATGTCCCCACGAAATACCCGCTTCAGAGCGACTTCATTCCCCTGCCACATGCCACGGAACACTTCTCCGTATCCTCCACGGCCAATTAACTCTTGGAAAGTGACATGCTCCTCTTGGATCCATGGGGTGTCCAGTGGTTGCTGCCCGGGGGTCGCAAGGAGGTCAGCTCTGGGCCGAGGCGAGTTGCGCACGAGCGTGTGAGGCAAGAAATGCGGGGAAGGAGGTGGGGGTCGAACGACAGCTCACAAAATCTGGTGCAAATTGTTGATGATCTCCTCAGGTGTTGGTAGGGGGACGCCCATCCGGCCAATACCAGCGTCGCAGCGCCCTAACAAGGCAACAAGAGATTCCTGTGCAGTGCCTTCCTCCCTGAGTCGTTGCATTGTAAGCCCTCCAGACCAGATCTACGAGTTGCACAATAGAGCACCCGGTGTCAGGAATTATTGCCCATAAGGGAAAAACTTGCGGTCGGAAACACCTACCTGTATCGCAATCCTTGCAAAGCTCACGATGTCGCTTACAAATGGATACGCCAGCTTGCGTTCATTGTGCATTTTGACGAGAAGGGCTTCCATAAGTTTATCGGGGTCAGTGACAAAGGAGCTCAAGGCTCCAGTGGCGCAGGATTCCCTGGCGTCGTACGCAAAGCCAAATGATGAGATAATGGCGTGCCCTTGGTCGTCGATCACGATGAGACGGGCGTGGAGGTTAGTGTGCGCAATTTTGTGGTCGTGAAGGTGGCGGATTCCTTTGGCGATTTCGATCATCTGGTGTTGTGAAAACGCCGGGTGGTCGGAGGAGGAGTGAGTCGAGTAGTCGTGGCAAGAAAAAATCGTGACGGGTTGCCCTTGTGACGACAACTCACGAGTCGAATCTTGTCACGTGGGCCTGGTTTGAAGCGGTGCAGGTACTCGAGCAAGCTGCCGTTTCGCATCAACGGGGATATCATGAATGGCTGGCATGCATCGAAGCAGACACCGTAGAACCGGAGAATATTGGGATGAGCGGGTATTGTGGCCCAGGTGAACAACTCGCTCGCAAAGGCCTTATTAGGAAGCTTCATTTTCGAGCACATTCATCGCGGCAAAAAACGAGCCGTCATCCACTCACTGCCGCGTGGTCCAGTTGCGAGAGGATCTTGATCCCCACTTCGACATCCCGTTGCCATACCCCGCGATACACGTGACTGTAGCCACCGAACGCAATGTAGTCGCCAAGCGCCACGTCACGGACGTTAATATTGCCTCGCACGCCCGGCAAGAGCTCTGGCCACCTCCTCTTGCCCGCGCTCCAGTTGTTTTCGATGTCCGGGTCGCCGGTTCGTTTGAGCACGGGTGATGGGAGATCGTCCTTGTCCTTGCGTGCGTGTTGGGGTGGGCCCGAGTGCGAGATGATTGGCGTAGAGGTCTCGAAGAGGGTTGTGTCCGATGCCATGGATATGGAGATGCTCTTGGTCGTGCCGGTAGGGGCTTCTTGATCGTTGTGGGACAAGCGCGATCGCGCGGAAATGAGCATTTTTTCGATGCAGCAGTAGACTCAGATGAATGAATTCAATCCAAAGGAAGGCTCCCCGACTTGACCACGGCAGACTGCCTGGGAACGGCCCCAACTCTTCCCGCTCCAGGACAAAGAATCTTTCCAGTCGATGTGGTCGTTCAGGCGAATGGAGTCCGCTCAAATTTAAGCCCCAAGCGCTCCCCCCGTCGCCGATGCGACTGGCACCCCACACGGTCACAACGGAAGTGACATACCCCCACCATACGACGAGCTCCCACCGTCATATGCCCAGATCGGCGGAGAGGTGAGAGATTGCTTTCGTCCCGCGAACCCCCAGGCCGGGCACTCCACGTCACTCTGACCTACTTATGACGAACAAGGCCGCGCTTCCGCTGACCCCTGGGGCGCATCTCAAACTCCACCCGCCCAAGGGGCAACCGCGGCACGCAATCTACTGCGGAGGGGATCACGTCGTCTGGTACAATATATACAAACTAGGAGGGACCGACTCTCCCATCGAAAATTGCAGCCTCGCTCAGTTCATGGCCTCGGGGGGGCGTCTTGAGGTCATTTCCGATAGTGCAGACTCGCGGTACTCCGGGGACCAAGTGTGGACCGGGCGTTGCGGGCGGCGGAGTACGGGAAACGGAAGAACAAGATGTCTGTGGGCGGTGACGTGCCTGAGAAGGCGAAGGGTGTCGGACCGGTGGAGTTCGTGGACTGGTGCTTTGGGAGGCAGTCGTTGAAATCGAGAGGACTAGGTGGAGCTCTGGGCTGAGAAGATGCATGAATCAGGTTCGCGTGTGCGAATCATGGTGGCAGGAACTCCGGATACAATGGCGAGGTTTTGAGATTTTTGAAGGACTTTTTTTGTTGCTGTCTTCCTCATTGGCAAAAAGAACCGATTCAGTGTGTCAACATAAGCGAGACAGAGTAGAAGGGGTCGCCTGTGGTGAACCATCTAGGTAAACCCTGAATCCAAAAGTCGCAGAATGCTTATTGAGAGACAGCGCAATGAAAAGGCAGCCATCTGTAACTGTATTGTATGTGTCTCCCCTAATACTAAACTATCTTTCCACTCCCCTTCTGCTGCCTCTACACACCCATTCCCTGGAGTGTGTCAATACGGACCTCCCACGCCAACACCCCAACTATTTCCACGCCTACTACCCCACCTCTCAACTACTCTACGCGCCGCGATCTGCATTGACTTCTCCTGTTTAAACTCTGCGGCCCCGACCCCCACGCCAGCTCACCATCGTCGCCACGTCTGCCCCACGTCACCATCCTCTCACTCGCACTGCTGCGCATCAGCATCCGCTGGATTATCGTGCAATTCATGCATTCCGCGGACTTTCACGTGATCCGACAATCCGTATGCAATCTCCCCGATTTTGCATGCCGCCTTCGAACCCTTTTACAGTTGAGGACGGGAACCTCCTGAACCCTCTTCGTCCCCGCACACAAAGAAGGAAGGAGAGGGAAGGTGATTTCCCACGCGATCGCCATCGCCACGTGCGCAACACGGCGCCGGATGAAGCGCGCGATGAGCAGGCTGTTCCACGGGGGCTGGCAGAGGGGACGCGACGACGACGCGGGGCCCGACGCAGGGGGGGCCGCGAAGAGGGGATGGTCGCGCAGAGGGAGGGACGGAGGGGGTGAGAAAAGGTGAGATTGCACGGGAAAGTCTCCGGGTGCGTGCAATCGGGCGGTGCTGATGTGCCCTGTGCCACACCAACTAGGGGTCGGTCGATGGAACACACACGGGCGACGTACCCGCCCCCGCTGCCCGAATTCCCGGACACAAGCACCCGACAGGTCCGCTCTGCGTCCACGTTTGCCGCGCCGGGGGCCCCCGTGGGGAGCGACCGGCGTTGGGCACAGTCCAAAACGGTGGAACCTGAGAGGGGTTCGTGGGGCTCGACGGGGTCGGGGTCGGGTTTGGGAGAGCGGAGAGAGTGGAGCCTTCCACCGGGGGTCAACGCCGTGCCGGCCACCACGTCGGGAGGGTTCCTTGCGCCCCCAGGTCACTCCGCCACCGCACTCCCACTCTCCCAACATCCCCCGGCACCAACAACTACGACAGCATCGACCCCCTTCTTCCTCTCTCCCGACCCCGCGTCCCTTCTCGTGCAAGCCACGCACCACGAGCACATGGGCGACTATTGCCGTGCAAGCATACTTCTGCGCACGGCACTACGACTGGGTCTGGATGCCGACGCGACGCGCAAGGCCCGGTTGCGGATCGCTCGAGACGCCGTGCGATCAGACCCCCCGCGCGTCGACGAAGCGATGCACGAGGTCGGATGGGTCCAGGCGCGGTGGGGTGACGATGACGATGGCGAGTTCAAGGCAACCGTGGAGGAGGTGTGGAAAGTGTCCGAGAGGGTCAAGGCCGACGTGCAGCGGAGGGAGAGTAGGAGTCGGAGGAAAGCCCAGGCGGATCTGCAGAGGAGCGAGAGCTGGAGGCGGAGGGAAGTCAAGGCGGATGTGGAGAATGATGAGGAAGTCAAGGAGGTGGGCAGTGGGGAAGTCGAGGTGGGTTGTTATTTCATGTGGGCGTTGCTGTTGGGTCTTCTCACCATTCCTGTTCACCACCCACTCCGCTCCTCCACATGCCTCACTGGACCGGACCACATCTATTTCCTTCCTCCCACCCCACCCCCAATCACAGCCCAACGCCACCACCCGCCGCGCTTCCTCGGCATCCCTCGTCTCGATCGCCTCCACCGACCCCGGATCTCCCATCGTCATGCCGCCCTCGCCCGACCCCGAGGCGTACCCGGGCTGGACGCGGAGAGCCGAAAGCGGGGTTGTTGCTTGTGGGTGACTGCGTACGTCAGCGTCAACGTCAAGTGTGACGTGGGAGTTGGCATGAGCATGATGGGACAAGGAGGTGGACATTTTCGGGGTTGTTTTCTGTACAATCTATTTTCGTGGTTCTGGGGACGAGGTGGGACGAGAGAAGTGCTGCGTCTTGGATATGGTTGGTCTTTTTTTTTTTTTGTAGGGTGACGAGTAGAAAGAAACAATCAATTTTGTTGCAGTTGAACAATTTGAAGTGGAAGTGGTACCTGCACCGATGGTGGGCAGTCTTCGCCTCCATGAGCTCGACGTCATCGAAATCGGTCCAACCCAGTTGCAACCAACTGCCTCTTTGTTTTGAGGAAGGGCATATCTGCAATCTACTCGTCTTGATCACTACCCTGGAAATCGGTGTTCATGTGGGAACGTCTGAAAAACCGGACTTTTGCTTAAGTGCACTTAAGTGCCATTAAATGCCGCTGCCACTTGATCAAACTTAAATGGCTGTTAAGTGGTTGGGCTGTTACTTAAGTGCCACTTAAGTGGCAGTTGAGAGGCTAAGTGGTCTAATTTGCTCTGCGGCAGGTAGGTGCCACTTGAGCGCCATCAAATACATTTAACTGACGTTACAAGCCAGTAGCTCGCTAAAACTGTTATTGTTTTTGTTTGATACATGTCTCGACAATACAACTGACGTGAAAATAGAAGCTGCGATTTGGGTTCGTTTGTGCCGTGAATTTAGTTCACCCTGCGATAAGTATAAAGGAATCTGTAAAATAGACACGACGAGAAAGCTACTTCCAAAGAAGTTTTCAAACTGTTTGGTAGTTCGTCGCTGAAATGAGTTCGGTGGTCTTCGCAAACGTTGGTACAACTTTTCGAAACTTTTCCTTGAAACCCAAAGGCATCCACTCCGGCGGACTACCGTTTCCGCTCGATCTCTCTTCAATAAGGTGGTTCAAGGGAACCCCTCCTGAACTTCGCCGGAGTTCGCTCGAGTTCCACGAATTCGCACTGTCAACGAGGGCACCATGTTTCAGGGAAAATAGCGCGCATCACTTCGAAAGTTGAGGGAAAACAGTGGCCTAAAACAATTTCAAGTGTGACACTGCCGCTTTTAGGCGATGCGAGTCGCGAAACGCTGCAGCTGTTTGTTAAACTGACTCTGCTCCCACACTTTTCCTGCCGATTACAAATGAGAATCGGTGAGTTGAATTGAGCGCAGAATCATTGATGGATCGCTCTTTGCTCACCGACGTACCGACTTTGTTTCTGGGAGTCCTTCTGTTTTGATGTGAGTCGGTTTGGTCGGAACACCCGTCGTGCGGAACTGCCAAAGGTAATCACACCGGATCTGTTCGACTTTCAGCAGACGAAAAGGTATCTATTCAGCGCGAAGCTCCACATGGGAAGGGGGTTGTGGGGTTGCCAAAGTTCGAAGGTCATTTTAACACCATCATCCCCCGAACAACCAGCCAACCCAAGAGTCTGACTACGCTGTCAACTTTCACCTTGAGAAATCTCTTACCTCGTACTTTGATATCAAGAACGAGTGACACCAGCTCTTCAGGTGACTCACTTGTCCACCTCATTTTAACCTCACAAACATCACTCTGGTCTGCCAGGTGCGCTTCCCCCTTTTTGATTCATTTCTTTTGACACTACCGATAATCTTCGCTCTTTATTTTGGGCCTTCCTTCCCCCTTTCTACCTGTCGGACTAGAAAACTGAACCGCCATCCTCGGCCTCACTCTTCCCCACGCACTCCCTGACCGCTTCTCTCGCGTCATCGTCATGAGCACCGGCATTCTCGACGGGACGCCTGCCGGCGCGGGACTCTCCCACTGGTTGCGCTACTTAAAACTCCCAACAGGACTTGGCTATTGGCATGTTGATCGACCGCAGAGCCAGTCACCTTTCGCGCGAGGAGCTAGACGGGTGAGTGAGGCTGTGCATGCACACATTGCAGTACTAGAAGCTCACCGGTCTGGGCTTAGTAACGACACACCGTGCCAAGTGCATTGTACAAGCCCCGGGTTCGCGCGTTTCCGAAATTGTACCGACTGAGACGGATATGGAAGTCATTGGCGGGTCTCATCGTGGATTGCTATTGGCATTCTTGCTGTTGAGGGAAGTGTATGAGGTAAAGCTTGCTTCACGTCCTTCGACAGATCACGGAAAAGTTGCGCGCGAGCTTCGAAGCAAGTCAGTCATACCAGCGTTCATCTACATGAAAGGTGCTGTATCGCTGGTACACTGGTGTTCCCCATGACCACGCCCACCCACACGTCCTCCTACCAAACCCGTAGATCCCGTTTTAGGCCTCTCGTCATGGATTTCTTCATCCATTCCGTGTTCTCCACCAACCTCAACCTTCCTGTCTGTGGAAGGAGTTCGTTGGATGAGAGATAGCAGTCGACGGTGAGTGGCGTCGTTGTGTACATCCCAAGACGCAGTTGGAGAGAGGCAGTGTGGTCGAGAACCCGCGGAGGAAGCAAGATGATTTGCGGCATCAGCCTGAAATGTCTGGGCTATTTGAACTCGGAGTGCGAGGAAATAACAAGTGCTAGGAACTGGGATGGGTGGGGGTGCAAACGTGCTGGTGGCCAAAAGACCCAGACCGGGTCGTAGATCGTGGCGTTATATGAAAGTGCAACTGGATAAATACATCGCATTGATTTTCATTAAGTCACGCCTCATAGCATTCAAGAGATACATAAGTGCCATATTAAGTGCCACTCAAGTACCCCACCCATATTACATAATTGGTAGTAATTAGCACTTAAGTGGCCTGATTGGTATTTGCGACAATTAATTGCCAATCAAGGTACAGACCTTAACTTATGTCAATTAGGCACTTAATGGCACTTAATTACACTTAATGTCACTTGTCGGTTTTCAGACGAAGCCCGTGTCTTTTTTTTCCGATCTCGGCGTAAAAGTCGCCGTTTTCAATTCGGTTCCTGGTCCCACCGTCGAATCATGGGAGACAGAGCGGGCGATGCTTCCCAATGTACACGTATGAAAACAAAATTAAACGCACCTCCTAAATGCAAAGTAGCACGATTTTATTGCGTCTTGGGTACCGGGTTGTACCACCCATTCGCGATAAAGGGTAAAATATTGTCGAAATCGTGGCACAGCGGGGATACCCTTGCCAGGATCGGGAGCAGAACGATTGGTGGCGACGCGCACAGGAGCTCAGGTTTCTCTTAAGGAAGGACAGGGACGTAAGGAACGCTTTGCAGGGCGACGAGAGAGCACAAGGTGCGTGTCGAGAGCGGGGGCGGGGGTGGGGGGTGGGATGTGGAAGGGGACCAGGATGGGAGGAGCGCGTGGGAGTGAAAGGGGAGAGGGTGGAGCGGGGAAAGAAGCGAGGGCAGGAAGTGATGGGAGGAAGAGAGCAGGACCGGTGCGCGAGAGAGGGAAGCGTGGGAGCGGTGCGTTTTGGAGCCCGTGGACCGCAAGCAATCCCATAAAGTATACAGAGTGCCGTATCAGTGCGCTACAGCCTGCCACTACTGGGAATTTTCTTCACCGATGCTGTCTCGTCTGACACATCCTGCCGTTACCAACACCGTACCCGCCCTATTACTTATCTGCCTACACCTTCTTACCCACCTTCCCCCCCGCACTTACCTTGCACACCGCTCGCATCTGTGAACTCTCTAGCAATGGGGTCTAGCCAGTCACGCCAGGATGACGCTCCGAACCCCAACTACCCGGCGCACCAGTACGCACTCAACACACCACCCTATTTCCCCCACTCGCAACACCCGCCACGTTCTCCCTCGCGCTCTTCAAACAACCTCAACTCGTTCGCTTTCCCGCACCCGCAGAACGATGGCCATCAGCCGTCGCTCGCGTTCCCCTTCTTCCGCTCCAGCTCACCCTCCCCATCCCCGGCCCACTCGCCGGCAAACTCCCTTTCCCAGCTCAAAGACTCGGACCTGAACACAGTCATTGACTTCGGGTCGCTCGCCCCTTCGGGCCTGTACCACGCCAACCAGGACTGGGAAGTCCGCGCCGTGCGGAAGCTCATCTTGGACCGTCGTATGGCGCCTTTTTACAAGGGCCTCAACGACCCCGAGGACTGGATGGAAGCCGAATCGACCACCTCTGACAGGCCGTCCACCCCGGCCTCGTTCATGTCCTCGTCGCCATCACTAGCCCACTCCCCTCTCAAAGCGCCGCCCAGCCCCGCGTTGTCCACAGTGGAGCTTCCTATGCACACCGACTCCGACGCCGCACCCTCCACGTCGGACCCGCCACAACCCCACTCTCCGGCTCCCTCGCGCCCCGCTCACCTCACCCACCGCCACACTCCGTCCACATCGTCCACGGCCTCCACCTCTTCCCTCGCATCTCTAGGCCTTCCATCGCGGCCCCAACCCGCACACCCAGCTGTCCATCTTGAGGACCCAACGTTCTCAACCTCAATGTCGAACTCCACCTCCCCTTCCCTGCATCCACCCGCACCCGCCACCCCGCCTCCGAACCTCTCCGCATCACTCCCTTCCCACGCATTCCGCCCACCACGCGCCGCTTCGCCGTCACCCTCCCTCACGTCGCTCTCGCCCTCAAGTGCGGGACCATGGGCCGGGAGCGGGACCGGGATTGGGAGCGCCGCCGGGGGTGCGGCGCCGCAGGGCCGGCACCGGGCCTACTCGTCCTTTTCGGGTCTGTCCCATTCGGCACGCGAGGCCCGCGACCGCGACCGAGACAGGGACCGTGATCGCGAGAGGGATCATCACCACCACCACCACCTGCCTGTTGTGAGCAACCCCCGCACGGTGTCACGGGAGGACTTGTTTGCGAGTCCGATTGAGTGTCCTATTTGTTTCCTGGTGAGTTGCTGGACTGTGGAAGAAGGGGGAGGGCAAGGGATTGCTGGAATGGATGGCATTCTTGAGGGTGATGAGTTGGCTCTTGCGCGTACTGGGCGCTAACATGTACTTCACCCGCCGCCACAGTATTACCCTCGCAACATCAACCGCGCACGGTGCTGTGGGCAGCCGATTTGCACAGAGTGCTTTGTGCAGATCAAGAGGGACGGCACGTCAGGGGAAATTGCGAGGTGGGTTTTGCATAGTGTGGGACAATGTTTGGGCGGGATGGTGCTGCAAAGGGAGTGTTTAGGATTTGCGAAGAAGATAAGCGGCTGAAGAGGGCATTGTGTGTGGATTGACTTGATGGGGAATCCGATCGGAGCCATGGAATGCTTGGGTTATCTTTCCTCATAAAAACTGATTCCACTCTGCTCTCGTCGCGCAACCGCAAATCTCCACGACCCAGCTGCCCCTTCTGCGTCGAGCCCGATTTCGGCATCACCTACAACCACCCCGACACGCCCGAATTCCGGCGCGAGGCACGCCTACCCCCGCTTCCATCGTCGCCCGTCCCCGCGCGTGCGACCTCGCCCATTCCGTCGGGACCCGGAATACTCGACACACCCGACGATGAGCACAAATCAGTGGCAGAGCCGGGGCCAATGCGAAGGAGGGTCAGCGTACCAGCGAAGGATCCTAGGGTGGTGTCGGCTGGTGCGTTATGTGACTGCGGGGAGGGATTTCGACCTCTTGTTGGCACCGAGCTGAACTGACTGCCCTCCCCTTTGGCACTTCAGACGACCTTCGGCCAGAGTGGTCCCGTCGCATGGTACAGCTCGTGGCTGCCCGTGCAGCTGCCGCTTCTGGCGTGCCGGGGTCTGGTCAGGGAGGGCGAAGGACCGGTTTCGGCGCGCTCGCTGCGCTGGGGAGGGGCAGGGAGGTTGATCCGGATAGGTTGAGGTGAGTTTCCCTGCAGTACCGTATTGCGTTCGGCCTGAGCAAGATCACTCTTCTCCCAAACAAGCTCGGCCGCCACGGCTGCTGCTGCGCTGCTCGAGGGTGCCATCCCACGGCGCTCACCGAGCCCCTCGCTGCTATTCCGCAGGCAACACAGGCACACCCCATCCACAGGGTCCGCGAGCTCGGCGGAGGACGGCGGAGCGCACCAGGCCAGGAGAAGGAGGGGGTGGTTCACAGGGGTGGGAGAAGGTGGGTGACAAATCGGACGTGGATGCAAGGATGGTAACAATTGGTAACACCGTTGGTTTTCTCCCCTACAACCCCAAAATTTTCTCCCCACCATTCCTTCACATGCAGCAACTCTCGCTGTCTCCGCGGTACGCACGATGGGTGCGGACCTGGAGGAGCTCATGCTACTGGAAGCCGTGCGCCGCAGTTTGCTCGACTCGGAACCTCAGGCGTCTGGACAAACCGCCGCCTCCTCGTCGTCGTCGGTCTCGAGCGTGCCCACGTCCGCGGCACCAACTGCTTCTGTCTCGTCCTCCGTACACCCGCTCCCATCCCTCGACGAACCCGCCCTGGAGGATGGGGCGTCGCGGCCTCCGCTTGCTGTTCCCGCTCTGGTAGTCTCGACTCACGGCGAGAGACGGAGCGGGGATTTGGGCGAGAGGACGCCTACGGGTTCACCGGGAAGAACCGGCGCGGGAGGGTTCGGTCTTATTATGACGCCCATCGTGGACGGCGCCGTGCAGGTTGTGGAGGAGGTTGGTGGAGAGGCTGGGCCCGGCGTCAGGGTCCGTAGTGAGAGTCAGGCCACTGCCAAGGGGGACAGTGTGGGGCTGGCCGGGGTGACGGTCTTGGGCGGGGGCACCGGGACGGTGGAAGTGATTGTGAACAAGGAGGCGGAGGCGCAGGGGGACGTCATGGAGGTTGCGCAGGCGGCGAGGGGTTAAGTGCGGCTGGCCGTGTCGGTGGAGTGAAGTACAGGGAGAGGATTTGGAAGTGCATGCGGTGTTGTGATTGCGATTGTGATAAACGTATGGACGGAAGCAGGAAGGGGCGATGACGCTGGCAGGACCGGGCGTCGCGGATGGGGAGTTTGCATAACGAGCATATCTTGACGATGCCATTTGGATAGCGAGTGCCGGTCGCCCATGGGTGGATCTGGCGACGGTTTTGCAAATCGAGCGGCCAGTCGAAGAGTTGTATATTTTGTTCCCGAGGTGTTGGACACTGTTGTACAAGTATATTAAACAACGGAATAAAGTTTGCATAAAGATATTTGCGAATGTGGTCTGTCAGTGTGAGTTGTGCCCGCAGAATCATTGTCAGTTCATGTTGAGACTCATGTCCTCCCCAAACCAATAGACCATGGTGCCCCTCATCTCGAGGGATTTGTACGGGGGCCACGTTTTCTTTGCACAAAACACCTTGTGCCACCTCCAATCCACCTTTTGGCACTCGACGGAGCAGTACCTGATCATTTTGCACTTGTTGACATTCTCCGACGTGGGCCCCACTATCTGCTCCGCTGTCATCCCCGACACGCACGTAAAGTTTCCGCACGCCTGGTATTTCGCGCTCTCGGGAGACCACTGTGTGCGGGGAAGCTTCTTGGTCGGTGTGTGGTACGCGCGGACGACGTCGGCCCACCGGCGCGCGACTTCGGACGTTTGGTGCGGTCGCTGACGCTTCTTCTGCAATTGCATGCGGCGCATGAATTCGGGGTGCGCGGCCACAACGGCTCGGCTGGCGGTGTTTATGGGGTCCTTGCCCCGAGGAAGGAGGAACCATTCCATCAGGTCCAATACTTGGTACTGTATGGAGGGTGGCAGACGATGACGATGATGTCAGACCGAGCATGAAAACGGTCTACATCCCCCAGATACGCCTGCGACGGAGGAATACGCTCTGCGTGGGACAATACGCTCCGCGTGGGATCATTCGCCTCCAGCGGACAGCCTCGGTCAGCGCCTAGCGGCACTTAGGCCTCATGTTCGCTCCGCGAAAAAGCACTCGGTCAGCACTGTCGCGCTTAGGCTTCGGTGCTCAGTCTTCCGTGGTTCGCACTCCAGACCTCGCTACGCGTCTCGCCACTCCGACCTCTGGCCTCCGTTGTTCGACCCCGCACCCACGCGCTTGACCAAACGTACCAAAGTCTCTTCCTGCACGAACGGATGGTAGTCCTCGAACAGTTTCGGACCGTCGATGAGACACAGAGCGCAAGTAGAGCCGGCATGCGCGTGGCCAGACCTGCATGCAACGTGTCTGACGTCGACAAGCTCTCCAAGTCGACCGTGATCTGGAGAAATGCGAGCGACGCCGACGCTGCGCGGCACATTGCCCTCTTGCGTGGTTTTCCCGGCTGTAGCGCGCGCACCTCGTCAATTCGCTTCACGAATGCGTCGAAGAGCAGCCACGGGATGGGGGTGGAGATGAGAAGCGAAAAGATCCGTCTGCGCTGCTGGACGGTCAGCGTGGTGTGCTCCAAGGACAACTTGTGATGCAAGGCCATGCTGCTGGTGACGCCCGTGTCTGATCCGAGTTGGCTGAAGCAGCCGCTGTCCCAGTAGACGCTCCAGCGCAAGTCGCAGTCGATGCCGTGCTTGAACTGGTCGGTGATTTCGTGCGGATTGAGGTTGGGCAGTTGGGAAAGGATATGAAAGACTTCCGGTCGCGGGGGCTCAGGCAGCGGTTTGGGATCGAGGAAACTGGCCATCGTGGTGGATCATAGAAAAATCAGAGCGGGGGAAGCGAGATTCGAAGAGCGGGGGATAAAAATCTGCCGGTCGGCGGTCACACATTGAGCCGGTGACGTTTGCAGTCATTGACTAACTTCTGATGGTTGTTCATTTTTCGATTTACTTGCGACGTTCGCCAACCTCCCACTTCACGCCTCCCCCACAATCGCCTCATACTCCATCAAGTCCTCCTCCACGGCTTTACTCGCCGGATCTTGCTTCCACCGGGCCAACAACTCCTTCACGAGGTCCGTCGCGTCCTTGCGCGTAATTTCCGTGACGTGCGGGGATGCTTCGCGGACGCGGCGGAAGGCCGTCTGAAGGATGGAGGATGAGTGGGTGAGTGTGGTGTGCAGGCAGCTACGGAAAGACGGGACGCACCTGCGTGGCCCCGCCGGAAAGTACTGCGGTGCACCATGTGGCGATTTGGTGCAGCGTTACTTTGACGAGGGCTTCGGAGGTGCGGGACCTGCTGGGTCTGATGATGACTGGCACAGCTGCGCGGAGAGTCGAGGAGGGACTTACAAGAATGCGTGGTTTTCATCCTCGCTAATACACGTGCACGTGGTGGCGAAGGGTGAGTCCAGACGTCGGAGCAGAAACAAAACGCATCGACGGAAACTGGTGACACGCACTAGATCTCGACTTGAACGTGTTCCAGGCCGTCCTTGGACCGCTTAAGTCCGATGGCCACATTGTCGGCCAGGAAGCGGTCGCGGGTACCCGTGATGATCTAAGTCCGAGTTCGGAGTTCGGAGTCGAGTTCGGATACCGGAAAAAGCGGTGAAGCAGCGTCAGTCTCACTTTCCCGTCACCAAAACGTCTCGACAACGTAACTCACGAGCTGGGCCGGCAGAGGCGCCGCCTTGTCCACGTCCGCGAACAGCGGGGACGCGTAGCGGTTGCGCTTGAGCTCGGGCCATCGGGAGCCGAGGTAGCTTTTGGACGCTTTTGGGTGGGTTGGTGTTGGGGTGGGTAAAATAGTAGTGGCGCGGTACGAGGGAGTGTGCGCGTGAAGCAGGGGTGACGTGACGTGGTGCCAAAGGCATCAGAGAGTAAGAGAGGGAGAGTGTGTGTGACACGGTAATGACGTTGCACCATAGGCAAGAGCGAGAGAAAGAGAGTGTATGAGAAACAAAAGTCACGTACCAGAACGAGACACAACGCACCGACGTGCAGGCCCTGCGTGGTCAGCACGCAGCAGCGGAACTCGGCGGGGAGGTTGTGCGAGGGCGAAGCGACGGTGGTGTCGACGAAGGGTGTTAGGAGGAGGAGGCCTTTGATGTGGTGCGAATTGAGGATATTGTGAACGGGATTCGATGCAGTATACACGTTGGTCGCCCACCTGCTGGAAGGGCATTCCGCGAGTCGCGGAGGTAGAGGGAGAGTCCGTACACGAGGCCCGCTCCAGCGGACGTGCCTTTGGACAAGGGACAGTGAAGTGAATTGCTGGAATAGCTTCCTTGTCACATATAACAACGAATTCACCAGCAAGAATAATACGGCCAGCGTCGGTACCCTGAGCTAGGACCGCCGTGTAGACCGAGAAGGCGTCCGTGATTGCCGCCGGGAAGGGGTTTTCGGGCGCGAGGCGGTAGTTGCAGTTGAGGACGCGGAACCCCATGCGGGCGAGGTGGATGGCCTGGCCGCGTGACTTGTCTTTGCTGCCGTTCATGTAGCCTCTGTTGGAGTGAAGGGGGTCGGTGGTGGTGATGGCCGCCCTCATTACTGAACAACGGCCAACACCAGACGGCCGCCCGCCGCTTGCTTACCCGCCATGCCAGTAAAACGCGACCGCGCCAGATCCCACGGCACCAGTGGGGTTCGTTGCCACGACCCACTCGGCGTTGATTGAGCCCTGCGGAGGGTGTTCCTCGAGTCCCGGTGACGGGATGCGCGGGAAGGAGACCTGTATGACAGCGATGTCTTCCGGCACGGGTGGGATTGGGAAGGAGTTGACGATGCGGCGCGTTTCTGCTGGGTCGGCGAGACCTGGGGGAGACAAAGTGAGGTGAGGGTGTTGGAGTTGGATAGGGATGTGCTGCTTCTCACTGATGACCGCTTGGCCCTGCACGATCTGGTTTCTCCTGTCCTCTGGCCACGACGCGGGCCACGGAATGGGCTGCGAGTCGAGATGGGGTGCCATGCGCGTGTGGTGAACTGTTTGTGTTTGCTTCCGGTGGGTGCTTTGGTCGGCCGCATCCGGCTCAACGCCTCCCTTCTTAGTGGATACAGTCAGCGCGTCTCAACAAAAATAGACAGCGAACGTGAACGAAATTCAAGTAAGTCAAAGTGCCCAACCGCTCTCTGAGCCAAGGGGACTCCAGTCCAGCAAAGGCATGTTTGGCCAGACAACTGCTTCGGTACATAAAAAATTTGTCAGGCCGGCGAAAGCCCCATTATTGTGTCTTTCCCCTGGTGCTTTGGACGAGGACCACAGTTAAAATCCTGGCAACGTTGAGGGACACGTAACCCACGAAAGCGCATGCAGGTGTCCTGTTGCGTCGCCCAATTCAGTCCGTCCAGGCGACTCGCGTGCAAATCGAAAACACTGCGCTCTTCCCTGCTGCCCTACACCCTCTGCCCCCCCCTCTCTCACGTCTCCACACCTGCGGCTCGCCTGCTCTCGCAAACCCCAATGTCCAATCAAGCCGTCGACTCTGCAGCGGACGCAGTCTCATCAGTCGTGAAATCGTCTGACTCGGCGGGAATCGGCGCGGTCGTCAAGGTATGCATCATGCTTCCACTTGGCCGTCGTGCCCCGATTTCGTCGCACGGCATCTCGATCCACGTCGCATTCGCACAGGTCTTCAGCAGCTCAACGGGGATCGACCTCGGCAACCAGTTCACCAGCGGAGGTCCGTTTTATGCCACAGTTTGCCTTTTCGTCACCTACACATTGCAAACCCGACGCACACACACACTCACCTCGCGCACCGATCCACCCGCCAGGAATCACCCTCGCCATCCTCGGAGGATCCGTGGCCGCGCTGCGTGTCGTGCTCGACTACGCGGTCGAGTATCTCAAGCGCAAGTACATCGTCACCGCCGACTTTGAATCAAAGGACGAGAGCTACACGTGAGAGAACACGAGCGAGTCGTCGCGCCTGATACCACGACACTAACACGGAACGCACATTCTCGTGGTCTCTTCTGTCCTTCGTGCTACGACGGGCCCCGGTGTCTCATCGGTCTCTCCTGTCCCTCGTCCTCTTTCTACCACGGACCGCGCAATCTCGTGGCCCCATGTACAGCTGGATCCTCAACTTCCTCGCAGACCACCCCCTCTCCGCAACAACCACCCGCTTCACCGTCGCCACCGACATCTCCAAACCGGGCGAGGCGAGGTCCGTCAATGAGGTTGCTGAGCGCAGCGTGTGGCAGCAGGGCTTTGGGAAGGAGTTCCTCCCGAAAGTGTTTTTCCTGCCTAGTCAAGGTGAGCCAGCACCCTTCACGTGAACGTCCAGGGACAACGTGACTCTGGTGTCCTTACGCATCGCATAAACGACGTGTCATTTTGACGCACTTTCGGGATGAATGCCGTCATCTCTTCACCATTTCGTGCTTCTTTTACGCCAACCCCGTGCTTCACTGCACAGGCTCCCACCTCTTCCGCTTCCACAGCCACCTCCTGTACCTGTCACGGGCGCGCCCGACACTTCCAGGTGGTGCCATGCCAACGGGATCCGCTGCCATCCCGGAACGAATCTCGATATCGGCGTTTGGGAAGAGAGAGATCCTCGAGCGGCTCGTGCACGAGGCACAGAGGAAGTGGCTCGAGATTGAGAAGGGCAGGACGGTCATTTATGCGGCGGATCAGTACGGGAATTGGAGAAGGGCGGTGAGTGTCTGGAGAGGGAGGGGGTTTTGGAAGAACAAAAGACGAAACGTCGGGATTGATCGAGTACCGCGCGAATTGTTCTGACGATGTCCGTCCTCGGCGCACGCCCCACAGCGCTCTCGCCCCATCCGGCCGCTCTCCACCATCGTACTCGACAGGGGCCTCAAAACGCGTATTGTCTCCGACGTCATCGAGTTTCTTCAAAGCGAACGATGGTATGCCGACCGGGGGAGTGAGTGACTTGATGACCTGTTCGGGAATCCCACCCCGTGCGTGTTCCCCCTTCACAAGTGCATTGGGCTCTAGTACCCTACCGCCGCGGATATCTGTTCTACGGCAGCCCTGGAACCGGAAAGGTCAGGCACTACACAATTGACCCGATCGCCCTCGTCTGAACCTCGCGTTCTTACTTTACACTCCCACCGCAGACCTCGTTCATCACGGCCCTCGCCGGCCACCTCCGCTTCAACATCTACGTCATCTCGCTCGCTAACCGAGGACTCACGGACGACAACCTTGTGGAGCTCATGTCCATGACCCCGCCGCGGTGCATCTTGCTGCTCGAGGACGTGGACGCGGCGTTTCGTGGGAAGAGGGGCGAGGCGGGCGCGGATATTGTCGGGCAGGCTGGGAACAGTTTGACGTTTTCGGGATTGTTGGTGAGCGGGATGGGTCGCTGAGCCTCAGAGAACAGGTGTGGTGGATGTAACGTGTTCGTGTTGCGTTGAAGAATGCAATCGATGGTGTTGCGGCACAGGTGAGCTGTTTGGCGCGTGTGTGTCCTACATTCGAGTGACCACATGGGTACTTGGATCTGGTTACAGGAAGGGCGAATCCTGTGCATGACGTAAGTCCACACAGACTCTGCGCATGTCCTCTTCTATTCCCACAACAACAACGCGCCCTAGGACCAACCATATCGACCAGCTTGATCCCGCGCTCATCCGACCTGGCCGGATCGACGTGCGCGTACTCTTTGACAAGGCAAGCGCATGGCAGGCAAGAGAGCTGTTTGTCAATTTTTACGCCAGGGGCGACGTGGCACCCCCCATGGTGGGTGAAGAGGCGCTCGAGGGGGTCGAGTCTGGGGGGTCGGAAGTGTCATACGGTGTGGGACAAAAGTCGGCGCGCGGCGACAACAAAGACGCCGAGACAGCCACAGGAGAGGCAGAAAGTACCCCGGCTGTTGTCTTGGGCTCGAGTGGCGTTGTGGATCAGGGTGCGTACCAGGTGGACTCGAGGTCGGTTGGAAAGCTGGCGGACGAGTTTGCGGGGAAGATCCCCGAGCGGACGTATTCGGCGGCGCAGTTGCAGGTGTACCTAATGGATTTTAAGTATGACCCCAGAATAGCCATCAAGAGACTGCCGGGGTTTTTGGAAAGTAACACCGGGGACACGAAAAAGCAGGCAATGTAGATGGAAGAAGACACGTAACATTCATAGTAGCATTAATACCTATGAGACGGCAAGTGAGGAAAAATGATCGATCTAGGCGAGTGTTAGGATTTGGCCGAAGCAAGTGGGCAAGGAAGGGCAAGAACAGTTGGCCGAGATAAAACGTCGACGCCATCCCATCGTCTTTGTGTGCCCATTGTGTGCCACTACACCCGATGGACCTCGTGACCAACAGCAGCAATGGGACTCTGTTCTCACTTGACTATTTCCCGATCGATTCTTTCGGGGTGGTGGGATATGTCTTCCGGATCCTGTCGATGATTGATTGGAGCAACCAATTTACCACTGGTGGTAAGTTGGCTCCAAGATTGCACTCTTCTGGTCATGTATGGCAGTGGAATCCGAGCAAACTGACCACATAATGTTCCACTCGATGTAGGAATCACCCTTGCGATTCTGGGCACGTTTCTTGCCACTCTGAAAATGATCTTGAACTACATTGTGGAAGCTATCAAGAGGGATTGGATCATCACGGCCGAGTTTTCGTCGGAGAACGAGACCTTTTCGTGAGTACGCTCTGTTATCAACCCAACGCCGCATGTAATTGAGTGAGTGTTTGAAAGTTGGTTGATGGCATACCTCGCTGACCATCCAAGCTCTCGGACGAGCACTCGGTTTTCTGTAGTATCGGACATCACGCGGCCGGGCGATAGGCGTTCCGAGAGCGAACTTCTGGAAGCGTCTGCTACCGGATTCGGTACAGAACTGTTGCCTCAAGTTTATTATCTACCTAATCCCGGTGAGAAATGCTCATGCCGCCAATTTGACATGTTCTGAGCACCTTACCACACAGGTGACCACATCATTCGCTACCGAAAACACTTTCTGTATCTGAACCGCCATCGACTACCCATAAGCCCCGAAGATTGGGGAGGTCAACCAAAGGAAGTCATCTCTATTTCGGCGTTCGGAAGTCGGTCAATTATCGAACAACTTGTGACCGAGTGTCAAAAGAAATGGATTGAGACGGAGAAGGGCAGAACAGTTATCTACTCTGCTGATCAGTACGGAGGGTGGCGCCGCATGGTATGTCTATCAGCGTTGAACATCTTTCCTATTAGCTTGTCAATTTATCCACCACTGACAAATTTCAGCGCTCTCGTCCTATTCGTCCCCTTTCAACAATAGTCCTGGACCGTGGAGTCAAAAACCTGATTGTGCGCGATGCTATCGAGTTCCTGAAATCGGAGAAATGGTATGGTGATCGTGGCAGTAAGTTTTCTTCTAACGCCTCCTGGTGATATGATTGAACTGAGATCGCTGTAAACTTTCCTTGAACCAATCTTAAGTCCCGTACCGGCGAGGCTATTTATTTCATGGGTACCCCGGAACCGGAAAGGTTTGTGTTTGACAAAGACCTGCAGAAATTTTCCAATTGATTGTGATGGGCTCCCACAGACATCTATCATTGCAGCCCTTGCCGGTCATCTGAGATTTAACATCTACGTTATTTCTCTGTCAAACCGGGCACTCACCGATGACAACCTCGTTGAGCTAATGAGTCTGACACCACCACACTGTATTCTACTGCTTGAGGATGTGGACGTCGCGTTCAAAACGAGAGAAAAGGAGTCCGAGGACAAGTCTAAAGGGGCATCAGGCGGAGGAAGTGATTCCACATCCAGAAGCTTGACATTTTCTGGTTTGTTGGTGAGTGTCGGTCAAGCCTGTTGTGGAGGATCGGGGTTTATCTAACTTGGTTACAACAGAATGCAATCGATGGTGTTGCTGCGCAGGTGAGTCTAAGAGATTGTACGCCCGGGTCCAAGCAGTAGCACTCATGCGTCATGTTTTTGCAATCACAGGAAGGGAGGATTCTTTGCATGACGTGAGTACTGCTTTTGACTTCCCCACGACCGTTTGCGTTTTTCAACTCCCTTTTATTTCGTCGCGAGCAGCACCAACCACATAGATCGTCTTGATCCAGCGCTCATCCGGCCCGGAAGGATTGACGTACGAGTCTTGTTTGACAGGGCGAGCAAATGGCAGTCGCGACAACTGTTCCGCAACTTTTTCTCCGTGGGTGATGTCCCCACAAGCTCGCACAAACTGGACAGCCTCGATAACGAAGAGGAAGAGGACGACGAACAGCCCGCCAGTACACCGGACCTTGAAAAGGAGCCCGAACTGTTGACGAGGGAGGAACTCTATTCCCTGGCGGAAGAGTTCGCCTCTCGTATACCCGAGCGAGAATATAGCATGGCCGAGCTTCAAGTTTTCTTGATGAGCCACAAGTACAGTCCGAGGCTTGCGGTTAAAAACATTGATGGGTTGTTGGAAGTGCGTCTGCGGGCGAAAACTCCAGATCCAGCATCCGAAGAACACAACTCGGAAGAACGATACGATAAAAACACAAATAGCAGCGTCGCGTGAATGTAATCTCATAAATGATCTTTGGGCTGAGTTCAAATTGTGAAGTGAGGAGCGAACTCCCTCGCCTCATGTCTCCTCGCGTCCTCTCCTGTCCTCTCCAATTTTGTACTAAACATGACCGATTATCATTCTGTGAGATGGTAAAGTTATTGGAGTCTTTTCAGAAAAAGTGCGCGGAGGAAATCTACCAGTCTTATTACGCAGGTAATTTGAAAGAATATAAAAGAAGGAGGATGTTTAAGTGAACACGACGAAATACAACAAGAAGATAAGAAGATAATGTGGTTTTTGTGACTAGGGCTCAGCATGTCCAATGGGGGAGCCGACACCTCAATCGCGTCCACAATTGCAGACTTCGGTGATCGCGTTTGGCAGTACCTCGTCCAGGTTGCCGGGGGTACTCCATACCAGCGACTGCTACCGACCAACGACTCTACAAATCTTTTCTCTTACGCCGGACCTGCCTCCCCTGGTCTGGACGTGGAGACCAACCTTCCATATCCGACATCACCTCTTCCAGAAGAAGATTTACCCGCAACGATGTCGCTCTTCAGGTCTGCTCTGATGAGGTGTGTGCCGAGGCTTCCAGCTTGTATCCTCAGTTTCGATTGCGCTTTGGGAAAGTGCGACTGTGTCGTTGCGTCGCCAAAATTGTTTGATGTCACATCATATTCATTCTTCTCGAGAGAAGAATGAATGAATAGCGAATGCTTGCTGTAATCATCGGGCTTCGTTGTGTGGCTGACCTCCGTCCCTCGATATGTCTCCCATCCTTCATTTACTCACCATGAAAGCCTGACGCGCATTTATGTGCCGTCAGAAATCGCTCAAACTACGTATGCAGAGCTTGGTGAAGTGGGCTTAATTCAATTCCGCGATGTACGTGCATCCGAGAACTCCACTGGAATTCCAGTCATGGATTGTTAACTTTTCCGTTTCGAGTTCAGCTCAACCCAGAAGTCAACGCTTTTCAGAGAGCTTTTGTGTCTGAGATTAGGCGCTTGGATGAAATGGAGCGCAAAATTCGTATGTGCTTTTTTTAAAAGTTGGACCCAATGATCATGTACGACCTTTGATCCCCTCCACAGGCTTCTTGGAATCACAACTTGAGAAAGCAGGCGTTGTTGTCCAGCCTGTTACCGAGTCCACGCCATATGCGCGTATGCGTACACAACAACTCATTGACGACCTAGAAAGCAAGCTCAACGAGCATGAAGGACGCGTTGTGCAAATGAATCAGAGCCAAGAAACGCTCAACAAGAGGTACCTTGAACTTACAGAGATGAGACACGTCCTTCGTGAGACGGGGACGTTCTTCGATGAGGTGAGTCCCAAAAGTGGTCGCCACAGACCGGATACGTTAAAGTTGATGTATGTGTCCCCTTCCAGGCTCAGTCTCGTCAAGAGGATCTTTCTGGCGGGGCCGCACAACCTGACGCTCCATTACTCGCATCGGAAGAAGGTGAAGTGGGAGGTGATCGCGGGAGTGCCAACCTGGGATTCGTGGCTGGCGTTATTCCTCGCAACAAGATGATAGTCTTCGAGCGCGTGCTTTGGCGCGTCTTGCGAGGAAATCTCTACATGAACGTGGGTTGTTTTTCGCTCACTTTGCGTTCATTAAAATTCACCACTCCGTTTTTACTCCTCGTACTCTAATTTCGTGTTTTAATAGTATGCTGAGATTGAGGAGCCTATTCGAGATCCCGTGACAGATGAAGTTGTCAAGAAAAACGTGTTCATCATTTTTGCCCACGGCAAGGAGCTCTTGGGAAAGATCCGCAAAATCTCCGAGTCTCTTGGCGCCACCCTGTACCCTGTTGATGAACACCCGGAAAAGCGTCGCGAGGATGCTATGGAAGTGATTGCGCGCATTGAGGACTTAAACCAGGTCCTCGCCAACACCACAAGTACTCGCAAAGCCGAACTGAAAAAGGTGGCCGAAAGTGTGGAAACCTGGAATATGATCGTCAAAAAGGAGAAGGCAATTTACTACGCGATGAACATGGTACGCTTATTTTGCGATTCTGATATGGCTGTTTGCTGATGTCTTCTGCAGGCCGATTATGATCCTGGCAAGAAGGCTCTCGTTGCAGAGGGTTGGGTTCCAACGCAGTCACTTCCGGCGGTTCAAGGGGCTCTCAGAACTGTTTCGGTGAGGGATTTTCTTTGTACTCGGTTTCATCAGGACGAATCTAACTTCCTCTTCTGCGATTGATAGGATCGTACTGGAGCGACTGTACCTCCGATCCTCGACGTTGTTCCGACGAAGAAAGAGCCACCGACGTTCCACCCCGTCAACAAGTTTACGATTGGATTCCAGTCTATCATCGATGCCTACGGCGTTGCCCGTTATCGCGAGGTCAACCCTGGTCTCTACACGATTGTGACGTTCCCGTTCTTGTTCGCCATGATGTTCGGGGACGTGGGTCACGGATTCTTGATGGCCCTCGCGGGCATCTTCCTGACGGTGAAAGAGAAGTCTCTGTACAAATACCGAACCGATGAGGTTTGTTGAGCTCGGATGCTTGGAGTTTTCACATGATCTTGATCCTCATCTTTCGTTAGATGTTCGGGATGGTTTACGGAGGTCGCTACATTATCCTTCTCATGGGTCTTTATTCGATGTACACTGGGCTGATTTACAACGATGTCTTCTCGCTTGGATTCGAATTTCTTGGAGGATCTGGATGGCACTTCCATACGACTAATGGTGACAAGGAAATCGGATTGCAGACCAAAGTCTATGCCTTCGGTATGGCGCGCTGCTGCCACTGCGGACTCTAGTGCGAAGTAAATGCTAATGAAATTGTCTTGCGAAACAGGTGTGGACCCGGCATGGGTCCATGCAGACAACAAACTGCTGTTTGTCAATTCCTACAAGATGAAGCAGGCTGTACTTATTGGTGTGATCCACATGTCTTTCGGTATCATTCTCCAAGTGTGGAACCACCTCCAGTTCAAACGTTGGGTTTCCATTTTCTTTGAATTTGTTCCGCAGTTCATCTTTATGGAGGCGATCTTCGGATACCTTTGGTGAGTTATGCTCTGAATTATTGGACACAATATGGCATATAACACAATTGTTTTGCTGACAAGCATTTTGATTGTGTACAAGTGGTCCACGGATTGGTACTCGATCGGCAAGCCTCCCCCTGGTCTGCTCAACGTGCTCATTTATATGTTCCTGTCGCCTGGAGCTATCAAGAATGACACCAAAGTCTATGACGGCCAGGCCACTATTCAAGTTGCTCTTGTGGCGATAGCTCTCATATGCGTACCTTGGATGTTACTGCCGAAGCCGCTCATTCTTCGAGCTCAGCACAATAAAAAGATGAAGGCGAAGGCGCTCGCACGCGTTGGTGAAGCTGGACATGATGGGCACGATGACCATAACGGTGTCAACGGCCACCACGATGATGATGACGACGACGATGTGAGGACATCCGTCATCGAGACTCCGGGTTGCGTTACTGACTCTCGTCTTGGGATGTTAGCACTTCGAGTTCAGCGAGATTATGATCCACCAGGTTATCCACACGATTGAGTTCTGTCTGGGTTGTATTTCCAATACGGCCTCGTATCTCCGTCTTTGGGCTTTGTCCCTGGCCCATGCCCGTGAGTGTGATACGTTAACGGTGTTTTGAACATACTCACTCTTCGTGCGATTGTGTTAGAGCTTTCTGAAGTCTTGTGGAAAATGGTGATGACGACTATTTTTGGAATGGCAGCCAACGGAGCCGGCCTTGGTGGCATACTTGTTTGGGCTGCGTTTGCTGCCTGGTTTACCCTTACCATTGGCATTCTGCTTATCATGGAAGGACTCTCGGCATTCTTACATGCCCTGCGTCTTCACTGGGTTGGTGAGTGAAAATCCGTAAATTGTTGAATGTCCGCTAATATACTCCTTCTACATTTTTCCATCTAGAATTCGACAGCAGTAAGTTCATCGCATCTTTTGCCGTGTTCGAGTGGTCTATGACAACATGCCGTGCTATTAGAATTTTATGAAGGATCTGGTCGCATCTTTGAACCTTTCAGCTTCTACAGGCTGGACGAGGGGGTGAGTGAAAAATCTTGTTTTTCGTGGATCGTGACTCTTTCGCTCACAGCTCTTGAAGGAGGATATTGTCGTGCCATTCGACTCCACCGGTCTTGGTGGTGGACATTAATTCATCGCCTAAGAGTTTTCACTGTAATTCAACGAAACAAGAAGAGGTTGAGTGTGAGGGTCATAAAAAAACGAATCCCTTTCCCTTTGTCCCCTGCCCTGGAGGTGCGGATGAGGTGACGGAAAACGTTAGACCGCGAAACACCCGACGAGCATCGACAATCAGTCGAAAGCCCCGATGCCGATGCACTTTTTTCTCGGCCGTTCTCTCCATGGACTGACTCACACGACGTGGAAAGATCCAATCGGCTTGCAACACACCCTCGTGTGGAAATTTATAATCTTCCTCAACGTCATTGGTAGTTCCGGTGCATCTCCAGCTAGCTCTGATTACTCTGTCTACTTGAGCACGAGACAAAACTCGGTCGAATCGACCTCATCGAATGACCCCACCTCGACCACCTCAAGCCCCTCACCGACACCATCCGTGCCGCCAGTTCCCCAAAAAGTTTCCGTCGAAATCGTATTCGTTACCGTTAGTTATGCTCTGGCTTGTGTTGAAGCTTGTGTAACGCTCCACTACGATACAGGTAGCAGTGGTCTTTACTCTTGTTATTCTCGGGGGAGCATGCTCATTTCTATTAGATAAGGTAGGACATTTTTTCGGTCAAACTTGCGTTTTCAGAGGAAAGAGACAATACTTTTGGTTCAGCGTGTTTCCCGTCGTGTGCATCCCGATTCCACCACAACATCACCACCGGAGCGCCACCCTCAAATGAGCCAGCCGCGCCGTCAAAGTGTCCCAGACGGGACGACATTCCACCATGTTGAATCCTCAAACACCGTGTTCGCGGACGATTTTGGACTGGGAGCCGGGATATACCCATACGCGGCATACTTTTCGGCAACTGCTGAGATCGGATATCCAGGTCCTATCACCCCGCTGCCACGAAGGGAGACGCCGCCGAGGCAAACACAACGGGCGGGTCAAACAGGACAACGATCAAATGACTCCTCCGCGTCAGTGCGAAGGAGAGAAGAATCAGCCCCCTCCACCAACGGCGGTACCACATCACAGGAAATGGCGCAGACTGGTTCTCGCCCTACTCTTACTGTGCCAAGCCTTGAAGTTGGCGTAAACTCCCGAATTTCATCGGAATCTGGTCATTCCTCCCTTCCTCCCCGTTCGTCTTTCGGATCTCAACGATTCTTCCGTTCATGGGCGGTCAATAGTGGAGATACGTCGCATGATAGCCACTGGTGGCGTACGCGGCTCCCCGTGTCTGGGCCGCGAACGGAATCGGAAATCTCATTGGGACATTCGTCGGTGTCAGGGTACTCGATTCAGTCGACGGCGGCATTACTGGGCGCGGCATATGTTCCGTATATTTGAGGAAGATTCTGTGGTTCGTGGAGTGCATTTCCAGCAATACAAGTTGCGGACAAGCGGTTTGGAGTCACTGTTACTTAGTTTGCATGTTTAGATTCACGTTTGCATTGTATTGGTTCTTTTCAGATGTTATAATTTTTCGTTTATCGCTTGGATAGCGAAGCTGTTGTCGGCTTCGCAAGCTTCACCTTGCAACTTTCAACGTCGAACTGAGAGCTTTTTTGTTTGTCTTGGGGAGCAGGACCTTTACCGAAACATCTCTCTATTCGGGAATCGGACAGACGCTGTTCCGTCCTTTGCGATCGCCCACAATTTGCAGTCGGTCTTCCTCAACTGCAGTTGCCTGAACTTCTCACAAAGTCATCCACCCACGGAATGCTTGAAAGGGGCAAACGGATATTCGTCTATCGCAACGGTGACATCCACTTTACTGGGAGGAGAATATTGGTGTCGCAGAGGCTGTTCAAAACATGGGAAAGTGTCAGTACATTTCCGTGTTCACTTGCCACATTGAGAAGAGCTCAAACATTCGTCTGCTCTTCATGGCATTGATGCTGGCTTGTCTTGTTTTGGAATGTGGACAACCCTTGGATTAGTTTCTGCGAATACTCTCTGTCGAATTCAAGATTATGGCCACCGGGAGTGCAGTGCGCAAGTTCATCGACCTTGAAACGGGGCGCCCCATCAACTCACTTGAGGAAATAGAGGACGGGCGCAACTACGTGGCAGCCGGGACAGAGCCCTTCAAAAACGTTTCGTATCGGACGCTTCGGACGGCGGATTTGCATAAGGAGAAGGCTCGACTATCTCAGCGGGCAGCGCGAGTCAACGCGGAAAAGCGTGGCAGCAATCGCAGTGTGGTGAATGTTCACAAGCAGATTGGTCGTGGCGTCACTGGTGATTCTGGCGACGTGGAAGATCCCATTTTCGAGCCTACTGTTAGTGTTCTTATGTGAGGTAGGGTGAGGAGCTCGGCTTTGTTTGGCTGACCACTTTGGTTGGGTCCTGTCAAGTCACGTCCATATCGAGTGCTTGTTTTCCAAAACGGCCAAGCCACACATTCAGGAGTTAAATTGGTGTTGAATTTCCGCAACTGTCGGTCTTGGGACCATGTGAGCCACACCTTTTCGGAGGTATATGAACGTACTCAAATACCTCATTTACTCTTCGCTGTAGTTTCTGACAACCCTCACAGTTAGCATCTCACTTCCCACAGGTCGTGTTCGCAGAGTTTACGATGCAGTCTCTGGCGTGCGGATCCGCAAACTCACCGAGCTCAAGGACGGCGTGAACCTCGTCGCGGCTGGCAACGAGGCCCTCAAAAAGGCGCACTACCAGATTGTGAATGATATCGGCGTGGGCCAGCCTGGCTGGATCCGAAGCCGCTTTGCGCTCACGACGGCAAGCGAGCATGGGGGCCAGGAGGATGAAGTCAGAATCGCAACATTCTATCCGAACGGGGACGCGTGGCATGGAGGAGTCCGAGTGACCATCAACAAGATAGCTGACCTGCGAAAGGTGAGTTGATCATCACCGTAGATGTTGCTGTTTTCTGCGCAGAGATCGTAACCTTGTCCCCTCCCCCCCTCACTTCAGCTGATTTCACATTTGGATCAGTCGATGCCCCTTGTGACGGGCGCTATTCACCTCATCTATCACATCCCCACCGGCACTCCTGTTCGAACTCTTGCGGATGTCGAAAACGGGGAGCGCTATGCGGCCGCTTTCAAAGACGAACCGTTCATCAAGTGCGCCTATGACGTGAACGGGCTCGGGAAGGCGGCGCCTCGGAAGGGCGGAGGCAGTGCGAGGAAGAAGCGACGGATCCGAAGACGAACAAAGTCGGTGTCTCGGCAAGTGTCGCATGTCGTGACCAGCTCGCGAGTACTCTCCAAAAATGCGTCCGTGAACGCCAATGAAAACGGCGAGAACATCTCTGGAGGTTCTGCTGCCAATGTTGGTGGAGACGATGGTGAGGGATCGTTCGAGGTAATGAAACCAGGAGGTGGGAAATCGAAAGTGAAAAGTGAGCGTCCTGCCTTCGCTTGGCATGGGCTTTTCAACACTCACCATATACGATCGTTTGCACATGGAAACACTTTGTGTTACCTAACAGGGACAGGGACAAAGCGGGTGACGATGACGGAAAAGGGGTCGGCAACTGCGCCAAGTTCACGCCAACAATCCAAGTCTGATGTCCGAACGGATGCCAAGCAAGCTACGAGAGCGAAAACAAGCTCGAAAGCCGCGCTAACCAAATCGCAAGAGGAGCGCGCAGAGTCGTCATCTATGCTTGCCAAGATTCCACTCCCGTCTCACCCTTCGGCGGCAATGATCGAGGAGGACGCCATTCTTCGTCGACCGAGCAGGCAGAATCTTCAAGATTCTAACGTGCAGTATGGAGAGGATCAAGGTCTCGCCAACTTCCGAGAGAAGAGCAGAGCGAGTATGGCTGCTTTGGTATCACCGCCGGCATGGGCGCAACCCAAGTCTCCACCGGACGGGAACAGGAATGCATCGAAGGAAGCTGGCGCCCGAGGAGTGAAAGAAGGCAGCAAAAGGGGATCCAAAGGAAGCCTAACCGACACCGTTTCCCGCGGCGAAGTGTCAGGAAGCCAATAGAAGCTCGCGTGATTGTTGGTTGTGAATTGAGTCGGGAAGTTGTGTCGAAATGTTTATTTGAATTTTAGGTTGTAAAATAAATGACTTTTTATTGTTGCTTGAAGCGCGAGAAGCATTTCATGGGGAAAGAACAGATCAGCGATGGAGAAGTGTGGAGGTGGCGGGAGGTGGGGGCGGTTTTGCACCCGATTTGCTGGTGGCCGAGGCCGCAGCCCGTATCAACACGGAAAAACGCTCTGCGGTCAGTGCAAGTCCACTGGATTCAACAGATTTGGAAGACTATCGGTGGTAGCTTTCTTGTCGTATTGCTATTACTTTTGGTTGGATTCTTAGGTTACGCCTAAAAGGATCATCAGAGTCTCGACTGCGTTTGATCAGAGGCCGCTTGAAAAGAATTGAAGGCCTATTCTACGTAAAGATGGAGCGGTGCAAGAAACGTTTCCTTTTTGGGAGATATTTGGAGAATGAGATGATCCCGATAAAGAGCACCCGATCACCGAAGGACCCCGAACCTGCGGCTTGACAAGGGACACTTTAGCCCTCGGTCCGTCTCCCTCTGACAGTCTGCAGTCTGACACCTGCGCCATGAAAATCCCACTCAACGTCGACAAGACGGTCTACTTAGGCTCTGCGAAGCGGCCCCTGCGCGAGGATGAGAACGGGAGGGCGACGGTACGTGGCCGGGGAGTCTCGCGAATGGCGCGCGCTGCACTCCCAACACCGTTTTCGCTAGGAAATCAATCTGGCATCCTTCCGCCGCGTTCACATGCGGTCGTTCTGGCTGTCCACGCTTGGATTTTTCGCCGCTTTCACAGCGTGGTTCGCGACAACAACTCTTCTGCCATCCATTAAAGCTGATACGGGGTGAGACCCACGCGATACCATAACACTGACGATACGTCCTTACGTTTTTTGAAACCGCGGACAGAATTTCCGACGCCAGTGCTTCCGCCAGTGACATTGCCAATGTTTCCTCAAACATCGTGTTCCGTATCATGGTCGGCCCTTTGCTTGATGCATGGGGATCACGAAGAGTCATGTCGGCACTCCTTATTTCCGGATCTTTGGCTCTTATTGGCTCGGCAGGCGTAACCAACGGGGTGGGGCTCATTGTCTCCCGCACCTTCATTGGCTTATTGGGTGAGAGAAACAAAACGCAATACTCGGGCGAATAACGAAAATTGGCTCGTTTCTCATCCGGCTTAGGTGCCGTCTTTGTGCCCTGTCAATATTGGACGCAATCGCTGTTCTCATACAACGTTGTTGGTGCGGCAAACGCGTTGAGCGCGGGTTGGGGAAACCTTGGTGCAGGAGTCGCATACCTAGTGACTCCTCAGATCCACAACTTGCTCACATTCCTCGGCGTTTCTGCAAGTGCCTCTTGGCGTCTGACGCTTTTGTTCCCGGCCATTTTTGGTCTTCTGGCGGCGGCTCTCTGGTGAGATCATTTTTTTTTATTCTCTTCTTGTTCATTTTCGTGTTGATTCTTGCAATCTCGATCTTTATATCACAGTCTCGCCTTTGGTGACGACAGACCCATTTCTGCTGGCTTTGACCCCCACGCGCTTTCGGATGGAGTTATTCTCGACAAAAACCCCAGCGACGTTACAGTGGCAACAGTAATCAACGATCCAGCCTCGTCCGAGACCCACCGTCCGGTCAAGACCTCTCTCTTCCAGGAAGTCTTCTCTTTCGTAAAGCTGTCCTTCTCTCCGACCGTCTTGATCCTCATGTTTATGTACGCGTGCTCATTCGGAGTCGAGCTTTGTGTTGACTCGAAACTGGGAGCATATCTATCAGCACGTACGTTCCTTGTGTTGGTTGCGCTTTGTAACGTGTGCGATCGTGGAACCAATCTGCTTTTCGCAATGTATACAGACTTTCTGCGCCCAGACTGTGACCCTACCACCGATGTCAACAAATGCCAATACCTGAACCAGTCCACTGCCGGCCTCTTGGGCAGCACATTTGGCTTACTCAACTTATTCACCCGTGCTCTCGGTGGATTTGTCTCGGACTACGCCGCCTCGAGATCACAACATCGTCTGGTTGGCCGGTTGATCGTGCAGCTCGTGGTGCTCCTGGTGAACGGGGCCGCACTGATTTTGTTCAGCTACATGACCGATCTTGCCTCTGCCATGGCCGTTCTTGTTATTTTTTCAATCTTGACTGAGGCCGCGTGCGGGACCACGTTTGCGCTCGTGCCGTTTGTGGATCCGTGGCGCAAGGGTGCGGTGTCTGGTCTTGTTGGCGCAGGCGGCAACATTGGAGGAGCGTTGTTTAGTGGGTGCAAGTCTTTTGCAACTTGAGGAAACGATCTAACGAGGCCCTTGGTGGGTCAAACCTAGACGTGCTATTCCAAGCTTACTTGAACGACCCGTCAAAGGGCTTCTTCATAATGGGAGTGATTGTAGCCGTGAGCAGTCTTCTTACGTTCTGCTTGTCGATTGGGGGCGTGAGGGGTTGGCGCGAGATGTGCGGACGATAAGGACTGTGACATAACGCGAGAACCGTACTGGTGACGGAGTGATGAATATGGGAGCCACCACACCCCACGAGACTTTTAACAGTAATTCGGTTTAGTTGACACATCAATGTAATGATAACGATACATCTGATCTTGCCATGTTACATTGAAAGTGTAATGGGGTCGCGTGATTGAAACTCGGAACATCGCTTGGGTGGGGCCTTTTACATGAGGTGGGCATCTAAAAGTAAAACAAACAATCTGTATGCAATTCTCGCACTTCTTTCAAATGCCGAAGCCGCAAGCGACAAGGACACGCCGACACGTAGGTCAGACATTGATGGCACAAGGCATTCGGCGACCTCTTGCCGCCCAATCAGATGATTCGGTGGCAAGCAACACCCGGCCGGGCGCCAACTACCCAATGAGTGACAAAAACAGTACCAACGAATTCATTGCTGACAGCTCGCTCACAAAAGAAAGGGCAACGAAAACTTCGGAAGTTTTCGTCGTCGATGCACAGACATCCTGCTTCTGTAGTCCCGGGAATAAAACATTAACACTGGAACTCTCAGCAATGTATGCTTTGAATACGATCTTGAACGAGATGCTTAAGTATGTCCGTAAAATGTGTGGACGATAAAATAATCAAGTACCGGGCGGTGACGATGATACGGGAGCGACCGCACCGCGATAATTTTAACAGTTGATTCGGTTTAGTTGGCGCATCAATGTAGTGATAACGATACATATGATCTTGCCATGTTGGATTGAAAGTGTAATGGGGGTCGCGCGATTGAAACTGTGAACATCGCTTGGGTTGAACACTCCGTTTTTCATGAGGCGGGCATCCCGGTACAATAAACAAAAGATATGTACACAAATTTCAAAATTCTTCCAACGAGCGTGGGTAGTGTAGTGGTATCATTAGCCCCTGCCACGGGTTAGACCCGGGTTCAATTCCCGGCCCACGCAGACAAAAAGTCATTTTTTCCCACTTGTGGTTTATCATTTTGTCTTAAAACGTATTTGGGAGGTGTCATGTGGGACTTTGGGTGTGTCTGAGGTTGTTAGGGTGTGTTTTTGGTGGGTGCACCTGTCACAAGTTTTACATACCCCCACTCAAAGGAGGGATACCCCCACCTCTTAATCTTTTACTTTTGAATAACAGGTTTGATACTTTTAAATATTTTAGTTATGGATTTTGGTGATTGAATTTTTAAATATCTTACTTATATTTGTTAAACCAGTAACAAGCCCAACATGTTTTCATATTTCAGATCACCAAAAATAAAAAAGCTTGGATTATAAGTAATATTTATTTTACATATAAGAACACATCAAATTTGTATGGTAAGCTTCAATTTGTTTCATAGAAAAATATTTCTAACATTTATTGCATCAGACATTTTCTTATTTTGATACACTTGTTAACTCATACTATCATCAAGATATCATCAGGTCCACCTCCAATATCAGGTCTGTGCTTGTTTTGGTAACCCAGTACAGCTGTAAAGGCGAAAAGCTCCCTCCAATAGAATAAAAGGTACCTTTTAAGTTGCTCCTCATTGGGGCTTTCAAAATAAACATTTTCTCCTTGGAACATTCTTTCAATTGTTTGAAAGTTCCGTAGTGCAAAGAGTATTCCCATGCATGTAAAGACACCACAGTTGTA